>CM042691.1:150042132-150371970 GCA_023614405.1 Avena insularis | reverse complement strand
TCATTTGAGGATATGCCTCCTTCTTTGCCACCCGCCATTGCTAACCTTTTGCGTGAATATGAGGACGCTCTTTCCCTACTGAAATGTCACCAGTGACTACCTCCTATTAGAGGAATTGAGCACCGATTGATCTAATTCTGGTGCCACATTGCCCAACCGCGCCATATAGAACCAATCCAGAGGAGACAAAGGAGATACAACGCCAAATTCAGAACTACTCGACAGAGATCATATTCGTGGAGTCCCTTAGCCTCGTGGTTGTTCCTATTATTTTGGTACCTAAGAAAGATGGTTCTTCACAAGATGTGTACCGATTGTAGAGCTATCAATAATATTATTATTCGATATCGCTATCCTATTCCACGCTTAGATGACATGTCGATGAATTATGGCTCTCCATGTTTCCTAAAGTTGATTTATGAGTGGTTACCACCAGATTCGTATGAAATTAGGAGATGAATGGAAAACAGCATTTAAAAACTAAGTTCGCTTTATATGAGTGGTTAGTAATGCCGCTTGGTTTAACTAATGCACCTAGCACTTTCATGAGATTAATGAACTAAGTTTTACGGCTTTCATTGACGCTTTTGTGGTAGTCTACTTTGATGATATTCTGATTTATAGCAAATCTTAGAGGATCATTTGGACCATTTACGGTTGCTTTTCAATGCTTTACGTGGATGCACGCTTGTTTGGTAACCTTGAGAAGTGCACCTTTTGCACCAATCGAATGCTTTCGCTATGTTGTTACATCATTGTGGTATCAAGTGGATCCAGCCAAGATTGAAGCTTATTGAGAATTGGCCGCAGCCCAAGACGGTCACACAAGTGAGGAGTTTTGGCCTCGCTTTTTATAGGCGCTTTGTGAAAGACTTTGGATCAATTGTCGCGTCGCTGAATGAGCTTACCAAGAAGGATGTGCCCTTTTTTGGGGCGATGCACAACAACAGCCTTCGCCATATTGAAAGATAAGCTAACACATGCTCCCTTACTCCAACTTCCTGATTTTACTAAGACTTTTGAGCTTGAATGTGATGCTAGTGGAATTGGTTTGGGAGGGTGTTATTACAAGAAGGAAAACTGCATATTTTAGTGAGAAATTGAGGGGCTAGTCTGAACTATTCTACTTATGATAAAGAATTATATGCGTTGGTTCGACATTAGAAACTTGGCAACATTATCTATGGCCTAAGGAATTTGTTATTCATTCGATCATGAATCTTTGAAGAATATTCGTAGTAAGCTAAGTTGAATCGTCATGCAAAGTGGGTTGAATTTATTGAGTCTTTCCTTATGTTATCAAACATAAAAGGGTAAAGATAATATTATTGCTGAAGCTTTGTCGCTACTGTTATACTTTTGTTATCTCAACTTGACTTCAAAATATTTGGATTGGAAACTATTAAGTAACAATATGTGCATGATGATGAATTTAAAGATGTGTTGCGTAATCAGAGATGGTAGAACTTGGAACAAGTTCGCCTTCAATGATGGATTTGTGTTCCGTACAATAAACTATGCATTCCTGGATAGTTCTGCTCGCCTTTTGTTGTTACAGGAGGCGATGGAGGAGGATTGATGGGACACTTTGGTGTCAAGAAGACGGAGGATGTTCTTGTCGCACACTTCTTTTGGCCAATGATGCGCCGAGATGTTGAGCGATTTGTGGCACTGCACTACTTGTCAAAAAGCTAAGTCTCGCTTAATCCACATGGTTTATATATGCCTCTTCCTGTTCCTAGTGTTCCTTGGGAGGATATTTCTATGGACTTTGTTTTGGGATTGCTACAACACGTATGGGAGGGATAGTTTTTTGTTTTAGATCGGTTTTCTAAGATGGCACACTTTATTCCTTGTCATAAACGGATGATGTCGCATATTGCTGATTTTTTCTTTCGTGAAATTGTTCGCTTGCATGGTGTGCCAAATACTATTGTTTCGATCGTGATACTAAATTTCTAGCCACTTTTGGAGACGTTTATGGGCTAAGTTGGGGACCAAATTGTTGTTTAGTACTACATGTCATCCCCAAACTGATGGACAAACCGAGGTAGTAAATAGAACTTTGTCTACTATGTTATGGGCTGTTTTAAAGAAGAACTTAAAATTGTGGGAAGAGTGTTTACCTCATATAGAATTTGCTTATAATCGTCACTGCATTCTACCACAAAGATGTGCCCGCTTGAGATCGTTTATGGTTTTGTTCCTCGCACCTATTGATTTATTGCCTTTACCTTCTTCTGCAACATAATTTGATGCTACACAACGCTACCGAAATGATATTAAACTTGCATAAGACTACTAAAGATAACATTGAACACATGAATGCTAAGTATAAACTTGTCGGGGATAAAGGAGAAAGCATGTTGTGTTTGATGTTGGCGATCTTGTTTGGTTACATTTATGAAAGATCGCTTTTCCTGATTTACATTTAAGTCTAAGTTAATGCCACGTGCTGCTGGTCCCTTTAAGGTGTTAGAGAAAATAAATGATAATGCATATAAACTTGAGTTGCCTGCAGAGTTTGGTACGGTTAGTCCTACATTTAACATTGCAGATTTGAAGCCTTACTTTTGATATGGGCACGACGGAGGAGGTGCAGCCTAATTTCAGGACTCCACCAAGCTAGGCGTGTCTTTGTAATTTAATAAATAGATTTTATTATTCCTGGTCATGTTTTGGGCTAATTAGGTTTTATTATGTGTGTGGGCTTGGCTTGGGCTTGTCCAACCAAGTCGAGTCGTGGCCCATTAGTGGGGCGCCCCAGCCCTCATATAAGGAGCTGGTCGAGTTAGGGTTTAGGGAGTTCAACTATTTAGTCTAAAAACTATATTGTGCTCCACCGTGTATCATCCTCCTGGACGCGTATACCGCTTATCGATTCTAGAGATTGCTGCGAGGTTCTTGTGTTCATCAAGGATTATCGAAATGGGTTTGAGGCGGTTGTTTATCAACACGCTGTTTGCTGGATTGATTCCTCTTCTTTAGGTTGCGTTCATCGCGTAATTGGGAGATTATCTACCGGGTTGACTCGCTGTGAAAGATTGGGACAAAACTAAAGGATCATCGGGACGATCCGTATCATGCAGTCATACATTTTGGGAGGAGGAGTCAGGAGTAGTGCCTAATCCGGGTTTGTTTCACTTCACGACGGAAATTTGTGGTAGACATGCTGCTACTACCATTGATACTTGTTCTTCCATAAATTTGGTTAGTGTTGAGGTTGTTGAAAAGTTAAAATTATACACACGTGCATTAACAATCCCATTTATGTTAGCAACTTCGTCATGCACTACCGCCACTCAAATCGCATGTGTTCCACTCACCATTTATGGCCTCACGTATATGTTTCTTGTTTAGTCGCCTAGAGCGTTTAACTCCTGCCATATCATGTTGGGAACAAACCGTAATACATTCCAAAGTTGTGTTTGGTAATGATTATTCTAATCCTTCCATCTTTGGAATGATAAGCACACTTGGTTATTTTTATTTTATATGATGATGAGGGACCAAGCCCGGAGAATCCGGATGATTCACCTCGAATGTCCGCTACCCTACCCGGCCGTGTTTGGACCAGTTCGAACCGGATGTATCCTATTTAGAGTCGATGCAGCTCGACTTACCACGGTCATTACTACATCAAGGTCTCCAACTTACGCCAAGTCGCCATGGACTCCAAAGGTGAACTGCTCTATGCAGCCCCCTTCCTGCCCTATTGAATGGTATGCTACTACACCACACATATGCATGATAGGTTCACACCGACCAAAGACGGAGGCAAGGAGGAAGTCGAACATCAAGTCCGACAAGATTTTGAGGTTTGAAGAGGAGACGAAGAAGACAGGTCGATAGCTGCTGTGTCCAAGCGGTACTACCGCTGTTCGGAATCGACATTACCGGTCACATACTACCGCTTCTTCACTGGCTGCCATCGACGGCTCCAACTGATGCTCCAGGACCGCAAGCGGTACTACTGGTGCTAGAGTTGCGGCATTATCGTCATGTGTGCCTATCACACAAGACCTGCTGGGCCACTTCATGTATTCCCTTTACTTACCTATTCGCCTAGTTTATCCCCAAACTACCCTTGTTTAGTGGTTGGCCTATAAATAGAGCCCCCACCCTCATGTATCCCTTAGGCATAGATGATAGACTAAAGACAACCCCTAGTGTGGAATTCTAGTTTTGCCTCATCCCTTTACTAAGGGGACCGACTATCGCCACCAACCTCGATTGACTTTGCATCACGATCCATCGTTGAACAAGGCCTTGGAGTTCATGTCTGCCTCCAAGTTGTCAAGACCTCCCCAAGGTGTTCTTCCCTCCGATGTGGATTTGAGGGAGCACGCTGACCGATCTTTCCTTGTGAGGATTCTATCGACCGTGGCCGTGCTCGAGCAATCGGCCTTGTATCGTGTGAGTTTTATGCGGTGTTCATCGTGGTTCTTCGCGAGGTGTGTGTTCGCTCGCCACCTTCTCCCTTTCCTCGCTTTCCCATCGATCACCACGAGATCCGTGAAGATCGGCACCCAAGAGGTTAACCTCCATCATCCGGGTATCGTAGCAGCTTTTGGTTGCCACGGATTTCATCGATTTGGTCTTTTCCATCATAAATTGAAAATTCCACCAAAACAGCCCCAATTCGTGTTTTGATCGATCCGTGATTTGAGTGCTTTTGGTAGGTTTTGATCCATGGATTACTTACTAAACTTGTTGATCTACCTTCCTTATGCTCCCATAGCCTAATTCCTTGATTTCTTCGATTTGGTGTTTTTCTTGAAGATTTTCCGCCCAAATCACCCCAAAATCGCGAAACGCCACAACTGGGCATCCCAGACCAAGCGGTACAACCGTCCCAAAATCCGTATTATCATCACAACCGGTACTACCTCTCATCCAAGCGGTACTACCCCCAAGATTGAACAGAAAAACAGATTCTCAGATTTCATCCTCACCGCTTTTGAGCATAACTTTTGCATTCAACTCGGATTTTGGTGTTCTTTAGCTCGCTTCAAGAGGAGAAGGAGCTCTACACCATCATCCACGTTGTTCATGCTATCTACTCCATTCATATTCCGTGAGCAAGGCGGAATCCAACAATAAGGGTGAAGATCGTCGATTTAAAGGTATAAACATCCCATGATTTCTCCCCACTTGCATTCCTTTGTGAACCCCACTATCTTTGCGAAAGCAACAAACACCTATTGAGACTCGTTCCTCTTATGATTGCTTGGGCTATGCACATTTGATACCTTGTAGAATTCCGAGCAAACATTGTGAGCGCTATCTCTTATAGTTATCTTGTATAGTTGTTGGCACAAGGAAGAGGCAAGTGAAAAATAAATAAAAATAAAAAGAGTGATACAAAAAGAAATAAAAATAGAAAAAAGGAAAAAAAAATAGATACACATGTGCCTCATAGAATAGGAAGCGCAAGCTCGATGAACATCATATAGGTGGTACTTATTGTGCATATCTTGTAGCCCACCAATTTTGTGCAATCGAACTAGCGTCTCTCCTTGTACTTGTGTGACACGAGCTTATAGTCTTCGCTAGGTAATCATTTGGTTCTTAGCTCACTTTCTCCGTCAGACAAGTCCTATTTATCCCACCGTGTGTTTCCTTGTACATATTTCCTATCTTGTGGATTGACTTGTTTGCTTTGTGATCATTGTGGTTCTTTACTTGCCATTACAACATCTTGATTTCGGATTGGTTCTTGACATGCCACTTTCCATACCTATCCACCATAGGCCTTGTGTGTGTGTGTTTTTTGGTTCGTAGTTGGTTTTGGTGTTCCGCATAAACTTCACTTTGCTTGGTTTATTGCTCTCAAGTGTGGCCACTTGTACGATACGATCTTCCAAGGTAAAGTAAGGTTTGACGTTGTATCCCTAACTCCCACTACCACTTCCATATACACCGCTTGGTCTTGTGCATCATGTCTAGGGACTCCGGAATCGAGGATGATATCTATGAAGAATCCATGATGAGCCACCATGACTACGACTCCACAAGTATAGAGGATATGACTTTGAGCACAACACCATAATGGCTCCGCATGCTTTGGGGACCCGGAGCACTACACCTACGATGTCTCCACATGCATGGAAGACATGGAGCTCTACGTCGACAATGGCTCCTCATGCATGGAGCCTATGGAGCACTACACCGACAATGGCTCCACATGCTTGGGTGATATGGAGTACTACACCAACAATTACTCCCCAAGCATGGACGACTTCGAGTGCTACATCAATGATGCCTCGCCAAGCATGGAGGACACGGATAACTTCATCGACTTTGATGGCTCCTCCATGAGCCATGAAGAATTCCTCCACCGTGTGGAGATGGAAGCCTACTACGCCAAGCAAGAGGAGGCGCATCACGATTCCATGACCTTCCGTGCCAAGCGTACACACCAAAGTGCACCACCTACTGATGATCCACCTCCAAGGCGACAAGTGCCACCACCTAGATGACGTCAAGCGCCACCATCTCCAAGGCGCCAAGCTCCATCACCTCCAAGGCGTCAAGCTCCACCATCTCCAAGGCGCCAAGCTACATCACCTCCAAGGCGCCAAGATCCACCTCCTACCCAAAGAAGAGTGGCGTCCAAACATCATATACATCAAGAGGCGCCAAGAAACAAGAATCTTCATCGACAAACATCCTCTCATGAGCATCGCCACCATAAGGAGGATACAAGAAATCTTCTAAGGCATCTTCGCCACCAAGACGAAGAGTACAAGATGAGCACCAACCATAATGCTCAATCAAGCTCAAGAAGTCACCACAAGCACAAGAAGAGTGCCAAGGCAATTGATCACCGTCATGAAGGCCATGTGGATGACCAAGTGCTTCACCAACATCAACCATCGGCAAGGCACGCCAATGACCTCCGTCGACACCGCCACAAGGCACCTTCCGATATGGGATCCCTTGTGGGATTGAGCCTAGGGTGGCCCGGTGCGGCGCGAATCCAGCAGTCCCACCTGCGGATCGGAATGCGCGGCGCCATGTGTGGGTGCCGGGTGCGGGCAATCTGTTCAAAAGCTCCTTGAACCGAACGCTGCTTGGCGTTGAAGGATTTTGATATGGATCCCTTGTGGGATCGACTTAGATGGCCCGATCTTCACGGATTTGATGCGGGAGTGAGGGATACCCGGCGAACACGATGAACGCAACACAAATGCAAGGTAAAGATACAAACACACGCAAACACAACCCGATTCGACGGTTCTGCTATTCGAACAACCAATCCAATAGAATCCTTTGGCGAGAGACCGTTAGGTAGAATCACCAAAGGAGAGATCGCAAGCGGATGATAGAATCCAAATCAAAGGAGAGAGCATCAACCAAGTAGAATCCCAAGGGAGAGACCTAGCACTACTAGAATCCTTGATGAGGAGAGACCAAACACTTGAGGAGGGTCTTGACGACTTGGAGACGAACAACCAACTCCAAGGCCTTGTACAACTCATAGATTAACTATAGAGAGGGGTTCCCATCTAGGGTTAGGCACAAGCCTTCATTCATCATCAACTCTGTGGTTTCAAGGAGGGGTGGGGCTTATATATAGGCCAGCCACGAGCTAGGGGTAAACAGGCATAAATAGGAAGTTCTGGCGTTACATGGGCCAGCCCAACCCGAGGCACGCAGTTCGACGCTTGGTCCGAGACTCCGGCCTGGACCGAGACTCCGGCCTCCGTGTCGCCTCCTGAGGGGCCTTCTGACCGCCCCGTCGCTGGTTTGGGGGTTTGACCGAGGTGGACCGAGATTCTGTGGTGGATCGGAGACTTGGCCTGGACCGAGACTCTGGTCTAGCTTCAGCAGCTTCTTGTGTCTTCTCTCCGTGCCTCTTGCTTGGGGTCTTGATCTCTGGGGTCCTCTTGTCATCTCCTCTTGGTGTCATGGTCATGGTCCTGCTCATAGCATTGGCACGTGTCTCAAGTAGGATTCCATTCACATGATAGCCAAAGGAGGGTGGGGTATGGAATGAGTTCACCTTGAGGGTGTGGTTGATGTAGCATGGTGTGGACCAATGGTGAATGCCATGTGTTGCAACATCTCCCCGCTTCAAAACGAGTCGACCTCTACTTAAGTTCCATCATCATATAGGGAGGAAGGTGTGCAAGGTCTTGAGCTTGTATGTTGTGGGATCTCCGGTGTCGTAGCCTTGCTCAAATTGGTCGAAGATCTTGAAGTTGAGCTTGTCATCAAGGTGTGGTTGGAGATCTTGTAGCGTGTTCCTTGTAGGTTGGAGGTGTGGTTGGAGATCTTGTAGCGTGTTCCTTGTAGGTTGGAGGTGAGGTTGGGTATCCTGCAAAACCGATAACAAGGAGAAAGAGTTGTATGATGGATTGTTAGTATTGGGAACGCTCAAATCACTCTTCTCACGTGTGGTGGCTTGCGACGTGGCACTCATGATTTTTCCACTCATTTGGGGCTTGTAGCTCTCACTCACGTGTTGGTGGATCACTCTCTCACCACTCATCTCACAAGGGTCCTTAGCTTGCTTTATCTTGGGCAGCGATGTCATGTTGAAGTGATAATTTGGCAAGGCCATAGGTTGCGCACCAATGTCTTGTTATTCCACTTAAAGGAGTATTGGTTGGAGGTACCATCATGTAGTGCACCCTTGTCATTGCCATGGTCTTCCAAGGAGCATGTGACACACGGTCATAGGCACGACATCACACTCGATTGTCTTGATATGGACCAATCTTGAAGGAGACGCTGACCTTGTGTTTGATTTGAATGGTGCCATTGTCATCAATCCACTTGACATGATAGGGCTGAGGGTGATACATGTATGGTAACTTGAGTTTCTCACAAAGGTCGATGCTCGCAAGGTTGTGACAACTTCCTCCATCAATGATAACTTTTATGGACTTGCCATCAATTCTGCTCGGGTTTGGAAGATGTTGAGGCGCTGATCCTCTCTAGGGATGAAGTTGGTCGTCAAAACTTAGCGATGACAAGTGAGGGGCTTGGATCATGTTCACAAAGAAGTGTGTCCTCATCTTGCATTATGCATCTTTTGCTATAGCTGCTTGGTTCATAGCTTCAAATTCTTCTTCGCCACGGAATATGTTGCACTGCTCTCATCCGTTAGCATGACTCTTGTTGATGCACTCATAAGACTTAGGCCCTTTCCTCCACACTTGTATCAAACTACTTGACTTTGAGTTGTTGTGTTGGAGGTGTGTGCCTTAGGTGCCTTGGATTGCTTGGATGAGATTGTTGTTTGGTTTTTTTGGTTGTTGGGCTACTCGAGTTGAGTGAAGCGTAGTACGCCTTTGCTTCTCATAAGCATGTTCCTTTTGCAAGTGGCGCTTGGCCTTGGTTTCTTGGTGAAGAAGGTTCACGAGTCTTGTAAGGTTGGAAATCGACTATCTTATGACATTGGGCTTTCAAACCGCTGAGGAACCGTATGATCGCTTGCTCCTCGAGTTCCTTCACAGCTCTCATCATAGTCATCTCCATCTCCTTATAGAACTCTTCAATTGTCTTTGTGCCTTGCTTCAAGTTTTGTAGCTTGTCAAGAGGTCTTGGCGATAGTGCTCGGGACAAATCTTGCATACATCACATTCTTCATCTCGGTCCAAGTGGTGACCGTGGCTCTTGCTTCTCACGATTGCTTTGGTAGTCTTCCCACCAAACATTGGCGTAGTCCACAAACTCAAGGGATGCCATTGCCACTTTCTTCTCCTCGAAAAGTTGTGGACTCAAGATCTTGTCGACTTTGAGCTCCCATTCAAGGTATGCATCGGCATTTTCTTCTCCTTGAACTTGGGCATAACGAACTTGAGCTTCCCAAACTTGCCATCATCACGCCATGGTGGTTGTTGCGACGTTCTTGGTGCATACTTGCGCCACTTGGAGGTCGTGGAGGCGGAGGAGGAGGCTCTTGATTGCCTTGAGGTTGTTGTGGAGGGTGAGCTTGATGATGCTCAAGTCTCTTCTTTGCCGCTGGTCGGCATCATTGACGCTCATAGCTTGACGGTGTCGGTGGTGTTGTGCATGTCGGTTATTGCGACGAGCTGGCATGCATCCTCATCATCATCACTTGTGTCCCATACGTTCTTGATTTTGTTGACGTTGCTCGTGGTGGTCATGAGGAGGATGACGACGCCTGTCATTATGGTTAGCTTCATCTTGGCGCTCTTGAGGTTGGTGCACGCCGATGATTGCTTGTTGTGGTGGTGGACCATGCTCTTGTCGTTGTTGTTGAGGTTGGAGAATTTGGGTCCACCACTTGAGGGCTACGATGACGAGCTTGTGGGTTCCCATTATGGTGGTGGGGTTCTCCGCGCGGAGTGTGACCTTGAAGACTCGCCATGTCGACTTGAGGAGCGCCAAGGAGGAACTTGACGAGCTTGAGCAATGACTGTCGGTTGCCAAGGTTGGCAATAGCTTGGTGAAGAGCTTGAATTGAGCATGGTGCTCCTCTTGACGCTGTCGCCACGGTACTCAAATTCTCGAAAAGTATCATCAAGACGGTGCTCAAGTCGCCAAATTTATTGTTGAATTTTGGCGTTACCCATAAGTTGTGGCGTGGAAAAGCCATCTTGGTTGTTGAAATTGCATTCCACTAGCTCCACTTGCCCTAGACATGGTGCACAAACACACTTGATAGATATGGTGAGATTGGTGGAATGGTAATTGCTACCTTGCCTCACCGAGTCAACGATTGAAAGATTGTTGTTGCCGAGAGCAAAGCTTAATAGCGGTACACAAGACACACACACAAAGCCTATGGTGGTAGGTTAGAAGGGTGGATAGCAAATGGAACAACCAAAAGAAAAGGATATTGTCAAAAGTGGGTAAAATCCAACAAAACAAAGTCAAAGGAAAAGGTCAATAAGGGTGACGAACCTACGACTATACACACACGGTGGAGATTAATGTGGCTAGTACGACTATGAAAAATGAGCAAAGAACAAAATTGGACCTAACGAAGACTAATGCTCGTGTCGTGCTAACACTAGGAGAAACCGTAGTCTGCTCAAGACAAGGTTGAGAAGCAACGGATTTGTACGCTTGCCTTGCTCTTGCTTAGAAGCTTTGGACTCTCTTTAGCTCTTGGTATCTTTTTCTTTGTTTCTTTTGCTTAGAAGCTTTTTTTTTTGGATGTACACTATGGAGTCAATTGTGTTATTGCTCTATATCATGACTATGCAAGAGCAAGCGCACAATGCTTCGCAAAAACATAGGAGGGCTACTCGATAGGTTAGGTAACACACAGTGAAGAAGGGGTTAACAATGGTTGTGCAAGTTATACCTTTTGGTGATGTTGAACTTGCAATCGCAGAAGGGATGGTTCGAGTTCATGGTGTCATGTCGAGCACGAGGTGTTGTTGGCGCTATGGAAGCTTGTTAGTTGATAGACACTCAAAGTAAAACACAAACACACAAGGAATTAGTCGAAAAGGAAAAGGGGTCAAAATTTTGATCGTACGGAGACTCCGTGTGTTGGGGCCGGAGATTTCGTGTGGTCCGGAGACTCGGTGTGATGACCGAGACTCCGGTCTGTTCCAAAGATGACTAACCTCGAGTTCGTGGAGCGGAAATTCGCCCTTTAACCTCAAATCCAGAAAATTTCACCAAATTGGGCTAGGAAACGCAGGCAAAGGTAGACCAAATCCAAGGACAAGTTTCTAATGGATCAAAACCACAATCAACTCACCAAATCAAGAGATCGATCCAAAAGAAAATTGGGCTAAAATTTTTGGTATTTTCTAATTTATGGTGGATATGGGGGAACGAAGTCAAATCGTGGCAACCAAAAGCCGATACTGCTTGATATGGGATCCCTTGTGGATTGACTTAGGTGGCCCGATCTTCACGGATTTGATGCGGGAGTGAGGAATATCCGATGAACACGATGAACGCAACACAAATGCAAGGTAAAGATACAAACACACGCAATCACAACCCGATTCGACGGTTCTGCTGGCTCGAACAACCAATCCAATAGAATCTCGTGAGAGACCGTTAGGTAGAATCACCAAAGGAGAGATCGGCAAGCGGATGATAGAATCCAAATCAAAGGAGAGAGTAGCAACCAAGTAGAATCCCAAAGGGAGAGACCTAGCACTACTAGAATCCTTGATGAGGAGAGACCAAACACTTGAGGAGGGTCTTGACGACTTGGAGACGAACAACCGAACTCCAAGGCATTGTACAACTCACAGATTAACTATAGAGAGGGGTTCCCATCTAGGGTTAGGAACAAGCCTTCATTCATCATCAACCTGTGGTTTCAAGGAGGGGGGGGGCTTATATAGGCCAGCCACGAGCTAGGGGTAAAACAGGCATAAATAGGAAGTTCGGCGTTACATGGGCCAGGCCCAACCCGAGGCACGCAGTCTCGATATGCTTGGTCCGGAGACTCGGTGTGCCGGCCGGAGACTCGGGCCTGACCGAGACTCCGCCGGGCCTCGTGTCGTCTCCGGAGGGGCCTTCTGACTGTCCTGGGCGCTGGTTTGGGGGTCGGACCGGAGGTGGACCGGAGATTCTGGTGTGGTGGACCGGAGACTCCGGTCTGGACCGGAGACTCCGGTCTAGCTTCAGCAGCTTCTTGCGTCTTCTCTTCCAGGCCTCTTTCTTGGGGGTCTTGATCTCTGGGGTCCTCTTGTCATCTCCTCTTGGTGTCATGGTCATGGTCCTGGTCATAGCATTGGCACGTGTCTCAAGTAGGATTCCATTCACATGATAGCCAAATGAGGGTGGGGTATGGAATGAGTTCACCTTTGAGGGTGTGGTTGATGTAGCATGGTGTGGACCAATGGTGAATGCCATGTGTTGGGCTGCAACACCTTCAACTACTAGTGCCACCACCAAAATGGCACCAAGAGCAAGCCTTCGTCCATGCCATGAAGCTTCGATGCCTACGCTTGACTTCCATGACCTCGCCAACGAGGAAAATGTAGACCTCTACTTCGCCAAGTTGGATAGAATGAGCCTACCTCCACCACTACTACAAGATGGCCACCAGACGGTCGAGCATGGGATTTTCCCTTCGACCATGGAGGCAAGCAATGATGCCCATCTTATGGCATCCAACCTTGAAGGCGACAAGGTCAAGAATGGTGAGCATGAGATTTTCCCTTCACCAAAGGAGGCGCATGGAGTTGAGGAACCCGAGCCTACCCCTATATACTTGAGTGATGATATGGTACCAATCCCTTGTGAGTATGAGAGTCACTTAGCCCACTTGAGTGAGAACAAGAGTGAGATGAGTGACTCCACCTTAGGTGAGATTGAGTGCTTCCACTTTGAGGGCATGAGTGATACACCGAGTGAGTTGAGAGTGGTAGTTGATAGGTCAAGTGAGACCATTTCTATTTCTAACAACTTACCCTCTACCTCTAGTGTGTTCTTTTATGTTGTGCTAGGTTCCATGGATGAAGACGCATCAAGCCATGAAGCAATGATGCCTCAATGGAGAAGATGTACATGGTGCACTTAAGATGATGCTACGCCATGGCTACATCAAGAAAATGAAGTCTCCCACAAGGAGGCCACTACTTCCACAACACCCACTTCATATGAGAGGTATGACCAAGGCAACAATAAGGGTGTTGATGATGCCATGATCCCACTAGTGGACATGATGAATTGTGAGGATATGCATGCTATGGATGATACTTGTGACATTACATATGCTTCATTCATATTCCCATGTGATGCTTTGCCTTTGCATAATATTGCTCATGTGGAATTGTTTGATTTCAATACCATTTACATAAACATGCCATGTTATGCATCTTGTGTGTATCCTCCAATTGCTTCGGACTTGTCTTGTCATGCTAGTCATTCAATTTCTCACGTTGCTTAAGTATAAGATGAATGCTTCCTATTTCACTTGTTTTGCTTGCAACAATATTGATCATATGCGTTATAATGAGATGGCCCCCATAGCTTTCTCAATTTTTGGAGATTTTGCTGATTGCCATGATAAGCATGTTCCCCATTTGCATACTCACCATGCATCTATTTCATACTTGATTGACATTAATGGTGATGTGCACAAGAAGAGATACGTCATGATGGATGATGTGTATCTCTACCATGCACACACGTTCTTCCTTTACATATGATGTGTAGGTACCAAGACGAGAATGTCAACCTTGCTGAGCACGAGTTTGACAAAAAGAGCTCTAGAGAGCATCCCACAAGTGAGTTCAAGATCGAACCCAGCTCAGATACCTTTTGCATGCTTTGCATCTTTCATGTTGGCAAATTGCTCTTTCCTATGGTTTGATTGCAAGCATGTTAATGGTATTATCTCCCTCGTGATATCATGTTTCTTCGTGATTTAGATAATGATGCTTTGTGTGTTGCAACAAAATGTTGAACATTTTCTTTCCGATGTTTTGTGTGCAACCACAATTCCATTAAAAGCATGTATTGTCATGAGAGCTTCCAAGAATCTCGTCTTGTTGTTGCAACAAACATAAGGACCACTTGCTCTTTCATTTGGTTTGTTTGCAAACATAATACTTTTGTTTTGGATATATTTCCTTGTGTGTTTTGCCAAATCCTCCTATTCTTGCATCAAAGATGTTGTTTGAAAGTTGGATCCAATGCTTTGAAAGCCCCACTTCTATGTTATATCGAGTAGTAGAGATTCCACATTTGTATGATGTACAAACGATAACCATGCACATTGACCTTGCATATGCATCCCGAATGCTATACTAGAGTTGTGCTAATCGTGTTGTGAATAAGAATGGACATGCCACAAATGACATGCTCCTCTATCACACACAAACATATGTTGCTTGGTCTTTGTTGTATGAAGGTACAAATGCATACACGCCAAGCTCTATGGACTATATGTTGACAAGAAGAACCAAGAGAGTTACCTATGGCGACGCTTCATCGTGCGATCTCTACAAGATAAGGTGACTTCCTTCTACGTGAGGACTCATGCTATAATCTTCATGAATTGGCTACGCTGTGAGTGGTGCTTTGCTTTTGTTGTGAGCTTGGTAGGCTTCAAGGAAGGTGAAGGAACATTGAAGTGTTGTCAAGTCAATCTTCCCGAGGACTACTATATGGTGAACCCCAGATCAAGAAGGTCTCGACCGCTTCTACTTTGTGATGAGCATGTAGAGTCGAGGACCACTCTTTTGAAGGGGGAGATGATGCAGCCCCACCCATGGTCGTTACTACATCAAGGTCTCCAACTTACGCCAAGTCGCCATGGACTCCAAAGGTGAATCTGCTCCTCTATGCAGTCCCTTCCTGCCCTATTGAATGGTATGCTACTTCATACTCCGTCACATATGCATGATAGGTTCACACCGACCAAGACGGAGGCAAGGGAGGAAGTCTGAACATCAAGCCCGACAAGACGGAGGCTTGAAGATGAGACGGAAGAAGACAAGTCGATAGTCGGTGTGTCTTACTGGTTCCGAACCGGTACTACTGGGTCACGGCCGATACATTACCGCCTTCTACCGCCACATCGACGGCTCCAACGCACGCTCAAGGACCGCAAGCGGTACTACGGTGCTAGAGCGCATTATCGGTGATGACCGTACTATCGTCCTAAGTCCCAGATTACTGCCATGTGTGCCATCACAAGACCTGTTGGGCCACAGCCCATGTATTCCCCTTTACTTACCTATTCGCCTAGTTTATCCCCAAACTACCCTTGTTTAGTGGCTGGCCTATAAATAGAGCCCCACCCCTCATGTATCCCTTAGGCATAGATGATAGACTAAAGACAACCCCCTTGTGTGGAATCTCTAGTTTTGCCTCATCCCCTTTACCAAGGGGACCGACTATCGTCACCAACCTCGATTGGACTTTGCACCACGCATCCATCGTTGAACAAGGCCTTGGAGTTCGATGTCTCGTCTCCAAGTTGTCAAGACCCTCCCCAAGGTGTTCTTTCCTCTCCAATGTGGATTTGAGGGAGCACGTTGACCGATCTTTCCTTGCGAGGATTCTATCGGACGGTGGCGCTGCTCGGGAGCAATCGGCCTTGTATCGTGTGAGTTTTATGCGGTGTTCATCGTGGTTCTTCGCGAGGTGTGTGTTCGCCCGCTACCTTCTCCCTTTCCCTCGCTTCCCATCGATTTGACCACGAGATCCGTGAAGATCGGGCACCCAAGAGGTTAACCTCCATCGAGTCCAATTAGTTTAGATGCCGGTTTGGGTCTTCCAACCGACTAGGTCAAGTTCGTCCACCCCAGCCCTCATATAAGGAGCTGGCCGTCTAGGGTTTAGATTAGCTTTTAGTTTATTCAGAATAATGTAGAACTTAAAGTTCATATTATCACCGCCCTCCGGGATCGGCGTGTGTGACGGCGCCTCGGACGCTTGTCTAGTTATCCATGAATAAAGACACGAGTTCTTGAATTGTCAAGAGTAATCGTAGGGCAAGGTCCTCGAGTTATCGAGGGTTGTCGAAGCTTTGGCGTGTCTATTCCGACGTGAGGTTCGCTGCTCATCGCCGAGTTGCTCGCAGGATTGGCTCCCCAATCTCCAGGTTACGTGTTCCGCCACGTGATTGGGAGATCTATCAGATCCATTGGAGCAGGAGGTGCATCGTGAAAGATCGGGCCAACAATTCGTGATCATCTTGGTATCAGAGCGGCAGGTTGATCACGGTGCGATTGCAGTCGTCGAGCTGATCTATTGATCTGTTAGGCGTAGATTTATTGGTGGCAGGGAAGTTGTTTGTTTGGAGGTGATGCAGATCCGGCTGCAAACTGGCATGTACGATTGAGGCGATCAAAAACGATCGCCGGCGCCTTGGTGGAGATCGATTTCGAAGAGTCCAGATCGTATATGCTCGTTTCCTGCCGCGTAGAGTACGTGAAAAGAAGAAAAGGCATCTGAACCGATCAAGGAAAGTTTGACTCAGATTGGTAATTGGTGACATGCTTTGAAAAAGGAAATAATCAAAGGAGTCCTAATTTTTCTGCTGGCATGCACGCGCCAAGTCTCGTGAAGTCATAAAAAAAAAGGAATTACACGCGTCAAGTACACGTTGGTCTATTTCCTTTCGCGTGCGTATGTTCCGATTCTTCTGCCGTGAGTACGGGCGTCAAGGAAAAGAGAAGGAGTCTGTCGCATGGACTAAGAAAAGAAAGGAACAACGATCGTTCCAGGAAGAGATCTCACTGAATCAGGCCGGAATATTCGGTCTACCGACCGGAGTATCCGGAGAGACTGAGTTAGGTTATTTTTTCTACAGTTCATAAAACAGTCTACAAATATGTTAAACAGACTACAGGCACTTGTTTCAGTTAAGTGCATACTCAGGTGTATTCATCTTATTTAGATCCATGGTGTACAGAAATTTGTTCTGTGTGTTATGGGTGATATGCATGGTATACCGTCATTGCAGTTGAAGGATGCTTGTGTCTCGGTCAGGTTGATGGTGTCGAAGACCAAAGAGCGACAAGAACAGTATCAAGTCAAGCAAGCCGAGAGGGAGGATGAGGCGTGGAAGAGCAAGACTTGAAGATAGCTAGTCGAGGGAGGATGAGGTGGAAGACTGATTTAAACTTGAAGACGGAGAGTGGCGATGTTGTTGATCCGACGCCACGCTCTGGGACTACCCTTTAGCATTGAGGACAACGCTTTTGAAGAACGGGAGGATGATGAGGGACCAAGCTCGGAGAACTGGATGATTCACCTCGAATGTCCGCTACCCCGGACAGTCCGGCCGTGTTTGGACCAGTTCGAACCGGATGTATCCTATTTAGAGTCCAATTAGTTTAGATGTCGGTTTGGGTCTGTCCAACCGACTAGGTCAAGTCTGTCCGCCCCAGCCCTCATATAAGGAGCTGGCCGGTCTAGGGTTTAGATTAGCTTTGAGTTTATTCAGAATAATGTAGAACTTAAAGTTCATATTATCACCGCCCCTGGGATCGGGCGTGTGACGCGCTCGGACGCTCGCCTAGTTATCCATGAATAAAGACACGAGTTCTTGAATTGTCAAGAGTAATCGTGTGGGCGCGAAGGTCCTCGAAGTTATCGAGGGTTGTCGAGCTTACGTGTCTATTCCGGGCGTGAGGTTCGCCGCTCATCGCCGAGTTGCTCGCAGGATTGGCGTTCCCAATCTCCGTGTTACGTGTTCCGCCACGTGATTGGGAGATCTATCAGATCCATTGAAGCAGATCGTGAAAGATCGGGCCAACAATTCGTATCATCTTGGTATCACATGATACGGATCGTCCCGATGATCCTTTAGTTTTGTCCCGATCTTTCACAGCGAGTCAACCCGGTAGATAATATCCCAATTACGCGATTAACGCAACCTGAAGAAGAGGAATCAATCCAGCAAGCAACGTATTGATAAACAACACGCCTCAAACCCACAGCTCGATAATCCTTGATGAACACAAGAACCTCCGCAACAATCTCTAAAATCTGATAAACGGTATCGCCGTCCCCGGAGGTATGATACACGGTGGAGCACAATATAGTTTTTAGACTAAATAGTTGAACTCCCTAAACCCTAACTCACCAGCTCCTTATATGAGGGCTGGGGCGCCCCACTAATGGGCCACGACTCGAATTGGTTGGACAAGCCCAAACCAAGCCCACACACATAATAAAACCTAATTAGCCCAAAACATGACCAGAAATAATAAAACCTATTTATTAAATTACAAAGACACGCCTAGCTTGGTGGAGTCCTGAAATTAGGCTGCACCTCCTCCGTCGTGCTCATATCATCCTCCCCCCCTTCAAGAAGCGTTGTCTCAACGCAGCGGGTTGGGTCGGAAAGGTGGATATGAACAAAAGCTTCACATCGCCTTTCTCCATCTTCAAGTCTTGCTTGCCTTCCACTCCACATCCTCCTCTCGCTTGCTTGACTTGAAACCGCCTCTGGCTGCACCTCCTTGCGTCTCCATACGAGCTTGGACCTAGGCGCCATCATCTTCTTCTTCTTCTCAACTATTGTTGGAACCCGTGGTTGCTGAACATGGACCTTCTTTGCACGAACCTGCATAAGATGAGTAATGCCTGGTCCACACAACTGACGAACATGTCCATCCTTGCCTCTATGCATCCGCACATCTGTCCCAACAAAACACCTCACAGGTGTGCTAACAAAACTGCTCTTGTTACCCCGCTGCACCACATGCACTAGAACATCAGGAGCACAAATATCATCCGTCTGAACACCTGTGTCAACACAAACAACCTTCTGAACACATGCTGCAACATCCTTCCTCCCAGCAATAAGAGAATGCACCTCAACTGGCTTGTCACCAAAAAGTTCCACTGGCTTGTCATCTACAGGCATAGCTGAAGCAATATCAACATTGCGTGCATCATGCTCTCCATCCTGCACCTTAGCTAGCCCAGATTTTGGCTTAGCCTTGCGCACCTTCTCCTTATATATCACTAGCTCCACATCAGACTTTATGTGATCATCCTGCATAGGCTTCAAAGTCTGATGTTTGCCATCATGCATAAAATAATATGTATTTTCTCTCCCAGCATGAGTAACATTGCGATCATACTGCCATGGACGTTCAAGTAATAGTCCACATACCTCCAATGGCAACACATCACACTTCACCTCGTCAACATAGTCACCAACTGTAAATGGCACACACACCTGTGAGTAATCTTTATCATACCATACCTATTCACCCACTCAACATGCCTCGGTTCTGGAATACGCCATTTGGATAAACCCAACACTTCCACAACTGCCTTGCTAATACCATTACAGTAGCTACCACTGTCAATCATCTACTTGCATGCTTTGCCCTTGATCATGCACTTCGCCTGAAATAAATTCCATCGCTGACCTCTATCAACTGTCATGCAAGCCATCATGTACTCTCTTGAGTTGCATATTCAGCCCACTCAATGGTACTACACGTCAACCGAACAACAACCTTGTTCTCTATCTCTGATTGTACCAAAATTTAGCACTAAAAATTTCTATAATTCTCCCAAACACTATTGGTTGATACTCCTCGACGTGCCTCCTCGTTCCACCACCTGCATATCCTTGCATTCTCGCGCCTTTTTTGAAAGATGGTAAGCGCTAGAGTCGTCCAACTGAAGACCGGGAAAAAGTTCAACACATAAACGAAATCCATGCTGCATTGTTTCTTTCCATGCCTTGTATTTCACCGAGGTTGCAGTGTGTAGCATGTACCACTTCCTTTTTGACAAATCACAGCGTGCACTATTTTTTATGTCTAAAAAATTATTGTACACGTCCCTTGCAGAATAACAATTAACTTTGTCCAGTAGATCCATCTCTGAATTGCAACCGAATTTTGACCAATATCTGAGTCGAACTGTTGTTTAACTGGCAAACAAGGAAATCCGAACAGCACGGCTCCGCGAGGCGTGCGGAATCGCCGAACGGAGCGAAGGCACCAGACGCGCTGCCCTCGATCGCGACTCGCGAGACGCAGGCGGGTGCGCAAGCGACGGACTCCCTTCTCTCCCTTACGACGGGTGGACACCGTTCTTCCTTTTTTTCATGTACTTCACGTACGTGGAAGTGATAGTTTGGACTCTTTTTTTTTTAACTTCCTCACGTGTGAGCTGAACTTTCCTTTAATTTTCCTGGAAATTAGCAACCGTACGAAAGCAAAGAAATCCAATTCTGATCGTGATCTTTCCGGTCCAAAATACGTACAAGAAACGAGACCAAAGAGATCAGTTGCACTCTGAAACGATCTGGACGTACAGATATGAAAAGTTACTCCTTGCCTTTCTTTGCCGATTGAAAACTAGTAAACACCCGATCGGATCTGGAGCAGAATCGTGAAACAACAATCACCAATCAATCCAAACCAATCGATCAAAGACAATTTCCACCAAGGCCTGACTTAGATCGATATGCAATAACTTACAAGAACATAACAATCTTCTCAACCGATCTGTAAACTGTTTGTAGAAAAACAGTCCGCAGATAATCCAAAAACACGCTGTGATCAATCTGTGCTCTGATACCACTTGATAAGGATCAAGGGGATGATCCTTTAGTTTTGTCCCGATCTTTCACAGCGAGTCAACCCGGTAGATAATCTCCCAATTACGCGATGAACGCAACCTGAAGAAGAGGAATCAATCCAGCAAGCAATGTATTGATAAACAACATGCCTCAAACCCACAGCTCGATAATCCTTGATGAACACAAGAACCTCCGCAGCAATCTCTAGAATCTGATAAACGGTATCGCCGTCCCCGGAGGGATGATACACGGTGGAGCACAATATAGTTTTTAGACTAAATAGTTGAACTCCCTAAACCCTAACTCGACCAGCTCCTTATATGAGGGCTGGGGCGCCCCACTAATGGGCCACGACTCGAATTGGTTGGACAAGCCCAAACCAAGCCCACACACATAATAAAACCTAATTAGCCCAAAACATGACCAGAAATAATAAAACCTATTTATTAAATTACAAAGACACGCCTAGCTTGGTGGAGTCCTGAAATTAGGCTGCACCTCCTCCGTCGTGCTCATATCATCCTCCCCCCCTTCAAGAAGCGTTGTCTCAACGTGTGCGGGTTGGGTCGGAAAGGTGGCGTGATATGAACAAAAGCTTCACACGTCTTCTCCATCTTCAAGTCTTGCTTGCCTTCCACTCCACATCCTCCCTCTCGGCTTGCTTGACTTGAAACCGTCCTTGGCGCCTGCACCTTCTTGCGTCTCCATACGAGTTTGGACCTAGGCGCCATCATCTTCTTCTTCTTCTCAACTATTGTTGGAACCCGTGGTTGCTGAACATGGACCTTCTTTGCACGAACCTGCATATGATGAGTAATGCCTGGTCCACACAACTGACGAACATGTCCATCCTTGCCTCTATGCATCCGCACATCTGTCCCAACAAAACGCCTCACAGGTGTGCTAACAAAACTGCTCTTGTTACCCCGCTGCACCACATGTACTGGAACATCAGGAACAGAAATATCATCCGTCTGAACACCTGTGTCAACACAAACAACCTTCTGAACACATGCTGCAACATCCTTCCTCCCAGCAATAAGAGAATGCACCTCAACTGGCTTATCACTAACAAGTTCCACCGGCTTGTCATCTACAGGCATAGCTAAAGCAATATTAACATTGTCGCATTGTGCATTATGCTCTCCATTCTGCCCCTTAGCTAGCCCAAATTTTGGCTTAGCCTTGCGCACATTCTCCTTATGGACCACCAGCTCAACATCAGACTTTATGTGATCATCCTGCATAGGCTTCAAAGTCTGTTGTTTACCATCATGCATAAAAGAATATGTATTTGCTCTCCCAGCATGAGTAATATTGCAATCATACTGCCATGGACGTCCAAGTAACAGTCCACATACCTCCAATGATAACACATCACACTCCACCTCATCAACATAGTCACCAACTGCAAATATAACACACACCTTGTGAGTAATCTTTAGCATACCGCAGCTATTGACCCACTCAACATGCCTCAGTTCTGAAATACGCCATTTGGATAAACCCAACGCTTCCACAACTGCCTTGCTAATGCCATTACAATAACTACCACTGTCAATCATCAACTTGCATGCTTTGCCCTTGATCACACTGTGCCTGAAATAAATTCCATCACTGACCTCTATCAACTGTCATGCAAGCGCCATCATGTACTCTCTTGAGTTGCATATTCAGCCCACTCAATGGTACTACGTCAACCGGAACAACAACCTTGTTCTCTATCTCTGATTGTACCAAAAATTTAGCACTAAAAAATTTCTATAATTCTCCCAAACACTATTGGTTGATACTCCCTCGACGCGCCTCCTCGCTCCACCACCTGCATATTCTTGCATCCTCGCCTTTTTGCAAGATGGTAAGCGCTAGAGTCGTCAAACTGAAGACCGGGAGAAAGTTCAACACATAAACGGAATCCATGCTGCATTGTTTCTTCCCATGCCTTGTATTCCGCCGAGGTTGCAGTGTGTAGTAGGTACCACTTCCTTTTGGACAAATCGTAGCGTACACTATTCTTCATGTCTAAAAAATCATTGTACACGTCCCTTGCAGAAAAACAACTAACTTTGTCCAGTAGATCCATCTCTGAATTGCAACCGAATTTTGACCAATATCTGAGTCGAACTGTTGTTTAACTGGCAAACAAGGAAATCCGAACAGCACGGCTCCCGCGAGGCGTGCGGGAATCGCCGAACGGAGCGAAGGCACCAGACGCGCTGCCCTCGATCGCGACTCGCGAGACGCAGGCGGGTGCGCAAGCGACGGACTCCCTTCTCTCCCTTACGACGGGTGGACACCGTTCTTCCTTTTTTTCATGTACTTCACGTACGTGGAAGTGATAGTTTGGACTCTTTTTTTTTTAACTTCCTCACGTGTGAGCTGAACTTTCCTTTAATTTTCCTGGAAATTAGCAACCGTACGAAAGCAAAGAAATCCAATTCTGATCGTGATCTTTCCGGTCCAAAATACGTACAAGAAACGAGACCAAAGAGATCAGTTGCACTCTGAAACGATCTGGACGTACAGATATGAAAAGTTACTCCTTGCCTTTCTTTGCCGATTGAAAACTAGTAAACACCCGATCGGATCTGGAGCAGAATCGTGAAACAACAATCACCAATCAATCCAAACCAATCGATCAAAGACAATTTCCACCAAGGCCTGACTTAGATCGATATGCAATAACTTACAAGAACATAACAATCTTCTCAACCGATCTGTAAACTGTTTGTAGAAAAACAGTCCGCAGATAATCCAAAAACACGCTGTGATCAATCTGTGCTCTGATACCACTTGATAAGGATCAAGGGGATGATCCTTTAGTTTTGTCCCGATCTTTCACAGCGAGTCAACCCGGTAGATAATCTCCCAATTACGCGATGAACGCAACCTGAAGAAGAGGAATCAATCCAGCAAGCAACGTATTGATAAACAACACGCCTCAAAACCATAGCTCGATAATCCTTGATGAACACAAGAACCTCCGCAGCAATCTCTAGAATCTGACAAATGGTATCCCCGTCCCCGGAGGGATGATACACGATGGAGCACAATATAGTTTTAGACTAAACAGTTGAACTCCCTAAACCCTAACTCGACCAGCTCCTTATATGAGGGCTGGGGCGCCCCACTAATGGGCCACGACTTGACTTGGTTGGCAAGCCCAAACCAAGCCCACACACATAATAAAACCTAATTGGTCCAAAACATGACCAGGAATAATAAAACCTATTTATTAAATTACAAAGACACGCCTAGCTTGGTGGAGTCCTGAAATTAGGCTGCACCTCCTCCGTCGTGCCCATATCAACTTTGGTGAGGAAGATGAGATTGCCGAGGCGACTTCAATTCAAGAAGGGAGCATGATGTGGACATCCCTTCTATTGATACAACCGTTGTAAATACAACTACACACATACAAGGACCCATCACAAGATCTCGGCCCCAAACAACTTAACTATCAGGTACTTCCGTGATGGAGGGTTAACCTCTTGGGTGGCCCGATCTTCACGGATCTCGTGGTCAAATCGATGGGAAAGCGAGGGGAAAGGGAGAAGGTAGCGGAAGCGAACACACACCTCGCGAAGAACACGATGAACACACGCAAAACTCACACGATACAAGGTCGATTGCTCCCGAGCGTGCCACCGGTCCGATAGAATCCTCGCAAGGAAAGATCGGTCAACGTGCTCCCTCAAATCCACATCGGAGAGGGAAGAATACCTTGGGGAGGGTCTTGACAATTTGGAGACGAGACATCGAACTTCAAGGCCTTGTTCACCGATGGATGCGTGATGCAAAGTCCAATCGAGGTTGGTGACGATAGTCGGTCCCCTTGGATAAGGGGATGAGGCAAAACTAGAGATTCCACAATGGGGGTTGTCTTTAGTCTATCATCTATGCCTAAGGGGTACATGAGGGGTGGGGGCTCTATTTATAGGCCAACCACATAAACAGGGGTAGTTTAGGAATAAAACTAGGGTTTGGACGAGCTAGAGGGGTACATGGGCCGAAGGCCCAACAAAGGCCAGAGGCACACAGATCGTAGTACCGGACTTGGTCCAGTAGTACCGCTGACCGGTAGTACCGGGTCCAGATCCGGTAGTACCGCTTGCAGTCCTGGGACTTCTGTTGGCATCGTCAGTGGGGAGCGGTAGTCAGGGCGGTAGTGCCGTAGACCAGTAGTACCGGTTCCAGGTCCGGTAGTACCGCCGGAGACAGAGAGTATTTGGCTTCTGTTGGCGTCATGGTGGTGGTAGCGGTGCCCGTCTAGCGGTAGCGGTATCTGTCGCTCGCCGAGTCCGTGGCGGGGTAGAGCATTTTACATCCGTCTTCTTCCGCCTCTTCCAAGCCTCCGTCTTGTCAGGCTTGATGGTCCGGGCTTCCTCCCTTGCCTCCGTACTTGTCAATGTGAACCTATCATGCATATGTGACGGAGTATGAAGTAGCATACCATTCAATAGGGTAGGAAGGGGGCTCGCATAGAGGAACGGATTCACCTTTGGAGTCCATGACGACTTGGCGTAAGTTGGAGACCAAGATGTGGTAACGACCGTAGGTCGGGCTACATCAGCTCCCCCCTTCAAAAAGAGTCGTCCTCGACTCTACATGCTCATCACAAAGTAGAAGCGGTCGAGAGACCTTCTTGATCCTGGGGTTCACCATATAGTCGTCCTCGGGAAGATTGACTTGACAACACTTCAATGTTCCTTCACCTTCCTTGAAGCCTACAAAGCTCACAACAAAAGCAAAGCAACACTCAAAGCGTAGCCAATTCACGAAGATTATAGCATGAGTCCTCAAGTAGAAGGAAGTCACCTTAGCTTGTAGAGATAGCTCGATGAAGGGTAGCCATAGGTAACTCTCTTCGGTTCTTCTTGTCAACATATAGTCCATAGAGGTTGACGTGTATGCATTTGTACCTTCATACAACAAAGACCAAGAAACATATGTTTGTGTGTGATACAGGAGAATGTCATTTGTGGCATGTCCATTCTTGTTCACAACACGATTAGCACAACTCAAGTATAGCAAACGGAATGCATATGCATGGTCAATGTGCATGGAAATCGTTTGAACATCATCCAAATGTGGAAACTCAAAAACTCCATATAACATAGTAGTGGGGCACTCAAAGCAATCGAATAGAAATTTGATCAACATATTTGATGCAAAGTTAGGAGAATTCAGCAAAAACACACAAGGAAGAATGTCCAAAGAAACATCATTATGTGTGCAAACCAACCATTGGAAAGAGAAATTGTTCAACATGTTGGATGTCACACACAAATCATCGATAGCAAGTATCATGGGAATATGAGTATCCCAAGCGGAAGCCAAAGTAACGTGTTTGCAAACAAACCAAATTGAAGAGCAAGTGGTCCTTATGTTTGTTGCAACAACAAGATGAGATTCTTCGAAGCTCTCATGACAATACATGCTCTTAATGGAATTATGGTTGCACCCAAAACATCGGAAAGAGAAAATGTTCAACATTTTTGTTGCAACACACAAAGCATCATTATCTAAAAGCGAAGAAACATGAATGTCACGAGGGAAGATAATACCATTAACATGCTTGCAAGCAAACCATAAGAAAGAACAATTTGTCAACATGAAAGATGCAAAGCATGCAAAAGGTATCAGAGCTGGGTTCGATCTTGAACTCACTTGTGGGATGCTCTCTAGAGCTCTTTTTGTCAACTCGTGCTCAACCGAGGTTGACATTCTCGTTCGGGTACCTACACACATCATATGTAAAAGGAAGAACGTGTGTGCATGGTAGAGATACACATCATCCATCATGACGTATCTCTTCTTGTGCACATCACCATTAATGTCATTCAAGTATGAAATAGATGCATGGTGAGTATGCAAGTGGGGAACATGCTTATCATGGCAATCATCGAAATCTCCAAAAATTGAGAAAGCTATGGGGGCCATCTCATTATAACGCATAAGATCAATATTGTTGCAAGCAAAACAAGTGAAATAGCAAGCATTCATCTTATCGCAAGCAACGGGAGAAATTGAATGACTAGCATGACAAGGCAAGTCCGAAGCAATTGGAGGATACACACAAGATGCATAACATGGCATGTTTATGGCAATGATATCGCAATCAAACAATTCCACATGATCAATATTATGCAAAGGCAAAGTATCACATGGGAATATGAGTGAAGCATATGTAATGTCACAAGTATCATCCATAACATGCATATCCTCACAATTCATCATGTCCACTAGTGGGATCATGGCATCATCAACACCCTTATTGTTACCTTGTTCATACCTCTCATATGAAGTGGGTGTTGTGGAAGTAGTGGCCTCCTTGTGGACGACTTCGTCTTCTTGAGGTATCCATGGCGTAGCATCATCTTCATGCACCATGTACATCTTCTCCAATTGAGGCATCATTGCTTCATGGCTTGGCGCGTCTTCATCCATGGAACCTAGCACAACACAAGAGAACACACTAGAGGTAGAGGGTAAGTTGTTAGAATTCGAAATGGTCTCACTTGACCTATCAACTACCACTCAACTCAATAGGAGTATCGCTCATGCCCTCCAAGTGTAAGCTCTCAATCTCACATAAGGTGGAGTCACTCATGTCACTCTTGTTCTCACTCAAGTGGGCTAAGTGGCTCACATACTCACATGGGATTGGTACCACATCATCACTCAAGCATATGGGGATAGGCTCGGTTTCCTCAACTCCATGCGCCTCCTTTGGTGAAGGGAAAATCCCATGCTCACCATTCTTGACCTTGTCGCCTCCAAGGTTGGATGCCATAAGATGGGCATCATTGTCGCCTCCATGGTGAAGGAAAATCCCATGCTCGACCGTCTTGTGTCCATCTTGTAGTAGTGGTGGAGGTAGGCTCATGCTATCCAACTTGGCGAAGTAGACGTCTACATTTTCCTCGTTCGCGAGGTCATGGAAGTCAAGCGTAGGTGTTGAAGCTTGATGGCGTGGACGAAGGCTTGCTCTTGGTGCCATTTTGGTGGTGGCACTAGTAGTAGAAGGTGCCCGATGAAGGTGTCGACGGAGGTCATTGGCGTGCCTTGCCGATGGTTGATGTAGGTGGCGCACTTGGTCGTCCACATGACACTCGCGACGATGATCACTTGCCTTGGCACTCTTCTTGTGCTTGTGGTGCCTTCTTGAGCTTGCTTGAGCATTATGATTGGTGCTCATCATCAATTCTTCGTCTTTATGGCGAAGATGCCTTTGACTATGTCTTGTATCCTCTTTATGGTGGCGATGCTCATGAGAGGATGTTTGTCGATGAAGAGTCTTGTTTCTTGGCGCCTCTTGATGCATATGATGTTTGGACGCCACTCTTGTTTGGATAGGAGTTGGAGCTTGGCGCCTTGGAGGTGATGTAGCTTGGCGCCTTGGAGATGGTGGAGCTTGACGCCTTGGAGGTGATGGAGCTTGGCGCCTTGGAGATGGTGGCACTTGACGCCATCTAGGTGGTGGCACTTGTCTCCTTGGAGGTGGATCATCGAAGTAGGTGGTGCCCTTTGGTGTGGCACGCTTGGCCTTGAAGGTCTTGGATTCTTGATGATGCGCCTCCTCTTGCTTGGCGTAGTAGGCTTCCACCTCCACGCGGTGGAGGAATTCTTCATGGCTCATGGAGGAGCCATCAAACTCGATGAAGTTCTCCGTGTCCTCCATGCTCGGCGAGGCGTCGTCGATGTCGCACTCCATGGCTGGCCGAAACCCCACCTTTTCGCCCTTAAATACTCCCCATAGCCGTCACCTTAGACTCGGATTTTGTTTAGACATTAAGTTAGCCATAGTCGCAACTTCGCCAAGGCTCGAGCATCGCAGAGGCCTCTTGTACTTCGCACCTATTCAGGATCCCACCTCTTCAATAAAGCTTTCCTCTTAAACCGCAATATCTTGATTGCAATATTGGTTCTTACTTGTTCTCGATTTCAGGTAGGAATTAAGACCCTCGCTGGTCAGGCTGATCGTGTTCCCGCAGGATCGGTAACCTCCAGGAGATTGGCCTAGCGATTGTATTGGCGCTCGTGCTCGCACGTGTAGTCGGATCGTCAAGCCCGAACTCCACCAAATCGATTATCATCATCTCATCGAAAGATCGGACACCTTTGCCCTATCAAGTGTTATCTTTAGTAGTCTTATGCAAGTTTAATCTCATTTCAGCGCGTTGTGTAGCATCCAAATTATGTTGCATCGAAGAAGGTAAAGGCAATAAATCAATAGGTGCACGAGGAACAAAACCATACACGATCTCAAACGGGCACATCTTTGTGGTAGAATGCAGCGAACGATTATAAGCAAATTCTATATGAGGTAAACACTCTTCCCACAATTTTAAGTTCTTCTTTAAAACAGCCCGCAACATAGTAGACAAAGTTCTATTTACTACTTCAGTTTGTCCATCAGTTTGGGGATGACATGTAGTACTAAACAGCAATTTAGTCCCCAACTTAGCCCATAAACATCTCCAAAAGTGGCTAAGAAATTTAGTATCACGATCAGAAACAATAGTATTTGGCACACCATGCAAACGAACAATTTCACGAAAGAACAAATCAGCAATATGCGCAGCATCATCCGTTTTATGACAAGGAATAAAGTGTGCCATCTTAGAAAACCGATCCACAACAACAAAAATACTATCCCTCCCCTTCTGTGTTCGTGGCAATCCCAAAACAAAGTCCATAGAAATATCCTCCCAAGGAACACTAGGAACAGGAAGAGGCATATATAAACCATGTGGATTAAGGCGAGACTTAGCTTTTTGACAAGTAGTGCAGCGTGCCACTAATCTCTCAACATCTCGACGCATACGTGGCCAAAAGAAGTGTGCAGCAAGAACATCCTCCGTTTCTTTGACACCAAAGTGTCCCATCAATCCTCCTCCATGCGCCTCCTGTAACAACAAAAGACGAACAGAACTATCCGGAATGCATAGTTTGTTAGCACGGAACACAAATCCATCATTGAAGACGAACTGATGCAGCCCGTCCTACGAACGCTACTACATCTACTCTTGGATAATAATAGATTGAGGACACCCCTTTGTGGATCTTTCATCTATTGGTCTCATGCTCCTACCAAGGGGCACCCTATTATCCACAACCGAGAACCCAAGGCCTCACACTCTCACTTGCCTTTGGAAAGTGAGAGTGTGAGGCCAAATACAAAAGTTAACATAGTAGCATAGAAAGGGAGAAAAAGGAAAAGAATAAAAAAACAAAAAAAACAAAAGAAAAATAGAAAGATACATAGTCTCCCAATACAAAGAGAATACCAAGCTTGTAAGCCAAAAAGAGAGAGGAAAGAGCGCACCAAGGCAAGTGCACAAATCTATTGCTTATCCTCTTTTGGCAAACGAGTTGTGGTCTCTCCTTGAGTTGGCACGACAACTGAGCGTAGTCTTCGTTAGGACCTTTTGTGCTCATTTTCATAGTCGTGCTAACCCCGTTATTCTCCACGTGTGCGTTCTTCCGTGTTTTTGTAGATCGTATCCTTTTGCTTTTGATCTTTGGTTCTTTACCACTTAGAACAATAACCTTTTGCTTGGATCGTTTCGTTTGGTTTTCCACAATCCTAACCTTCCACCAAAAGCTTTTGAGAGTTGTAGCATATTTGTGTGTGAGTTTCTTTGCCATTTCACTTTGCACGCTGTTCGCTCCTTTGCGTGGCAATTGGTTTGATATAATCTCCAAGGTGAGGTAAAAGGCTAACTCTACGCACATTTATTCTCCATATACAACCCTTGTCAGCTTTGCATCATGGACAGGAATGGCGAACCGTCCCAACCACCACCACCTCCGGAGGACGACACACAATACATGACAAGGTGGGATCATTGGAAGGTCCGAGGAGAATTCAACTACCGTTGTGAAGCTCTTGAGCGGCACCAAGATGAACAATTTAGCGAAGCCCGCGTGGAATTCAAGAACATCGACAACCGCTTCGAAGAAGTCAGAGGCCAAATGCATGCCATGCAACACAACCTCGGTCATCAAAATGAAGCTCTTGGTCGCGCCCTCGCCTCAACGGATGAGAAGCTTCAACGCCTCATTGATGGGCTAGCAAGGCCACGCTCGCGCGATTCAAGCTCATCTCGGCACTCCTCAAGTGAATCAAGTGCACCTCGCCGTCACGCTTCAAGGCACCGGGATGGACCCGTCCTTCAATCCATGAGCTCTTCTCAAGCGGTGCCATCTCCGCGACACGCCGCAACGTCAAGCTATGATGGTGACCTCTCCGCAAGACCTCCAAGACGTGAAGCGGACCGGTCACAACCAAGGGCACTTGTGATTCAACAAGAACAACCTCACATGGACCACCAAGCACATCGCCGTCGACATGTGCTTTCAACAACAAGTGAAGCATCCAAAGTGAAAGAACAAGATCGCCGTCGGCGTGAAGCACTCGAAGATCCACCAAGGCGTCATCGTCGACATGAACGTCAACGTCGACAACATGATCATCATGACGAGCCTCCTCCACATCAAGAAGAAAGAGAGCATCCCATTGCGCATGCGGCTCGACGTCCTCCTTGCCACATGGCGCAAGACAATGCCCCTTGGCATCAACCACGACAAGAACAAGAGCAAGCTCCCCAAGCTCGTCGTGAGGACCATCAACCTCCTCCTCGTCCTCAACCGCGCCAACAACACGAGCAAGCTCCCCAAGCTCGTCGTCAAAACCAAGTTCCACCACCAAACGCGGCACCTCAACAACCGCAAGAGCAACGCAACCATCACCAAGCAAGACATGAGAGCTCGGATGATGATGTTGACCGCCAAAATCATGGCAACCGCCGCCACCGGAACCGCAATGGAGAAGAAACTTTCGGCAAGCTCAAATTCACCATGCCCAATTTCACCGGTTCCAATGAAGCCGAAAAATATCTCTCGTGGGAACTCAAGTAAAACAAGATCTTCCGCATGCACAACTATAGCAATGAGAAGATGATGGCCATGGCATCCCTCAAGTTTGATGAGTATGCCAACCTTTGGTGGGAACAAGTCCAACTCGCTCGAGAAGCAAAAGAAGAGCCTCCAATCTCAACTTGGCAAGATATGAAGGCCCATATGATATCCCGCTTTGTTCCTTCGCACTACACGCATGACCTCTTCAACAAGCTTCAAACGCTTAGTCAAGGGACAAAGACCGTGGAAGAGTGCTTCAAGCAAATGGAGCTCAACAAGATCCGTGCCAACATTGAAGAGCGTGATGAACAAACAATGGAACGCTTCCTCAATGGCTTGAACCATCCAATCAAGCGCATCACCGAGTTCCAAAAGTACAACAACATGGTTGAGCTTGTGCACATCGCATCAAAGGCCGAGCGTCAAGTGCAAGAGGACATCAAGTACAACAAACCAAAGACGTACTTCACCTACAAGCAAGCACCAACCACTACTCCAACAACACCAAGTGGAAGCTCATCAAGTACCACCAAGCTTCCCTTCAAGCCAACACTTCCTCAAGGAAAACAGCCCCCAAGTGGCAAATACACAAGGGATGATCAACCATTCAATGGTGAGTGCTACAAGTGTGGAGGCAAAGGACACAAGTCGGCCGCATGTGGGAACAAGAAAGTTTTGTTCATCCATGACAACGGCGATGAAGAATACGTGAGTGAAGAAGAGTTTGATGCAAGGGTCAAGGAAGCCATGGCAAGGCAACATTTGGAAGATGACCAAGAACTACTTGTGTGTGAGCATGACGCAAGTCCATCCTTGTCGTCACAAGGGTCTTAACTACTCAAGTCAATGAGATTGAAGACCAACGATCAAACATCTTCCAAACTCGTGCCGGTATGAATGGGAAGTCCATTAAAGTTGTCATCGATGCAGGGAGTTGCCACAATCTTGCAATCACGGAATTGTGTGAGAAACTCAACCTCACCCTCCATCCGCATAAAAACCCCTACCATATACAATGGCTAAGTGACCAAGGGTCTGTCAAGATCAAGCACACCGTCTCGGTAACGTTCTCAATTGGACCCTACAAGGACACGGTGGAATGTGACGTGGTCCCAATGATGGTTTGCCATATGTTGCTAGGAAGGCCGTGGCAATATGACAAGCGTGCTTTACATGATGGTCACTCAAACACTTATACCTTCAAATGGCTTGAAAAAACTTGTGTGTTGCAACCAATAACTCCTAGCCAAATAACTGCGGACAATGCAAAGGCTTTAGCAAGGGCGCAATCCACAAAAACATCTTGTGAGAAGAGTGGTGAGCGAGAGAACCACACTATAGTGAGTGAGTGCCACAAGCGAAACTCGAGTGGAAAAACTAAGAGTGTTCTTCTTGCCACCAAAAGTGAGATGAGAGAAGTGCGGAACAACCCATCCATCTTGCACTATGTCCTTGTTTGCAAGGGACTAGCGCAAGGAACTAATGACTTGACAAATGTTCCTCCTTCTTTGATGGCTATTTTGCAGGAATTCCACGATGTATTTCCCGAAGAGCTTCCTCATGGCCTACCTCCTCTTCGTGGAATCGAGCACCGCATCGACCTCATACCCGGCGCCCCACTCCCAAACCGCGCCGCGTATCGCACGAACCCGGAAGTGACGAAGGAGATACAACGTCAAATCAACCAACTCGTCTCCAAAGGTTTGATCCAAGTAAGCACTAGCCCAAGCGCGGTCCCCGTGATTCTAGTTCCAAAAACGGATGATACGTTGCGGTTATGCATGGACTGCCGTCCAATCAATGCTATCACCGTGCGTTATCGACATCCTATACCGCGTCTTGATGACATGCTTGAGGAGTTATGTGGAGCCACTATATTTTCGAAAATTGATCTTCGTAGTGGTTACCATCAAATTCGCATGGCCGAAGGTGATGAGTGGAAAACCGCCTTCAAGACCAAGCTTGGTCTCTATGAATGGTTGGTTATGCCTTTTGGCTTATCAAATGCCCCATCTACCTTTATGCGCCTCATGAACCATATTTTGAGATCTCTCATTGGGAAGAGTGTTGTTGTTTACTTTGATGACATCCTTGTCTATAGCAAGTCACTAGAGGAGCATGTTACTCATGTTAAGGAGGTCCTTCAAATCCTTCGTCATGAAAAGCTTTATTCTAATCTCCCAAAGTGCACTTTTGCAAAAGACAAACTGATTTTCCTTGGTTTTGTTGTGTCTTCTAATGGCATTGAAGTTGATGTCTCAAAAGTTAAGGACATACGAGATTGGCCCATACCGACCAATGTTAGTGAACTTCGTAGTTTTCATGGGTTGGCTGGCTTTTACCGTCGCTTTGTGAAAGACTTTTCTACCATTGCTTGCCCCCTCAACGAATTGACCAAGAAAAATGTCACGTTCGTTTGGGGAAAAGCACAATAAAAGGCTTTTGATGAGCTCAAAAAGAGGCTCACCGAAGCACCACTTCTTGCATTACCGGATTTCACAAAAACCTTTGAGATTGAGTGTGACGCTGGTGGTATTGGCATTGGAGGCGTCCTTATGCAAAATGGGCGTCCTATTGCATACCATAGTGAGAAACTTGATGGCGCATGCCTTAACTATCCCATCTATGATAAAGAGCTTTTTGCCTTGGTTCGTGTCCTTCAAGTGTGGCAACACTACCTTTGGCCTAAAGATTTTATAATCCATTCCGACCATAAGTCGTTCAGATATCTTAAGGGCCAAGCCAATTTGAGTAAAAGACAGGCCAAATGGGTTGAGTTTATGGAATCTTTTCCTTACATTGTCAAGTACAAGAAGGGCAAAGAAAATGTGGTAGCGGACGCTTTGTCTCGCAAAAACATAAACCTTCTTACGCGACTTGAAGTAAATGTCTTGGGTCTTGATGACATCAAATCTTTGTACACGTCCGACCCTTTCTTTGGACCAATTTTTGCAAGATGTTCAATAGATAAAGGGATTGATGATTTCTATTTGCATAAGGGTTTTCTTTTCAAACAAAACAAGCTTTGCATTCCAAAGTCGTCTCTCCAAATTTTGCTTCTTCAAGAATCCCATGGTGGAGGCCTTATGGGTCACTTTGGTCGTGACAAGACGTATGACATGCTCTCCACTCACTACTTTTGGCCAAAGATGAAACGCGACGTGGAGCGCCACGTCCAACGATGCACTACATGTATCCAAGCTAAGTCTAAGTCTAACCCCTTTGGTCTTTATATGCCATTGCCTATTCCTCATGCACCTTGGTCGGACATTAGTATGGACTTTGTGTTAGGCTTGCCTAGATCTAAACATGGACATGATTCTATATTTGTGGTAGTGGATCGCTTTTCAAAAATGGCACACTTCATTCCGTGCCATAAGACCGATGATGCTTCACATGTAGCAAATTTGTTTTTCAGGGAAATAATTAGGCTACACGGTGTACCAAGAACAATCGTCTCCGACCGCGACGTCAAGTTCATGAGCTACTTCTGGAAGACTCTCATGGCCAAGCTCGGCATCAAGCTCCTCTTCTCGTCGCCAGATCCTCAAACCGATGGACAAACCGAGGTCGTCAATCGAAGCCTTGGCACACTCCTCCGTGTGTTGATAAAGAAGAACCTTAAAGACTGGGAGGAATGTATTCCACACGCCGAGTTCGCCTACAACCGCGCCAAGCACTCCACTACCATGAGGAGCCCGTTCATGATCGTCTATGGTTTCGAGCCTCTCACCGCGCTCGATATCATTCCACTTCCGCTTCAGGAACGTGCCAATATGGACGTTGTCAAGCATGCCCAAACAATGAAGAAACTCCATGAAGACACAAGAACTACGATCGAGCAACAAGTCCTTCGCCAAGCATCACGGCTAAACAAGAACAAGAAAGAGATGATCTTTGAAGAAGGCGACCTTGTGTGGATACACTTAAGTAAAGACCGCTTCCCCAAGGAACGCGACTCCAAACTCAAGCCAAGAGGTGATGGACCATTCAAAGTGCTAAAGAGGATCAACAACAATGCCTACATCATCGATATCCCAACATCAAAGTATCTTGTGAGCTCGACATTCAATGTCAAGGACCTCTCACCCTACCATGGAGAAGATGAAGTTGAGAAGGTTGAAGAGTCGAGGACGACTCTTTCCCAAGGGGGGAAGCTGATGCGCTGGCCCCACTTAACGCTACTACATCTACTCCCACGAGCTCCCCAAGTGGACCCATGACTCGCGCCCGAGCCAAACTCCTACAAGCTAAGGTGAACTCGCTCCTTTCCTTGTGTGACTTCGATACACCCTTGGATGGCCTGCTACTTCATACGCATACCTTGTACATCATCAGGTACGAAGAGAAGGACCCAGTGAACGGAGGAGCACCAGCGAAAGAAGCCAAATACTCTCTGTCTCCAGCGGTACTACCGGATCAGGCGGCCGGTACTACCGCCCAGCGGCACTACCGCCCCTACTACCGCTTTACACGACGCCAAGCAGAAGCCTCAGATCGCAAGCGGTACTACGGATCTCGAACCGTACTACGGTCAGCGGCACTACTTCCCCAACTACGCCTCATCGACGACGCCAACGGAAGTCCTAGGACTGCAAGCGGTACTACCGGACCCAGAAGCGGTACTACCGGTTGAGACCGGTACTACCGGTCGCTAGGCCGGTACTACCGGACGTGCGTGAACCAGATCGTGTTAAGTCGGCCCAGCGCCCTGTAACCCCCTCTATATTTCGCCATTTCGTTCCTAAACTACCCCTGTTTATGCGGCTGGCCAATAAATAGCCCCCACCCTCCATTGTAAACCCTAGACTTGGATAATAATAGACTGAGGACACCCCTTTGTGGATCTTTCATCTATTGGTCTCATGCTCCTACCAAGGGGCTGATAGGGCAAAGGTGTCCGATCTTTCGATGAGATGGCGATAATCGATTTGGTGGAGTTCGGGCTTGACGATCCGACTACACGTGCGAGCACGAGCGCCAATGCAATCACTAGGCCAATCTCCTGGAGGTTACCGATCCTGGGAACACGATCACCGACAATGAGGGTCTTAATTCCTACCTGAAATCGAGAACAAGTAAGAACCAATATTGCAATCAAGATATTGCGGATTAAGAGGAAAGCTTTATTGAAAGGTGGGATCCTGAATAGGTGCGAAGTACAAGAGGCCTCTGCGACGCTCGAGCCTTGGCGAAGTTGCTACGATGGCTAACTTAATGTCTAAACAAAATCCGAGTCTAGGGTCACGGCTATGGGGAGTATTTAAGGAGGAAAAGGTGGGGTTTCGGCCAGCCTTGGAAGTGGTGGCCGAATCCAACCCTAGAAGTCCTTTTCCCCTCAAATACGGACTCTAAAAAGTGGCTATTTAAAATCCTGCGAAAATTACATGGGCCTGGCCCAAAATAAAGGTGTCGCAGCACCATATTAAGCTATGGACGAATTCGTGAAGTATTAATCTTGAATATTTCGTCCAAGCCTTCTTTCTTCATTATGGTGGCCTCAAAGTTCTGAAATCTCCATCATTGGCCTTCTCTTGGATCATCACGTGCTTGCTGCCATCTCCATGCATGGCCATGCTCCAATGCTTGTCCCTCTCATCCATGCTTGGTCCATCATTCCTAAGAGTAAGAAATACATCTGATTTTGGCAACATCATATTCTCATGTATGTAAGGAATAGTTCCAAGAAACGAAAGTACCTGATAGTTAAGTTGTTTGGCACGAGATCTTGTGATGGGTCCTTGTATGTGTGTAGCTGTAGGTAGTATCAATGGAAGGGATGTCCACATCATGCTCCCCTTCTTGAATTGAAGTCGTCCTCGATGCAATCTCATCTTCCTCACCAAAGTAAGGCTTCAAATCTGCAATGTTAAACGTAGGACTAACGTACCAAAGTCTGCAGGCAACTCAAGTTTATATGCATTATCATTTATTTTCTCTAACACCTTAAAGGGACCAGCAGCACGCGACATTAACTTAGACTTGCGTAAATCAGGAAAACGATCCTTACGCAAATGTAACCAAACAAGATCTCCAACATCAAACACAACATGCTTTCTCCCTTTATCCCCAGCAAGTTTATACTTAGCATTCATGTGTTCAATGTTATCTTTAGTAGTCTTATGCAAGTTTAATATCATTTCAGCGCGTTGTGTAGCATCCAAATTATTTTGCACCGAAGTAGGTAAAGGCAATAAATCAATAGGTGCACGAGGAACAAAACCATACACGATCTCAAACGGGCACATCTTTGTGGTAGAATGCAGCGAACGATTATAAGCAAATTCTATTTGAGGTAAACACTCTTCCCACAATTTTAAGTTCTTCTTTAAAACAGCCCGCAACATAGTAGACAAAGTTCTATTTACTGCTTCAGTTTGTCCATCAGTTTGGGGATGACATGTAGTACTAAACAGCAATTTAGTCCCCAACTTAGCCCATAAACATCTCCAAAAGTGACTAAGATGATGTGGACATCCCTACTATTGATACAACCGTTGTACCTACAGCAACACACATACAAGGACCCATCACAAGATCTCGTGCCAAACAACTTAACTATCAGGTACTTTCATTTCTTGGAACTATTCCTCACATACATGAGAATATGATGCTGCCTAAATCCGATATATTTCTTACTCTTAGGAATGATGGACCAAGCATGGATGAGAGGGACAAGCATTGGAGCATGGCCATGCATGGAGATGGCAGCAAGCATGTGATGATCCAAGAGAAGGCCACGGATGAAGATTTCAGAACTTTGAGGCCATCATAATGAAGAAAGAAGGCTTGGACGAAATATTCAAGATCAATACTTTACGAATTCGTCCATAGCTTAATATGGTGCTGCGACACCTTTATTTTGGGCCAGGCCCATGTAATTTTCGCAGGATTTTAATTAGCCACTTTTAGAGTCCGTATTTAAGGGGAAAAGGACTTTTAGGGTTGGATTCGGCCACCACTTCCATGGCTGGCCGAAACCCCACCTTTTCGCCCTTAAATACGCCCCATAGCCGACCCTCTAGACTCGGATTTTGTTTAGACATTAAGTTAGCCATAGTCGCAACTTCGCCAAGGCTCGAGCGTCGCAGAGGCCTCTTGTACTTCGCACCTATTCAGGATCCCACCTCTTCAATAAAGCTTTCCTCTTAATCCGCAATATCTTGATTGCAATATTGGTTCTTACTTGTTCTCGATTTCAGGTAGGAATTAAGACCTTCGCTGGTCAGGCTGATTGTGTTCCCGCAGGATCGGTAACCTCCAGGAGATTGGCCTAGTGATTGCATTGGCGCTCGTGCTCGCACGTGTAGTCGGATCGTCAAGCCCGAACTCCACCAAATCGACTATCATCATCTCATCGAAAGATCGTACACCTTTGCCCTATCAAGTGGTATCGGATTTCAGGTTGCTCGGTGAGATTTTACTGTTTTTTGTAGATTAGATCTGTTTTTACCTATAACCCACGAAAAAGCCAAAAACACAGTTAGAGCTTAGATCCATCCCATAACCAATCTACGCCTCGCATTATCTTTTCAGTTTTTGCATTGTTGAATTTGTGTCTACATCGTCGTGTCGAGTTGCTGGTGTTATGGGGTAACCCCTTGGGGTGGCCCGATCTTTCACGAATCTCCACGGGGATCGAGGGGAAAGCGGTGGAAGGGGAAGAGGGGACGAAATCCGCAAACACACGCACACAAAGATCCTGATGAACTCACGCACACAAATCACGATACACGCCGATAACTCACGCCGGTGGCAACCGGTCCAACATAATCTCTAGGATCGGTGTTGGGCGAAGCTCTCTCTCCACGCCAACAACGGGGGACGAGGTGCTTGGTGAGACCTTGACGACTTGGGGGCGAGAAACCGAGAACCCAAGGCCTTGTACAACTTGAACGCACTAGGCAAGATCCAAGAGGAGGGTGGACAATAGGTGCTCCTTGGTAGGAGCATGAGACCAATAGATTAAAAGATCCACAAAGGGGTGTCTTAATCTATCATTATCCAAGTCTAGGGTTTACATATGAGGGGTGGGGCTTTATATAGGCCAACCACTTAACAGGGGTAGTTCTGGAATAAAACTGGAAGTTTTGGGGCGAAATTGGGGGTTACATGGGCCAGGCCCAAAAGGCTTTAACATGCCTGGCGACGGTCGGTCCGGAGACTCCGGTCTGGACCGGAGACTCCGGTCTGGACCGGAGACTCCGGTTAATCTCCGGACCCGTCTCCGGAGGGGGCTTCTGGCTGTCCCGGGCTTGGGTCTCCGGTCTGGACCGGAGGAAGGTCCAGAGACTCCGGTGTAGGAGACCGGAGACTCCGGTCTACACCGGAGACTCTAGTGTGCGGTGATCCAGCGGCTTCTTCTCCTGGCCCTGCTTCCTTGGTGGCTTGGTGTGGTGGTGTTGCTTCATATCTGAGGACACACAACATAGATGCATGAAGTAGCAAGCCATCCAAAGGTAGACCAAAATCACATGAGGAAAGGAGCGAGTTAACCTTGGCTTGTAGGAGCTTGGCTTGGGCGCGAGTCATTGGTCCACTTGGGGGACTAGGTGTTGTAGATGGAGGTGCGTCCGTAGGACGGGCTGCATCAGCTCCCCCCCCTTGGGAAAGAGTCGTCCTCGACTCTTCGACCTTCTCAACTTCATCTTCGCCATGGTTAGGGGTGGAATCGAGCCGAGCCGAGCCGGCTCGTGGCTCGGCTCGTCAAAGCTTGCAAAAATCGAGCCGAGCCTAGGCTTGGCTTGCTGCTGAAAAACACTGCAAAGAGGGCTCGCGGCTCGGCTTGGGACGCTCGTCGGATCGCTCGAACGGCTCGACGAGCCGCCCACCTACCGCAAAAATATCCCCATCCCCCGTCCCCGTGCGGTGCCTCTCTCGATTTCTCGCGAGGCAGAGACCCCGACACCCCGTCGTCCTCCTCCCCTCCTCCTCGTCGCCCGCCACCAACACCGGCTGCCGCCACCGGCTGTCTCCTCCAGTCCTCCCCTTCCCTTCTTCCATGGAGAGACGTCTGCTTCTCCTGGACTGATTCCCCGCGCCCTCGTCCAGCTAGGGTTAGGGTTAGTAGAGACCTCCGCCGATCCGCTTTGCCAGGCAGCCTTGACCCTCCGTCGCCCTTGTGTCCTAGCTCACTGCTCCTCTCCTCCCGTGTCCTCCACAACCTGCTCTGTCCTACACTGACCACCACCGCTGCTGACCAAGGTCGATTCTGTTCTTTTGATGACGGTGCAGAGAAACAGTGTGCTCGTTGCTCCTCTTTTGATCTTCTCCAAGGCTGCTCCTCTTACTCCGTTGCTCCCTGGATCTCCAAGCGAGTAGTACTATTTTGCAGTTTGGACTGATCACATGTGTTGGAAGCTTGAGAAAGTTATTCACTGCTGGGTCAATAATTCATGAAAAAATATCCAGCTTTTCAGTTGTAAAATTCCTGAACTCTTTATTGCTATAAGTAATTTATTTCCCAATGTCAAATGTGATTTTTGTAGGAAGCCTCTCGAATCATGTTGTGCTATTGATTGACTTAATATGTGAATGTAAGACAGATTATTAGAGACAACTTGAAATCAATCCGATTGCAATTTTTCTTGCCTCAAATTGTGTGCTTATACTTTGTTGGCATCTCAACTATGTTTCATTGTGCATATATTACAGCAAACTAGTTTCTATACCATATTATGTGCATATATGTTATATTCTATACAAAGATTGTGGTTAAATGTTATTGTACGTGCATTTTATATGTATATTTATGTAGATAATGCTAATTTTGAGTGCATAGACAACTAATTGTTAATTGCAATTGTTATTAACTCTTACATTTTTAGCAAAGGTTGTGTCCATATTTTTTCCTACACCGAGCTTTCGAGCCGGCTTGCGAGCTTCACCGAGCTGGCTTGCCGAGCCTCGAGCCTAAGTAGCAAGGTTTAGGCTTGGCTTGTCTAACCTTCGAGCCGAGCCGAGTCCGAACCGAGCCTTGTCGAGCCCGAGCCAAGCCTCGAGCCTCGAGCTTTGTGTCCACCCCTAGCCATGGTAGGGTGAGAGGTCCTTGACATTGAATGTCGGGCTCACAAGATACTTGGATGTTGGGATATCTATGGTGTAGTCATTGTTGTTGATCCTCTTTAGTACCTTAAACGGTCCATCACCTCTTGGCTTGAGTTTGGAGTCGCGGTCCTTGGGGAAGCGGTCTTTACTCAAGTGTATCCATATGAGGTCGCCTTCTTCGAAGATCATTTCTTTCTTGTTCTTGTTTAGCCTTGATGCTTGGCGAAGGACTTGTTTCTCGATCGGAGCTCTTGTGTCTTCATGGAGTTTCTTCATTGTTTGGGCACGCTTAACCACGTCCATATTGGCACGTTCATGAAGCGGAAGTGGAAGGATATCGAGCGCGGTGAGAGGCTCAAAACCATAGACGATCATGAACGGGCTCCTCATGGTGGTGGAGTGCTTGGCGCGGTTGTAGGCGAACTCAGCGTGTGGAATACATTCCTCCCAGTCTTTAAGGTTCTTCTTGATCAACACACGTAGGAGTGTTCCAAGACTTCGATTGACGACCTCGGTTTGTCCATCGGTTTGAGGATGCGAGGCGGACGAGAAGAGGAGCTTGATGCCGAGCTTGGCCATCAGAGTCTTCCAGAAGTAGCTCATGAATTTGACGTCGCGGTCGGAGACGATTGTTCTTGGTACACCGTGCAGCCTAATTATTTCCCTGAAAAACAAATTGGCTACATGTGAAGCATCATCGGTCTTATGGCACGGAATAAAGTGTGCCATTTTTGAAAAGCGATCCACTACTACAAAGATAGAATCATGTCCATGTTTAGATCTAGGCAAGCCTAACACAAAGTCCATGCTAATGTCCGACCAAGGTGCATGAGGAATAGGCAATGGCATATAAAGACCAAAGGGGTTGGACTTAGACTTAGCTTGGATACATGTAGTGCATCGTTGGACGTGGCGCTCCACGTCGCGCTTCATCTTTGGCCAAAAGTAGTGAGTGGAGAGCATGTCATATGTTTTGTCACGGCCAAAGTGACCCATAAGGCATCCACCATGGGACTCTTGAAGAAGAAAAAGTTGGAGAGACGATTTCGGAATGCAAAGCTTGTTTTGTTTGAAAAGAAAACCCTTATGCAAATAGAAATCATCAATCCCTTTGTCTATTGAACATTTTGCAAAAATTGGTCCAAAGAAGGGGTCGGACGCATACAAAGATTTGATGTCATCTAGACCCAAGACATTTACTTCGAGTCGTGTAAGGAGGCTTGTGTTTTTGCGAGACAAGGCGTCCGCTACCACATTTTCTTTGCCCTTCTTGTATTTGACAATGTAAGGAAAAGACTCCATGAACTCAACCCATTTGGCGTGCCTTTTACTCAAATTGGCTTGGCCCTTAAGATACTTCAACGACTCATGGTCGGAATGGATGATAAATTCTTTGGGCCAAAGATAGTGTTGCCATACTTGAAGAACGCGAACCAAGGCAAAAAGTTCTTTGTCAAATGGGATAGTTGAGGCGTGCGCCATCAAGTTTCTCACTATGGTAAGCAATAGGACGCCCATTTTGCATAAGGATGCCACCAATGCCAATACCACTAGCGTCACATTCAATCTCAAAGGTTTTTGTGAAATCCGGCAATGCAAGAAGTGGAGCTTCGGTGAGCCTCTTCTTGAGCTCATCAAAAGACTTTTGTTGTGCTTTTCCCCAAACGAACGTGACATTTTTCTTGGTCAATTCGATGAGGGGGCAAGCAATGGTAGAAAAGTCTTTCACAAAGCAACGGTAAAAGCCAGCCAACCCATGAAAACTACGAAGTTCACTAACATTTGAAGGGATGGGCCAATCTCGTATGTCCTTGACTTTTGAGACATCAACTTCAATGCCATTGGAAGACACAACAAAACCAAGGAAAATCAGCTTGTCTTTCTTAAAAGTGCACTTGGGGAGATTAGCATAAAGCTTTTCATGACGAAGGATTTGAAGGACCTCCTTAACATGAGTAACATGCTCCTCTAGTGACTTGCTATAGACAAGGATGTCATCAAAGTAAACAACTACACTCTTCCCAATGAGAGATTGCAAAATATGGTTCATGAGGCGCATGAAGGTAGATGGGGCATTAGATAAGCCAAAAGGCATAACCAACCATTCATAGAGACCAAGCTTGGTCTTGAAGGCAGTTTTCCACTCATCACCCTCGGCCATGCGAATTTGATGGTAACCACTACGAAGATCAATTTTCGAAAATATGGTGGCTCCACATAATTCATCAAGCATGTCATCAAGACGCGGTATAGGATGTCGATAACGCACGGTGATAGCATTGATTGGACGGCAGTCCATGCATAACCGCAACGTATCATCCGTTTTTGGAACTAAAATCACGGGGACCGCGCTTGGGCTAGTGCTTACTTGGATCAAACCTTTGGAGACGAGTTGGTTGATTTGACGTTCGATCTCCTTTGTCTCTTCCGGGTTCGTGCGATACGCGGCGCGGTTTGGGAGTGGGGCGCCGGCTATGAGGTCGATGCGGTGCACGATTCCACGAAGAGGAGGTAGTCCATGAGGAAGCTCTTCGGGAAATACATCTTGGAATTCCTGCAAAACAACCATCAAAGGAGGAACATTTGTCAAGTCAGTAGTTCCTTGCGCTAGTCCCTTGCATACAAGGACATAGTGCAAAATGGATGGGTTGTTCCGCACTTCTCTCATCTCACTTTTGGTGGCAAGAAGAACACTCTTAGTTTTTCCACTCGAGTTTGGCCTGTGGCACTCACTCACTATAGTGTGGTTCTCTCGGTCACCACTCTTCTCACAAGATGTTTTTGTGTATTGCGCCCTCGCTAAAGCCTTTGCATTGTCCGCAATTATTTGGCTAGGAGTCATTGGTTGCAACACACAAGTTTTATCAAGCCATTTGAAGGTATAAGTGTTTGAGTGACCATCATGCAAAGCACGCTTGTCATATTGCCACGGCCTTCCGAGCAACATATGGCAAACCGTCATTGGGACCACGTCACATTCCACCGTGTCCTTGTAGGGTCCGATTGAGAACATTACCGAGACGATGTGCTTGATCTTGACGGATCCTTGGTCACTTAGCCATTGTATATGGTACAGGTGTTTATGTGGATGGAGGGTGAGGTTGAGCTTCTCACACAATTCCGTGCTTGCAAGATTGTGGCAACTCCCTCCATCGATGACAACTTTTATGGACCTCCCATTGATACCGGCACGAGTTTGGAAGATGTTTGATCGTTGGTCTTCATTTTCATTGGCTTGAGTAGTTAAGACCCTTGTGACCACAAGCGATGGACTTGCGTCATGCTCACACATGAGTAGCTCTTGGTCCTCTTCCAAATGTTGCCTTGCCATGGCTTCCTTGACCCTTGCATCAAACTCATCTTCACTCAAGTATTCTTCATCGCCGTTATCATGGATGAACAAAACTTTCTTGTTCCCACATGCGGCCGACTTGTGTCCTTTGCCTCCACACTTGTAGCACTCACCATTGAATGGTTGTTCATCTCTTGTGTATTTGCCACTTGGGGGCGGTTTTCCTTGAGGAAGTGTTGGCTTGAAGGGAAGCTTGGTGGTATTTGAGGAGCTTCCGCTTGGTGTTGTCAGAGTAGTGGTTGGGGCTTGCTTGTATGTGAAGTATGTCTTTGTCTTGTTGAACTTGATGTCCTCTTGCACTTGACGTTCGGCCTTTGATGCAATGTGCACAAGCTCAACCATGTTGTTGTACCGTTGGAACTCGGTGATGCGCTTGATAGGATGGTTCAAGCCATTGAGGAAACGTGCCATTGTTTGCTCATCACGCTCTTCAATGTTGGCACGGATCATGTTGAGCTCCATTTGCTTGAAGTACTCTTCCACGGTCTTTGTTCCTTGACTAAGCGTTTGAAGCTTGTTGAAGAGGTCACGCGTGTAGTGTGAAGGAACAAAGCGGGATCTCATATGAGCTTTAATTAAACTTCATATCTTGCCAAGTTGAGATTGGGGGCTCTTCTTTTGATTCACGAGCGAGTTGGACTTGTTCCCACCAAAGGTTGGCATATTCATCGAACTCGAGGGATGCCATGGCCATCATCTTCTCATTGCTAAAGTTGTGCATGCGGAAGATCTTGTCAACCTTGAGTTCCCATGAGAGGTATTCTTCGGGATCATTGGAACCGGTGAACTTGGGCATGGTGAACTTGAGCTTGCCAAAAGTTTCTTCCTCATTGTGGTTCCGGTTGCGACGGTTGCCATGGTTGTGGCGGCCATCTTCATCATCCGAGCTCTCATGTCTTTCTTGTTGATGATGGCGTTGCTCTTGCGGTTGTTGAGGTGCCGCGTTTGGTGGTGGAACTTGGTTTGGACGACGAGCTTGGGGAGCTTGCTCTTGTTGTTGGCGCGGTTGAGGACGAGGAGGAGGTTGTTGGTCCTCACGGCGAGCTTGGGGAGCTTGCTCTTGTTCTTGTCGTGGTTGATGCCGAGGAGCATTATCTTGCGCCATGTGGCGAGGAGGACGTCGAGCCGCATGCGCAATGGGCTGCTCTCTTTCTTCTTGGTGAGGAGGAGGCTCGTCGTGAAGATCATGTTGACGACGTTGACGTTCATGTCGAGGAGGTCACCTTGGTGGATCTTCAAGTGCTTCACGCCGCCGGCGAACTTGTTCTTCCACTTCGGATGCTTCACTTGTTGTGGAAAGAACATGTCGATGGCGATGGGCTTGGTGGTCCATGTGAGGTTGTTCTTGTTGAAGCACAAGTGCCCTTTGTTGTGGCCGTTCCCCTTCACGTCTTGGAGGTCTTGCGGAGAGGTCACCATCATAGCTTGACGTTGCAGCATGTCGCGGAGATGGTACCGCTTGAGAAGAGCTCATGGATTGAAGGACGGGTCCATCCTGGTGCCTTGAAGCGGGACGGCGAGGAGCACTTGATTCACTTGAGGAGTGCCGTGATGATCTTGAGTCTCGCGAACGTGGCCTTGCTAACCCATCAATGAGGCGTTGAACCTTCTCATCCGTTGAGGCAAGGGCACGACCAAGAGCTTCATTTTGATGACCAAGGTTGTGTTGCATGGCATGCATTTGGCCTCGGACTTCCTCGAAGCGGTTGTCGATGTTCTTGAACTCCACTCGGGCTTCGCTAAATTGTTCATCTTGGCGCCGCTCAAGTGCTTCACAACGGTAGTTGAATTCTCCTCGGACCTTCCAATGGTCCCATCTTGTCATGTATGGATTGTCATGTGGACATCCCTACTAGTGATACAACCGTTATACCTACAGCAACACACATACAAGGACCCATCACAAGATCTCGTGCCAAACAACTTAACTATCAGGTACTTTCGTTCCTTGGAACTATTCCTCACATACATGAGAATATGATGCTGCCTAAATCAGATGTATTTCTTACTCTTAGGAATGATGGACCAAGCATGGATGAGAGGGACAAGCATTAGAGCATGGCCATGCATGGAGATGGCAGCAAGCATGTGATGATCCAAGAGAAGGCCACGGATGAAGATTTCAGAACTTTGAGGCCACCATAATGAAGAAAGAAGGCTTGGACGAAATATTCAAGACCAATACTTTACGAATTCGTCCATAGCTTAATATGGTGCTGCGACACCTTTATTTTGGGCCAGGCCCATGTAATTTTCGCAGGATTTTAATTAGCCACTTTTTAGAGTCCGTATTTGAGGGGAAAAGGACTTTTAGGGTTGGATTCGGCCACCACTTCCATGGCTGGCCGAAACCCCACCTTTTCGCCCTTAACACGCCCATGTAATTCTCTAGCCTCGGATTTTGTTTAGACATTAAGTTAGCCATCATAGCAACTTTGCCAAGGCTCGAGCGTCGCAGTGGCCTCTTGTACTTCGCACCTATTCAGGATCCCACCTCTTCAATAAAGCTTTCCTCTTAATCCGCAATATCTTGATTGCAATATTGGTTCTTACTTGTTCTCGATTTTCGGTAGGAATTAAGACCCTCGCTGGTCAGGCTGATCGTGTTCCCGCAGGATCGGTAACCTCCAGGAGATTGGCCTAGCGATTGCATTGGCGCCGTGCTTCGCACGCAGTCGGATCGCTGCCCGAACTCCACCAAATCGATTATCTTCATCTCATCGAAAGATTGGACACCTTTGCCCTATCAGATTGTCGTCCTCCGGAGGTGGTGGTGGTGGTTGGGACGGCTCGCCATTCCTGTCCATGATGCAAAGCCGATAAGGGTTGTATATGGAGAGTAAAGGTGCGTAGAGTTAGCCTTTTACCTCACCTTGGAGATTATATCAAACCAATTGCCACGCAAAGGAGCGAACAACGTGCAAAATGAAATGGCAAAGAAACTCACACACAAAGGAGCGACAACTCTCAAAAGCTTTTGGTGGATGGGTAGGATTGTGGAAAAACCAAAGAACCAACCAAACGCAAAGGATAGTCAAAAGTGGAGAAAATCCAACAACCCAAGTCAAAAGGAAATGGTCAACTCGAAAGGTGACGAGAACCTACGACTACACACACGCGTGGAGAAAAATAGGGTTAGCACGACTATGAAAGTGAGCACGAAATGGCCTAACGAAGACTACGCCGTCGTGGTTAACGCAAGGAGAGACCACAACTCGCTTGCCAAAAGAGGCTAAGCAACGGATTTGTGCACTTGCCTTGGCGCTTCTTCCTCTCTTTTGCTTACAAGCTTGATTCTCTCTTTGTATTGGGAGACTATGTATCTTTCTTTTTCTTTTTCTCTCTTTTTTTTTTGATTCTTTTTCTTTATCTCCCTTGCTATGCTACTATGTTAACTTTTGTATTTGCCCTCACACTCTCACTTTCCAATGGCAAGTGCACAATGCTTAGACAAACACAAAATGAGTTGCTCTCATAGGATAGGTACACACAAAGGAAGATATGGCTACAAGGGTTGACACAAGTTATACCTTAGTTGATGGTGATGATCTTGTGTCGATGGAGCGGGGAAGAGTTTGGGGCCCGTGGTGTCGAAGAGCGCGGCGATGTTGCGGAAGCTATCTGTTAGTTGGTGACACGCACACGGAACACAAACAACAAGTGGATAGATTAGCCAATGCAGAAAAGAGGAAAAATGGCAAAATCAAGGCCGGGGCGGAGACTCGGTCTTGGGCGGAGACTCGGCAGGCCGGAGACTGCAGTGTCTTGAGGAGACTCCGGTGTGGGATGCCTGCTCGTGTTCTTGAGCGGAAATCCACGCCTAGAGTCCTCAAATCCACGAAAATTTGGCCAAAATTGGGCTGGGAAACGCAGGCAAAAGCTGAACCAACACCTTAGACAAGATTTAGTCGGATCAAAACCACAAATAACACTCCAAAACGACAGATCGATCCAAAGGCAAATTGGGGCTGTTTTTTGGGAAATTTTCGAATTTATGGTGGATAGAAGAAAAATTGGGGGAAATTCGTGATCAACCTTGCTCTTGATACCAAGATGTTATGGGGTAACACCTTGGGGTGGCCCGATCTTTCACGAATCTCCACGGGTATCAAGGGGAAAGCGGTGGAAGGGGAAGAGGGGACGAAATCCGCGAACACACGCACACAAAGATCCCAATGAACTCACGCACACAAATCACGATACACGCCGATAACTCACGCCGGTGGCAACCGGTCCAACATAATCTCTAGGATCGGTGTTGGGCGAAGCTCTCTCTCCACGCCAACAACGGGGGACGAGGTGCTTGGTGAGACCTTGACGACTTGGGGGCGAGAAACCGAGAACCCAAGGCCTTGTACAACTTGAACGCACTAGGCAAGATCCAAGAGGAGGGTGGACAATAGGTGCTCCTTGGTAGGAGCATGAGACCAATAGATTAAAAGATCCACAAAGGGGTGTCTTAATCTATCATTATCCAAGTCTAGGGTTTACATATGAGGGGTGGGGCTTTATATAGGCCAACCACTTAACAGGGGTAGTTCTGGAATAAAACTGGAAGTTTTGGGGCGAAATTGGGGGTTACATGGGCCAGGCCCAAAAGGCTTTAACATGCTGGCGGTCGGTCAGGAGACTCGATCTGGGGTCCGGAGACTCGTCTGGACGGAGACTCGTCAATCTCCGGACCCGTCTGAGGAGGGCTTCTGGCTGTCCGGCTTGGGTCTCCGGTGCAGGATGGAGGAAGGTCCGGAGACTCGGTGTAGGAGAGGAGACTGGTGTAGGAGAGGAGACTCGGTCTACACCGAGACTCTGTGTCTGGGCGATCCAGCGCTTCTTCTCTGGCCCCTGCTTCCTTGGTGGCTTGGTGTGGTGGTGTTGCTTCATATCTGAGGACACACAACATAGATGCATGAAGTAGCAAGCCATCCAAAGGTAGACCAAAATCACATGAGGAAAGGAGCGAGTTAACCTTGGCTTGTAGGAGCTTGGCTCGGGCGCGAGTCATTGGTCCACTTGGGGGACTAGGTGTTGTAGATGGAGGTGCGTCCGTAGGACGGGCTGCATCAGCTGGTCTTAGTGTCTCGTCCCTTAGAGTTTCGAGTTCTGATCATACTAGTCACCGCCACACTCGCCGATCACCGCCACCATATTCCGCCACCATATTCCGCCGCCATATACCCAGCCACCATAAACCCTAATACTCCGCCACCGCCTTCCTACCGCGACACAGATCCGATCAGTTTTCCTGCCGCGGTACGAGTCCGAGTAGAGTTACTGTTTCCTAGTTATTTCTTTTTACTTTCCTTCTTTGTTGTTTCCGTGTTCAGCTAAAGTCCGTGTCGCGCTAAGAGTCCGGTCGTAAGTCCAGAAGGAGAGCAAAAAAAAAAGTCTGGAACCGCCTCCGAATTTTTTTTCTGGCTATACTATTTTTCGACCCCGGGGATCACTTTTCTCCATCGGCCGTTATAGCAATATTTTTTTGGCGTCTCAAGGCTTCGAGCAAAATAAAAAATTTAGAATTTTTTTTTGGGGCTAACCTATTTTTAGACCCCGTAGATCAGTTCTAGACACTCGCCATCATAGTGATTTTTCACATCTCGGTTCACTTTTCAGGGTGCCATATCATCATACATTGCTTGTTGTGTCGCGGCGTGACATCGTTGGTGATCTAGGCTCGCGTCTCTAGTACGGTCTAGCCTAGGACCAGCACCGTACCGTCGTTGAGCATTCTTTCAACTTTTGCATTGCTGTTTTGATAATTGCTAACCCCCTTTTGTTAGGGGGTAACCCTTGGGTTGGCCCGATCTTTCACGAATTCTACGAGGAACGAGGGGGAAAAGCGGTGGTCGGGGGAAGAAGGGATGAAACCACGAACACACGCACACAAAACACGATACACGCCGATCTCTCACGCCGGTGGCAACCGGTCCAACATAATCCCTAGGATCGGTGTTGGGCGAAGCTCGCTCTCCACGCCAACAACGGGGGACGAGGTGCTTGGTGAGATCTTGACGACTTGGGGACGAGAAACCGAGAACCCAAGGCCTTGTACAACTTGAACGCACTAGGCAAGATCCAAGAGGGGGGTGGATAATCCGGTGCTCCTTGGTAGGAGCATGAGACCAATAGATATAAGTTCCTCAAAGGGTTTCCTTAATATCTATTATTATCCAAGTCTAGGGTTTACAATAGAGGGTGGGGGCTATATATAGTCCAGCCACAAACAGGGTAGTTCGAACGAAAAGGTAAATTATAGGAAGGGATACAGGCAGGCACTCGGTCAACAACTCAGTAGTACCGGCCGGTAGAGTACTGGCATGGCCCTGGAGCTTCCGTCGAAGTCGCCTGTAGCGAGCGATAGGAGGGGCGGTAGTACCGCTGACCGGTAGTACCGGTTGCTGGGCCGGTAGTACCGCTGGCGTCTGGGGCGTGGAGTGGTTCTTCCTGGAGCGTCCGGTAGCTGGGGCCGGTAGTACCGCTTGGACCGGTAGTACCGGTCACCTCAACCGGTAGTACCGCTGGCGTCTGGCAGCGACTGGTTGCTTCCGCTCCGTTTCCTCCGTCCCTTGGGTCCTTCTCTTCGTACCTGATGATGCACAGTGTATGCGTATGAAGTAGCAAACCATCCAAGGGTGTGTCGAAGTCACACAAGGAAAGGAGCGAGTTAACCTTGGCTTGGAGGAGCTTAGCTCGGGCGCGAGTCATGGGTCCACTTGGGGAGCTCGTGGAAGTAGATGTAGTAGCGGTCGTAGGACGGGCTGCATCACCTTTGCTAAGCCTTCCCAGAGCTCCACAGATATTCTCCACGTGCGGTGTCTCGACCCCTGGTAATCGCTTGGCTCAATCTCTGGACCCACTGATCCTCGTGGTTGCACATCGCCTTTTACTGCTGTTTGGTAAGAACTTGTAAGAGCTTCGTATATTGCTTGACGGATTACGCGTGACTTCCACCATCTTTCCATAGTATATACCTGTGCTTTTTAAGGACTACCCATGACAGATACTTCGCGGAACCCTGCCACAATGATGAACGAAGAACTCCATGCCCACTTCTCCGCGCTCTTGGTCAGTCTTGCGGAAGACGTGGATACGCGCCTAGGGGAGTTTGACACCAATCTCACCAACGCCATGGACAAGATCGATGGACTCGAGAAATCCTTCAACGCCAAGCTTGACGTTCGGTTTAAGGAGCGACATTGGGGGACATGACGGTACTACTACGACCCGACGACGACGATCTGTTTGACGAGGAGGTTGAACAACCTCCACGGTACTGGCCGTCCGACATTACTACCACAACGCCGACCACCTGACGTGATGATGATCATGTTGCAAAGCTTAAATTAAATATTCCATCTTTTGAGGGTAAATATAATCCTGATGCATATCTTACATGGGAGATGGAAGTAGAACAACGTTTTGCATGCTTAAAATATCCTGAGAATATGCGTGTTAGTGCTGCTACATGTGAATTTACTAAATTTGCTTCCCTTTGGTGGTCTGAGTATTGTCGTTTAAATCCTACTACTATTCCTAGTACTTGGACTGCTTTAAAAACTGCTATGCGTGTTCGTTTTGTACCAAACACGTCGTGTTGTCAAAGACAGAGTTATACGGATCATCATTGATGGAGGGAATTGTAATAATCTGGCCAGTGTTGACATGGTAGAGAAGCTTGCGCTTCCAACAAGACAACGCCCACATTCATATTACATCCAATGGTTTGAGAGTTCTCGCAAGATCAAGGTAACAAGAACGGTACGCGTGCATTTTACTATTGGTACATATTCTGATTTTGTTGATTGTGATGTTGTACCTATGCAAGCTTATTCTTTGTTACTTGGTAGACCATGGCAATTTGATAGAGAATCTGTTCATAATGGCAAAACTAATCACTATTCTCTTATGCATGATGGAAAGAAAATTGGTCTAAAACCTATGACTCCCGAACAGATTTTAAAAGATGATCTTGCTAGAGCTAGTAGAGCTAAAACTGAGGAGAAAAATAAAAGTGAGAATCAGATTGTTGCTGCAGAATTTATATCACCAAAGACCACTAAATCTGATTCTACACATGCTACTGAAATTCGTTTGAAGAGTCCATGTATGCTTGCAAATAAAATTGATATTGCTGAACTAGATTGATGCAGCCCGTCCTACGACCGCTACTACATCTACTCCCACGAGCTCCCCAAGTGGACCCATGACTCGCGCCCGAGCTAAGCTCCTCCAAGCCAAGGTTAACTCGCTCCTTTCCTTGTGTGACTTCGACACACCCTTGGATGGTTTGCTACGTCATACGCATACACTGTGCATCATCAGGTACGAAGAGAAGGACCCAAGGAACGGAGAAGCGGGCGGAAGCAACCCGATTGCCAGACGCCTTGGTACTACCGGTTGAGCCGACCGGTACTAAGCAGTTCAAGCGGTCCCACGGACCCCTACCGGACGCTCGGGAAGAACCACTCCACGCCCAGACGCCGGTATACTACGGCCCAAAGAATCACCGGTACTACGGTACTTGACCGATACTCGGCAGTGACCGAATCTGAACGCATGAGTTTGGCCTAGCGCCATGTACCCCTTTCTATATTTTCCTAATTCGTTCCGAAACTACCCCTATTTTGTGGATGGACTATATATAGACCCCACCCTCTATTGTAAACCCTAGACTTGGATAATAATAGATATTAAGGAAACCCTTTGAGGAACTTATATCTATTGGTCTCATGCTCCTACCAAGGAGCACCGGATTATCCACCCCCCTCTTGGATCTTGCCTAGTGCGTTCAAGTTGTACAAGGCCTTGGGTTCTCGGTTTCTCGCCCCCAAGTCGTCAAGGTCTCACCAAGCACCTCGTCCCCCGTTGTTGGCGTGGAGAGCGAGCTTCGCCCAACACCGATCCTAGAGATTATGTTGGACCGGTTGCCACCGGCGTGAGAGATCGGCGTGTATCGTGTTTTGTGTGCGTGAGTTCGTCGGGTTCTTCGTGTGCGTGAGTTCGCGGGTTTCATCCCCTTTCCCCCTTCCACCGCTTCACCCTCGATTCCCGCGGAGATTCGAAAGATGAAAGAATCTGCCAACCCAAGGGTTACCCCCTAACATATTGGTATCAAGAGCACGGTTGATCACGAATTTCCCCCCAATTTTTCTTTATCCCCATTAAAATCGAAAATCCCACCAAAAAGAGCCCCAATTTGCCTTCGGATCGATCTTTGGATTTGGTGAGTTTTTCTTGGTTTTGGTCCATAGATCTGTTGCTTTTGGAGTCGATCTATAGCCCCTGTTGTTCCTAGCCCAGCCTTTCGGTCAGATCACCACGAATTTGAGGATTTTGGTCAAGTTGAGTTCGTTCTGTCCCTGATTGGCGGTACTACCGCCGTGCAAGCGGTATCATCAAGTCACCGGTACTACCGGTACCACTGCGGTACTACCACGGTACTGGCCGTGATTACTACCGCTCGCCTCTGACCGTGTTTCTTTGCCCTTTGACGCCTCAATTTCATTTGCTGACTTTTCCACTTCACTTGTTCGTGTTTCGCGTGTTTTTCGCCATTTTCACAACAGCTTCCGCATCAAGGTCACCACGCGCTCAACGACACCGCGACACTCGAACATTCCCCCCACCAACGGTTGCAAGTCATCAACAATCCCGAAGGTATAACTTGCACCACTTTGACAGCCCCATATCTTCCTTTGTGTGTATCTATCCTATGAGAGCAACTCATTTTGTGTTTGTCTAAGCATTGTGCACTTGCCTTCGGAAAGTGAGAGTGTGAGGCGAAATACAAAAGCTAACATAGTATCATAGCAAGGGAGAAAAAGAGAAAGAATCAAAAAAATAGAAAAAGATACATAGTCTCCCAATACAAAGAGAATACCAAGCTTGTGAGCCAAGAAAGAGAGAAGAAAGAGCACACCGAGTCAAGTGCACAAATCTATTGCTTATCCTCTTTTGGCAAACAAGTTGTGGTCTCTCCTTGAGTTGGCACGACAACCGAGCGTAGTCTTCGTTAGGACCTTTTGTGCTCATTTTCATAGTCGTGCTAACCACGTTTTTCTCCATGTGTGTGTTTTCCGTGTTTTTGTAGATCGTATCCTTTTTCTTTTGATCTTTGGTTCTTTACCACGTAGAACAATAACCTTTTGCTTGGATCGTTTCGTTTGGTTTTTTTCCACAATCCTAACCTTCAACCAAAAGCTTTTGAGAGTTGTAGCATATTTGTGTGTGAGTTTCTTGCCCATTTCACTTTGCACGCTGTTCGCTCATTTGTGTGGCAATTGGTTTGATATGATCTCCAAGGTGAGGTAAAAGGCTAACTCTCCGCACCCTTGTTCTCCATATACAACCCTTGTTGGCTTTTCATCATGGACAGGCATGGAGAGCCATCCCAACCACCACAACCTCCGGAGGATGACACACAATTCATGACAAGATGGGACCATTAGAAGGTCCGAGGAGAATTCAACTATCGTTGTGAAGCTCTCGAGCGGCGCCAAGATGAACAATTTAGCGAGGCCCGTGTGGAATTCAAGAACATCGACAACCGCTTTGAAGAAGTCCGTGGCCAAATGCATGCCATGCAACACAACCTCGGTCATCAAAATGAAGCTCTTGGTCGTGCACTCGCCTCAACGGATGAGAAGCTTCAACACCTCCTTGATGGACTAGCAAGGCCACGCTCGCGCGAATCAAGCTCATCGCGGCACTCCTCAAGTCAATCAAGTGCACCTTGCCGTCACGCTTCAAGGCACCGGGATGGACCCGTTCTTCAATCCATGAGCTCTTCGCAAGCGGTACCATCTCCGCGTCATGCCGCAACGTCAAGCCATGATGGTGACCTCTCCGCAAGACCTCCACGACGTGAAGCGAACCGGCCACAACCAAGGGCACTTGTGATTCAACAAGAGCAACCTCACATGGACCACCAAGGCCATCGCCGTCGACATGTCCCTTCAACAACAAGTGAAGCATCCGAAGAGGACGAACAAGATCACCGTCGACGTGAAGCACTAGAATATCCTCCAAGGCGTCATCATCGACATGATCGTCCATGTTGGCAACATGATGGTCATGACGAGCCTCCTCCACATCAAGAAGAAGAAGAAGAGCAACCCATTGCGCATGCGGCTCGACGTCCTCCTCGCCACAGGGCGCAAGACAATGCTCCTCGGCACCACCCACGAGAGCAAGCTCCCCAAGCTCGTCGTGAGGACCATCAACCTCCGCCTCGTCCTCAACCGCACCAACAAAACGATCAAGCTACCCAAGCTCGTCGTCAAAACCAAGTTCCACCACCAAACGCGGCACCTCAACAACCACAAGAGCAACGCAACCATCACCAAGAAAGACATGAGAGCGCGGATGATGATGATGACCGCCCAAATCATGGCAACAGACGCAACCGGAACCGCAATGGAGAAGAAACTTTCGGCAAGCTCAAATTCACCATGCCCAAGTTCACCGGTTCCAATGAGCCCGAGGAATATCTCTCGTGGGAACTCAAGGTCGACAAGATCTTCCGCATGCACAACTATAGCAATGAGAAGATGATGGCCATGGCATCCCTCGAGTTTGATGAGTATGCCAACCTTTGGTGGGAACAAGTCCAACTCGCTCGCGAAGCTAAAGAAGAGCCTCCAATCGCTACTTGGCAAGATATGAAGGCTCATATGAGATCCCGCTTTGTTCCTTCACACTACACGCGTGACCTCTTCAACAAGCTTCAAACGCTTAGTCAAGGGACAAAAACCGTGGAAGAGTACTTCAAGCAAATGGAGCTCAACATGATCCGTGCCAACATTGAAGAGCGAGATGAACAAACAATGGCACGCTTCCTCAATGGCTTGAACCATCCCATCAAGCGCATCACCGAGTTCCAAAAGTACAACAACATGGTTGAGCTTGTGCACATCGCATCCAAGGCCGAGCGTCAAGTGCAAGAGGACATCAAGTACAACAAGCCAAAGACGTACTTCACCTACAAGCAAGCACCAACCACTACTCCAACAACACCAAGTGGAAGCTCCTCAATGACCACCAAGCTTCCCTTCAAGCCAACTCTCCCTCAAGGAAAACAGCCCCCAAGTGGCAAACACACAAGGGATGATCAACCATTCAATGGTGAATGCTACCAGTGTGGAGGCAAAGGGCACAAGTCAAACGCATGTGGAAACAAGAAAGTTTTGTTCATCCATGACAACGGCGATGAAGAATACTTGAGTGAAGAAGAGTTTGATGCAAGGGTCAAGGAAGCCATGGCAAGGCAACATTTGGAAGAGGACCAAGAACTTCTTGTGTGTGAGCATGACGCAAGTCCATCGCTTGTGGTCACAAGGGTCTTAATTACACAAGCCAATGAGAATGAAGACCAACGCTCGAACATCTTCCAAACTCGTGCCGACATCAATGGAAAGTCCATCAAAGTTGTCATCGGTGGAGGGAGTTGCCAGAACCTTGCAAGCACGGAATTGTGTGAGAAACTCAACCTCACCCTCCATCCGCATAAACACCCCTACCATATCCAATGGCTAAGTGACCAAGGATCCGTCAAGACCAAGCACACTGTCTCGGTAACGTTCTCAATTGGGCCCTACAAGGACACGGTGGAATGTGACGTGGTCCCAATGACGGTTTGCCATATGTTGCTCGGAAGGCCGTGGCAATATGACAAGCGTGCTTTGCATAATGGTCACTCAAGCACTTACACCTTCAAATGGCTTGATAAAACTTGTGTGTTGCAACCAATGACTCCTAGCCAAATAATTGCGGACAATGCAAAGGCTTTAGCGAGGGCGCAATACACAAAAACACCTTGTGAGAAGAGTGGTGAGCGAGAGAACCACACCATAGTGAGTGAGAGCTACAAGCCAAACTCGAGTGGAAAAACTAAGAGTGTTCTTCTTGCCACCAAAAGTGAGATGAGAGAAGTGCGGAACAACCCATCCATCTTGCACTATGTCCTTGTATGCAAGGGACTAGCGCAAGGAACTAACGACTTGACAAATGTTCCTCCTTCTTTGATGGCTATTTTGCAGGAATTCCAAGATGTTTTCCCCGAAGAGCTTCCTCATGGCCTTCCTCCTCTTCGTGGAATCGAGCACCGCATCGACCTCATACCCGGCGCCCCACTCCCAAACCGCGCGGCGTATCGCACGAACCCGGAAGAGACGAAGGAGATCGAACGTCAAATCAACCAACTCGTCTCCAAAGGTTTGATCCAAGTAAGCACTAGCCCAAGCGCGGTCCCGTGATTCTAGTTCCAAAAACGGATGATACGTTGCGGTTATGCATGGACTGCCGTCCAATCAATGCTATCACCGTGCGTTATCGACATCCTATACCGCGTCCTGATGACATGCTTGATGAGTTATGTGGAGCCACTATATTTTCGAAAATTGATCTTCGTAGTGGTTACCATCAAATTCGCATGGCCGAAGGTGATGAGTGGAAAACCGCCTTTAAGACCAAGCTTGGTCTCTATGAATGGTTGGTTATGCCTTTTGGCTTATCTAACGCCCCATCTACCTTCATGCGCCTCATGAACCGTATTTTGAGATCTCTCATTGGGAAGAGTGTAGTTGTTTACTTTGATGACATCCTTGTCTATAGCAAGTCACTAGAGGAGCATGTTACTCATGTTAAGGAGGTCCTTCAAATCCTTCGTCATGAAAAGCTTTATGCTAATCTCCCAAAGTGCACTTTTGCAAAACACAAGCTGATTTTCCTTGGTTTTGTTGTGTCTTCTAATGGCATTGAAGTTGATGTCTCAAAAGTCAAGGACATACGAGATTGGCCCACCGCTACAAATGTTAGTGAACTTCGTAGTTTTCATGGGTTGGCTGGCTTTTACCGTCGCTTTGTGAAAGAGTTTTCTACAATTGCTTGCCCCCTCAACGAATTGACCAAGAAAAATGTCACGTTCGTTTGGGGAAAAGCACAACAAAAGGCTTTTGATGATCTCAAAAAGAGGCTCACCGAAGCACCACTTCTTGCATTACCGGATTTCACAAAAACCTTTAAGATTGAATGTGACGCTAGTGGTATTGGCATTGGTGACATCCTTATGCAAAATGGGCGTCCTATTGCTTACCATAGTGAGAAACTTGATGGCGCACGCCTAAACTATCCCATTTATGACAAAGAACTTTTTGCCTTGGTTCGAGTTCTTCAAGTGTGGCAACACTATCTTTGGCCCAAAGAATTTATCATCCATTCCGACCATGAGTCGTTGAAGTATCTTAAGGGCCAAGCCAATTTGAGTAAAAGGCACGCCAAATGGGTTGAGTTCATGGAGTCTTTTCCTTACATTGTCAAATACAAGAAGGGCAAAGAAAATGTGGTAGCAGACGCCTTGTCTCGCAAAAACACAAGCCTTCTTACACGACTCGAAGTAAATGTCTTGGGTCTTGATGACATCAAATCTTTTTACGCGTCCGACCCTTTCTTTGGACCAATATTTGCAAAATGTTCAATAGACAAAGGGATTGATGATTTCTATTTGCATAAGGGTTTTCTTTTCAAACAAAACAAGCGTTGCATTCCGAAATCGTCTCTCCAACTTTTGATTCTTCAAGAGTCCCATGGTGGAGGCCTTATGGGTTACTTTGGCCGTGACAAGACGTATGACATGCTCTCCACTCACTACTTTTGGCCAAAGATGAAGCGCGACGTGGAGCGCCACGTCCAACGATGCACTACATGTATCCAAGCTAAGTCTAAGTCCAACCCCTTTGGTCTTTATATGCCATTGCCTATTCCTCATGCACCTTGGTCAGACATTAGCATGGACTTTGTGTTAGGATTGCCTAGATCTAAACATGGACATGATTCTATATTTGTGGTAGTGGATCGTTTTTCCAAAATGGCACACTTCATCCTGTGCCATAAGACCGATGATGCTTCACATGTAGCAAATTTGTTTTTCAGGGAAATAATTCGGCTACACGGTGTACCAAGAACAATCGTCTCCGAGCGCGACGTAAAATTCATGAGCTACTTCTGGAAGACCCTCATGGCCAAGCTCGGCATCAAGCTCCTCTTCTCGTCCGCCTCGCATCCTCAAACCGATGGACAAACCGAGGTCGTCAATCGAAGTCTTGGCACACTCCTCCGGGTGTTGATAAAGAAGAACCTTAAAGACTGGGAGGAATGTATTCCACACGCCGAGTTCGCCTACAACCGCGCCAAGCACTCCACCACCATGAGGAGCCCGTTCATGATCGTCTATGACTTCGAGCCTCTTACCGCGCTCGATATCCTTCCACTACCACTTCATGAACGTACCAATATGGACGTTGTCAAGCGCGCCCACACAATGAAGAAACTCCATGAAGACACAAGAGCTACGATCGAGCAACAAGTCCTTCGCCAAGCATCAAGATTAAACAAGAACAAGAAAGAGATGATCTTCGAAGAGGGCGACCTTGTGTGGATACACTTAAGTAAAGACCGCGAATCAAAACTCAAGCCAAGAGGTGATGGACCATTCAAAGTGCTCAAGAGGATCAACAACAACGCTTATATCATCGATATCCCAACATCAAAGTATCTTGTGAGCTCGACATTCAATGTCAAGGACCTCTCACCCTACCATGGAGAAGATGAAGTTGAGAAGGCTGAAGAGTTGAGGACGACTCTTTCCCAAGGGGGGGGGAGCTGATGCAGCCTGCCCTACGACCGCTACTACATCTACTCCCACGAGCTCCCCAAGTGGACCCATGACTCGCGCCCGAGCTAAGCTCCTCCAAGCCAAGGTTAACTCGCTCCTTTTCTTGTGTGACTTCGACACACCCTTGGATGGTTTGCTACGTCATACGCATACACTGTGCATCATCAGGTACGAAGAGAAGGAACCAAGGAACGGAGAAAACGGAGCGGAAGCAACCAGTCGCTGCCAGACGCCAGCGGTACTACCGGTTGCGCCGACCGGTACTACCGGTTCAAGCGGTCCTGATGCAGCCCGTCCTACGACCGCTACTACATCTACTTCCACAAGCTCCCCAAGTGGACCCATGACTCGCACCCGAGCCAAACTCCTTCAAGCTAAGGTGAACTCGCTCCTCTCCTTGTGTGACTTCGACACACCCTTGGATGGCCTGCTACTTCATACCCATACCTTGTGCATCATCAGGTACGAAGAGGAGGACCCACGAGATCGAGGAGGCGCGCAGAAGAGATCAAGCGCTCTGTCGCCAGTACTCGGTTCGGGCGCGTACGACACTACAAGCGGCACCTCATCTCCTGCTACATGCAACATTGAAGGCAGGAGCTACCCAAATGCTCTCATCATGGCGGTACTACGCCCCGGATCCCGGTACTACCGGCCATACTACCGCCTACCTCCCATGACCGGGCCTACCCGGACTGGAAAGGCCAGATCGGGTCAAGTCGGCCCAACGCCTTGTAACCCTCTCTATATTTCGCTACTTGTTCCCAAAATACCCCTGTTACTCTGCTTATGGTTTGGCTATATATAGCCCCCACCCTCTATTGTAAACCCTAGACTTGGATAATAATAGATATTAAGGAAACCTTTTGAGGAACTTATATCTATTGGTCTCATGCTCCTACCAAGGAGCACCGGATTATCCACCCCCCTCTTGGATCTTTCCTAGTGCGTTCAAGTTGTACAAGGCCTTGGGTTCTCGGTTTCTCGCCCCCAAGTCGTCAAGATCTCACCAAGCACCTCATCCCCCGTTGTTGGCGTGGAGCGAGCCGCCAACACCGATCCTAGGATTATGTTGGACGGTTGCCACCGGCGTGAGGGATAGGCGTGTATCGTGTTTTGGTTTTGCGTGTGTTCGTGGTTTTCATCTCCTTCCTCGTTTTCATCCCTCGACCACCGCTTTCCCCCTCGTTTCTCGTGGAACTCGTGAAAGATCGGGCCAACCCCAGGGTTACCCCCTAACATATTGGTATCAAGAGCACGGTTGATCACGAATTTCCCCTCAATTTTTCTTTTATCCACCTTAAAATCGAAAATCCCACCAAAAAGAGCCCCAATTTGCCTTCGGATCGATCTCTAGATTTGGTGAGTTTTTCGTGGTTTTGGTCCATAGATCTGTTGCTTTTGGAGTCGATCTATAGCCCTGTTGTTCCTAGCCCAGCCTTTCGGTCAGATTTCCCACGGATTTGAGGTTTGTGTCAAGTGGATCTCGTTTTCGTTCTTGTTCTGTGACCAGCGGTACTACCTTTGTACCATACTACCGCGGATTACTACCGCTTCTGCATTAAGCGGTACTACCGCCAATGTAAACTTTTCTTCTTCTTGATGCCTCATTTTCATTTGCTGACTTTTCCACTTCGCTTGTTCGTGTTCCGCGTGTTTGTCGCCATTTTCACAACAGCTTCCGCAATAAAGTCTCCCGCGCTCATCGACACCGCGACACTCGAACATCATCCACCACCAACGGTTGCAAGTCCTCAACAATCCCAAAGGTATAACTTGCACCACCTTGACAACCCCATATCTTCCCTTGTGTGTATCTATCCTATGAGAGCAACTCATTTTGTGTTTGTCTAAGCATTGTGCACTTGCCTTCGGAAAGTGAGAGTGTGAGGCCAAATACAAAAGCTAACATAGTAGTATAGAAAAGGAGAAAAAAAAGAGAAAAGAAAAAGATAAAATAGAAAGATACATAGTCTCCCAATACAAAGAGAATACCAAGCTTGTAAGCCAACAAGAGAGAGGAAAAGAGCGCACCGAGGCAAGTGCACAAATCTATTGCTTATCCTCTTTTGGCAAATGAGTTGTGGTCTCTCCTTGCGTGGGCACGACAACCGAGCGTAGTCTTCGTTAGGACCTTTTGTGCTCATTTTAATAGTCGTGCTAACCCCGTTTTTCTCCACGTGTGTGTTTTCCGTGTTTTTGTAGATCATATCCTTTTGCTTTTGATCTTTGGTTCTTTACCACGTAGGACAATAACCTTTTGCTTGGATCGTTTCGTTTGGTTTTCCACAATCCTAACCTTCCACCAAAAGCCTTTGAGAGTTGTAGCATATTTGTGTGTGAGTTTCTTGCCATTTCACTTTGCACGCTTTTCGCTCATTTGTGTGGCAATTGGTTTGATATAATCTCCAAGGTGAGGTAAAAGGCTAACTCTCCGCACCCTTATTCTCCAAATACAACCCTTGTTGGCTTTTCATCATGGACAGGCATGGAGAGCCTTCCCAACCACCACAACCTCCGGAGGATGACACACAATTCATGACAAGATGGGACCATTGGAAGGTCCGAGGAGAATTCAACTATCGTTGTGAAGCTCTCGAGAGGCGCCAAGATGAACAATTTAGCGAGGCCCGTGTGGAATTCAAGAACATCGACAACCGCTTCGAAGAAGTCCGTGGCCAAATGCATGCCATGCAACACAACCTCGGTCATCAAAATGAAGCTCTTGGTCGTGCACTCGCCTCAACGGATGAGAAGCTTCAACGCCTCATTGATGAACTAGCAAGGCCACGCTCGCGCGAATCAAGCTCATCTCGGCACTCCTCAAGTGAATCAAGTGCACCTCGCCGTCACGCTTCAAGGCACCGGGATGGACCCGTTCTTCAATCCATGAGCTCTTCGCAAGCGGTACCATCTCCGCGTCACGCCGCAACGTCAAGCTATGATGGTGACCTCTCCGCAAGACCTCCAAGACGTGAAGCGAACCGGCCACAACCAAGGGCACTTGTGATTCAACAAGAGCAACCTCACATGGACCACCAAGGCCATCGCCGTCGACATGTCCCTTCAACAACAAGTGAAACATCCGAAGAGGACGAACAAGATCACCGTCGACGTGAAGCACTCGAAGATCCTCCAAGGCGTCATCATCGACATGATCGTCCACGTCGGCAACATGAAGGTCATGACGAGCCTCCTCCATATCACGAAGAAGAAGAGCATCCCATTGCGCATGCGGCTCGACGTCCTCCTCACCACAGGGCGCAACACGATGCTCCTCGGCATCAACCATGACAAGAACAAGAGCAACCTCCCCAAGCTCGTCGTGAGGACCATCAACCTCCTCCTCATCCTCAACCGCGTCAACAAAACGAGCAAGCTCCCCAAGCTCGTCGTCAACACCTAGTTCCACCACCAAACGCGGCACCTCAACAACCGCAAGAGCAACGCAACAATCACCAAGCAAGACATGAGAGCTCGGATGATGAGGATGACCGCCCAAATCATGGCAACCGACGCAACCGGAACCGCAATGGAGAAGAAACTTTCGGCAAGCTCAAATTCACCATGCCCAAGTTCACCGGTTCCAATGAGCCCGAGGAATATCTCTCTTGGGAACTCAAGGTCGTGATCTTCCGCATGCACAACTATAGCAATGAGAAGATGATGGCCATGGCATCCCTCGAGTTTGATGAGTATGCCAACCTTTGGTGGGAACAAGTCCAACTCGCTCGCGAAGCAAAAGAAGAGCCTCCAATCGCAACTTGGCAAGATATGAAGGCTCATATGAGATCCCGCTTTGTCCCTTCACACTACACGCGTGACCTCTTCAACAAGCTTCAAACGCTTAGTCAAGGGACAAAGACCGTGGAAGAGTACTTCAAGCAAATGGAGCTCAACATGATCCGTGCCAACATTGAAGAGCGAGATGAGCAAACAATGGCACGTTTCCTCAATGGCTTGAACCATCCCATCAAGCGCATCACCGAGTTCCAAAAGTACAACAACATGGTTGAGCTGGTGCACATCGCATCCAAGGCCGAGCGTCAAGTGCAAGAGGACATCAAGTACAACAAGCCAAAGACGTACTTCACCTACAAGCAAGCATCAACCACTACCCCAACAACACAAAGTGGAAGCTCCTCTAGTACCACCAAGCTTCCCTTCAAGCCAACTCTCCCTCAAGGAAAACAGCCCCCAAGTGGCAAACACACAAGGGATGAACAACCATTCAATGGTGAATGCTACAAGTGTGGAGGCAAAGGGCACAAGTCGAATGCATGTGGAAACAAGAAAGTTTTGTTCATCCATGACAACGGCGATGAAGAATACTTGAGTGAAGAAGAGTTTGATGCAAGGGTCAAGGAAGCCTTGGCAAGGCAACATTTGGAAGAGGACCAAGAACTTCTTGTGTGTGAGCATGACGCAAGTCCATCGCTTGTGGTCACAAGGGTCTTGACTACCCAAGTCAATGAAAATGAAGACCAACGCTCGAACATCTTCCAAACTCGTGCCGGCATCAATGGGAAGTCCATCAAAGTTGTCATCGATGGAGGGAGTTGCCACAACCTTGCAAGCACGGAATTGTGTGAGAAACTCAACCTCACCCTCCATCCGCATAAACACCCCTACCATATCCAATGGCTAAGTGACCAAGGATCCGTCAAGATCACGCACACCGTCTCGGTGACGTTCTCAATTGGGAACTACAAGGACACAGTGGAATGTGACGTGGTCCCAATGAAGGTTTGCCATATGCTGCTCGGAAGGCCGTGGCAATATGACAAGCGTGCTTTGCATAATGGTCACTCAAACACTTACACCTTCAAATGGCTTGATAAAACTTGTGTGTTGCAACCAATGACTCCTAGCCAAATAATTGCGGACAATGCAAAGGCTTTAGCGAGGGCGCAATACGCAAAAACACCTTGTGAGAAGAGTGGTGAGCGAGAGAACCACACCATAGTGAGTGAGAGCTACAAGCTAAACTCGAGTGGAAAAACTAAGAGTGTTCTACTTGCCACCAAAAGTGAGATGAGAGAAGTGCGGAACAACCCATCCATCTTGCACTATGTCCTTGTATGCAAGGGACTAGCGCAAGGAACTAACGACTTGGCAAATGTTCCTCCTTCTTTGATGGCTATTTTGCAGGAATTCCAAGATGTATTTCCCGAAGAGCTTCCTCATGGACTTCCTCCTCTTCTATGAATGGTTGGTTATGCCTTTTGGCTTATCTAACGCCCCATCTACCTTCATGCGTCTCATGAACCATATTTTGAGATCTCTCATTGGGAAGAGTGTAGTTGTTTACTTTGATGACATCCTTGTCTATAGCAAGTCGCTAGAGGAGCATGTTACTCATGTTAAGGAGGTCCTTCAAATCCTTCGTCATGAAAAGCTTTATGCTAATCTCCCAAAGTGCACTTTTGCAAAAGACAAGCTGATTTTCCTTGGTTTTGTTGTGTCTTCTAATGGCATTGAAGTTGATGTCTCAAAAGTCAAGGACATTCGAGATTGGCCCATCCCAACAAATGTTAGTGAACTTCGTAGTTTTCATGGGTTGGCTGGCTTTTACCGTCGCTTTGTGAAAGATTTTTCTACCATTGCTTGCCCCCTCAACGAATTGACCAAGAAAATGTCACGTTCGTTTGGGAAAAAGCACAACAAAAGGCTTTTGATGAGCTCAAAAAGAGGCTCACCGAAGCACCACTTCTTGCATTGCCGGATTTCACAAAAACCTTTGAGATTGAATGTGACGCTAGTGGTATTGGCATTTGTGGCGTCCTTATGCAAAATGGGCGTCCTATTGCCTACCATAGTGAGAAACTTGATGGCGCACGCCTCAACTATCCCATTTATGGGCGTCCTATTGCCTACCATGAGTCGTTGAAGTATCTTAAGGGCCAAGCCAACTTGAGTAAAAGGCACGCAAAATGGGTTGAGTTCATGGAGTCTTTTCCTTACCTTGTCAAATACAAGAAGGGCAAAGAAAATGTCGTAGCGGACGCCTTGTCTCGCAAAAACACAAGCCTTCTTACACGACTCGAAGTCAATGTCTTGGGTCTTGATGACATCAAAACTTTGTACGCATCCGACTCTTTCTTTGGACCAATATTTGCGCAATGTTCAATAGACAAAGGGATGGATGAGTTCTATTTGCATAAGGGTTTTCTTTTCAAACAAAACAAGCTTTGCATTCCGAAATCGTCTCTCCAACTTTTGCTTCTTCAAGAGTCCCATGGTGGAGGCCTTATGGGCCACTTTGGCCGTGACAAGACATATGACATGCTCTCCACTCACTACTTTTGGCCAAAGATGAAGCGCGACGTGGAGCGCCACGTCCAACGATGCACTACATGTATCCAAGCTAAGTCTAAGTCCAACCCCTTTGGTCTTTATATGCCATTGCCTATTCCTCATGCACCTTGGTCGGACATTAGCATGGACTTTGTGTTAGGCTTGCCTAGATCTAAACATGGACATGATTCTATCTTTGTAGTAGTGGATCGCTTTTCAAAAATGGCACACTTTATTCCGTGCCATAAGACCGATGATGCTTCACATGTAGCCAATTTGTTTTTTAGGGAAATAATTAGGCTGCACGGTTTACCAAGAACAATCGTCTCCGACCGCGACGTCAAATTCATGAGCTACTTCTGGAAGACTCTGATGGCCAAGCTCGGCATCAAGCTCCTCTTCTCGTCCGCCTCGCATCCTCAAACCGATGGACAAACCGAGGTCGTCAATCGAAGTCTTGGAACACTCCTACGTGTGTTGATCAAGAAGAACCTTAAAGACTGGGAGGAATGTATTCCACACGCTGAGTTCGCCTACAACCGCGCCAAGCACTCCACCACCATGAGGAGCCCGTTCATGATCGTCTATGGTTTCGAGCCTCTCACCGCGCTCGATATCCTTCCTCTACAACTACATGAACGTGCCAATATGGATGTTGTCAAGCGCGCCCACACAATGAAGAAACTCCATGATGACACATGAGCTACTATCGAGCAACAAGTCCTTCGCCAAGCATCAAGGCTAAACAAGAACAAGAAAGAGATAATCTTCGAAGAGGGCGACCTTGTGTGGATACACTTGAGTAAAGATGATGTGGACATCCCTACTATTGATACAACCGTTGTACCTACAGCAACACACATACAAGGACCCATCACAAGATCTCATGCCAAACAACTTAACTATCAGGTACTTTCGTTTCTTGGAACTATTCCTCACATACATGAGAATATGATGCTGCCTAAATCAGATATATTTCTTACTCTTAGGAATGATGGACCAAGCATGGATGAGAGGGACAAGCATTGGAGCATGGCCATGCATGGAGATGGCAGCAAGCATGTGATGATCCAAGAGAAGGCCACGGATGAAGATTTCAGAACTTTGAGGCCACCATAATGAAGAAAGAAGGCTTGGACGAAATATTCAAGATCAATACTTTACGAATTCGTCCATAGCTTAATATGGTGCTGCGACACCTTTATTTTGGGCCAGGCCCATGTAATTTTCGCAGGATTTTAATTAGCCACTTTTTAGAGTCCGTATTTGAGGGGAAAAGGACTTTTAGGGTTGGATTCGGCCACCACTTCCATGGCTGGCCGAAACCCCACCTTTTCGCCCTTAAATACTCCCCATAGCCGACCCCCTAGACTCGGATTTTGTTTAGACATTAAGTTAGCCATCATAGCAACCAAGGCTCGGCGTCATGAGAGGCCTCTTGTACTTCGCGCCTATTCAGGATCCCACCTCTTCAATAATGCTTTCCTCTTAATCCGCAATATCTTGATTGCAATATTGGTTCTTACTTGTTCTCGATTTCAGGTAAGAATTAAGACCCTCTGGTCGGTGATCGTGTTCACGCAGGATCGGCAACCTCCGAGAGATTGGCCTAGCGATTGCATTGGCGCTCGTGCTGCCGTGTAGTCGGATCGTCAAGCCCGAACTCCACCAAATCGATTATCTTCATCTCATCGAAAGATCGGACACCTTTGCCCTATCAAGTTGTATCAGATTTCAGGTTGCTCGGTGAGATTTTACTGTTTTCGTAGATTAGATCTGTTTTTACCTATAACCCACGAAAAAGCCAAAAACACAGTTAGAGTTTAGATCCATCCCATAACCAATCTACGCCGCATTATCTTTTCAGTTTTGCATTGTTGAATTTGTGTCTACATCGTCGGCGTGAGTTCTGGTCTTAGTGTCTCATCCCTTAGAGTTTCGAGTTCGATCATAATAGTCACCACACTGCTTGATCATCGCCACCATATTCCGCCACCATATTCCGCCATATACCACGACACCATAAACCTAATACTCGCCACCACCTTCCTACCGCGACCACAGATCCGATCGGTTTCTGGCGTAAATGCAGTGCGAGTAGAGTTATTGTTTCCTAGTTATTTCTTTTACTCTCCTTCTTTGTTGTTTCCGTGTTACGCTAAAGTCCGTGTCGAGCTCCGAGTTCGGTCGTAAGTCCAGAAGGAGAGCAAAAAAAAGTCTGGAACCGCCTCCAAAAAAAATTTCTGGCTATACTAGTTTTCGAACCCGGGGATCACTTTTCTCCATCGGCCGTTATAGCGATATTCCGGAGCACAATAAAAAATTTTGAAATTTTTTTTGGGGCTAACCTATTTTTAGACCCCGTAGATCAGTTCTAGACACTCGCCATCATAGTGATTTTCTGCATCTCGGTTCGCTTTTCAGGGTGCCATATCATCATACAGTGCTTGTTGTGTCGCGTCGTGACATCGTTGGTGATCTAGGCTCGCGTCTCTAGTACGGTCTAGCCTAGGACCAGCACAGTACCGTCGTTGAGCATTCTTTCAACTTTGCATTGCTGTTTTGATAATTGCTAACCCCCTTTGCTAAGCCTTCCCAGAGCTCCACAGATACTCTCCACGTGCGGTGTTTCGACTCCTGGTAATCGCTTGGTTCAATCTCTGGACCCACTGATCCTCGTGGTTGCACATCGCCTTTTCCTGCTGTTTGGTAAGAACTTGTAAGAGCTTCGTATATTGCTTGACGGATTACGCGTGACTTCCACCATATTCCTGTAGTATATACCTGTGCTTCTTAAGGACTAACCATGACAGATACTTCGCGGAACCCTGCCACCATGACGAACGAAGAACTACATGCCCACTTCTCCGCGCTCTTGGTTAGTCGCGCTGAAGACGTGGATACGCGCCTAGGGGAGTTTGACACCAAGCTCACCAACGCCGTGGACAAGATCGATGGACTCGAGAAATCCTTCAACGCCAAGCTTGACGTTCGGTTCAAGGAGCTTTTGAACCGATTGCCCGCACCCGCACCGGCACCCACACATGGCGCACGGCGCATTCCAATCACGGGTCGGACGGCTGGTTGATTTGCCGCCACGCGGCTACGCTGCGGTAGCGCCCTCGGACTTCGCATGGCTGCTGCTGCGACATTGGGGACAGACGACGGGTACTACTACGACCCCGACGACGACGATCTGTTTGACGAGGAGGTTGAACAACCTCCACAGGTACCTGCTGGCCGTCCCCGACATTACTACCGCAACGCTCGACCACGATGCGTGATGATGATCATGTTGCAAAGCTTAAATTAAATATTCCATCTTTTGAGGGTAAATATAATCCTGATGCATATCTTACATGGGAGATGGAAGTAGAACAACGTTTTGCATGCTTAAAATATCCTGAGAATATGCGTGTTAGTGCTGCTACATGTGAATTTACTAAATTTGCTTCCCTTTGGTGGTCTGAGTATTGTCGTTTAAATCCTACTACTATTCCTAGTACTTGGACGGCTTTAAAAACTGCTATGCGTGTTCGTTTTGTACCTCCTACTTATCAACGTGATTTACTAAAGAATCGACACGTTTAGAGCAAGGAAAAATTCTGTAGAAGAGTATTATCGGAATTGCAAGCGGGATGGTTGGTGTGGTCTTGTTGAATCTAATGAACAAATGCTTGCACGTTTCTTTGGTGGATTAAACAAGGACATTCAGCACATATTAGATTATAAGGAATATAATTCTATCACTCGTTTGTTTCATCTTGCTTGTAAAGCTGAATGTCAAGTGCAGGATCGCCAAACACCATGGAGAAGGACTAATAATTCTGCAGGTCGCACATCCTCTTGGACATCCCGACAATCAGCGCCTCCTCGTGATTCGCCACCAGCTACTACCACATCCAAGGCCACCACAAGATTTCCAGCTGCTCCTCCACCATCATCCAATGCTCCTGCTCGTAGTGCATCTTCTATGGCTTCCACGGGTAAGACAAAGGATATACAATGCCGCAAGTGCTGGGGTTTTGGTCATATTGAGAGACAGTGCACAACACAACGTGTGATGATGGTGCGAGAAGATGGTCAATACGATTCAGCGAGTGACTTCGATGAAGATACACTAGCCCTTATTTCTGCTCGAGATGGAGACACTTCTGATGCTGATGAAGAGCCAGAGGTAATGGGAGCTGAAGCTGCTGATCAATACAAGAGCTTAATTACACAACGTGTGTTGAGTGTGCAATTGAGCAAATCTGAGCAAGATCAACGCCACAACCTGTTCCAAACACGTGGTGTTGTCAAGGAAAGAGCTATACGGATCATCATTGATGGACGGAGTTGTAATAATTTGTCCAGTGTTGACATGGTAGAGAAGCTTGCGCTTCCAACAATACAACGCCCACATTCATATTACATCCAATGGTTTGAGAGTTCTCGCAAGATCAAGGTAACAAGAACGGTACGCGTGCATTTTACTATTGGTACATATTCTGATTTTGTTGATTGTGATGTTGTACCTATGCAAGCTTGTTCTTTGTTACTTGGTAGACCATGGCAATTTGATAGAGAATCTGTTCATAATGGCAAAACTAATCACTATTCTCTTATGCATGATGGAAAGAAAATTGGTCTAAAACCTATGACTCCCGAACAGATTTTAAAAGATGATCTTGCTAGAGCTAGTAGAGCTAAAACTGAGGAGAAAAATAAAAGTGAGAATCAGATTGTTGCTGCAGATTTTATACCACCAAAGAACACTAAATCTGATTCTACACATGCTACTGAAATTCGTTTGAAGAGTCCATGTATGCTTGCAAATAAAATTGATATTGCTGAACTAGATGTAAACAATACTCAATGTTATGCCATTGTCTGCAAAGAGGTTTTGTTTTCATTTGAGGATATGCCTCCTTCTTTGCCACCCATTGCTAACCTTTTGCGAATATGAGGGCGTTTTTCCCTTGAGTTGCCACGGGACTACCTCCTATTAGAGGAATTGAGCATCAAATTGATCTAATTCCTGGTGCTACGTTGCCCAACCGTAGCCATATAGAACCAATCCGGAGGAGACAAAGGAGATACAACGCCAAATTCAGGAACTACTCGGCAGAGATCATATTCGTGAGTCCCTTAGCCCTTGTCTTCCTATTATTTTGGTACCTAAGAAAGATGGTTCTTCGCGCATGTGTACTGATTGTAGAGCTATCAATAATATTACTATTCGATATCGTCATCCTATTCCACGTTTAGATGACATGCTTGATGAATTGAGTGGCTCTACCATGTTTTCTAAAGTTGATTTGCGTAGTGGTTACCACCAGATTCGTATGAAATTAGGAGATGAATGGAAAATAGCATTTAAAACTAAGTTCGGTTTATATGAGTGGTTAGTAATGCCGTTTGGTTTAACTAATGCACCTAGCACTTTCATGAGATTAATGAACGAAGTTTTACGTGCTTTCATTGGACGTTTTGTGGTAGTCTACTTTGATGATATTCTGATTTATAGCAAATCTTTAGAGGATCATTTGGACCATTTACGTCTGTTTTCAATGCTTTACGTGATGCGTTTGTTTGGTAACCTTGAGAAGTGCACCTTTTGCACCAATCGAGTTGCGTTTCTTGGCTATGTTGTTACATCACGGTATTGAAGTGGATCCAGCCAAGATTGAAGCTATTGAGAATTGGCATGACCAAGACGGTCACACAAGTGAGGAGTTTTCTTGGCCTCGCTGGTTTTTATAGGCGCTTTGTCAAAGACTTTGGATCAATTGCGCGCCGCTGAATGAGCTTACCAAGAAGGATGTGCCCTTTGTTTGGGGCGATGCACAACAACAGGCCTTCGTCATATTGAAAGATAAGCTAACACATGCTCCCTTACTCCAACTTCCTGATTTTACTAAGACTTTTGAGCTTGAATGTGATGCTAGTGGAATTGGTTTGGGAGGGGTGTTATTACAAGAGGGAAAACCTGTTGCATATTTTAGCGAGAAATTGAGTGGGGCTAGTCTGAACTATTCTACTTATGATAAAGAATTATATGCGTTGGTTCGGACATTAGAAACTTGGCAACATTATCTATGGCCTAAGGAATTTGTTATTCATTCTGATCATGAATCTTTGAAGCATATTCGTAGTCAAGCTAAGTTGAATCGTCGTCATGCAAAGTGGTTTGAATTTATTGAGTCTTTTCCTTATGTTATCAAACACAAAAAGGGTAAAGATAATATTATTGCTGATGCTTTGTCACGCCGTTATACCTTGTTATCTCAACTTGACTTCAAAATATTTGGATTGGAAACTATTAAGGAACAATATGTGCATGATGCTGAATTTAAAGATGTGTTGCAGAATTGTAGAGATGGTAGAACTTGGAACAAGTTCGTCTTCAATGATGGATTTGTGTTCCGTGCTAACAAACTATGCATTCCAGATAGCTCTGTTCATCTTTTGTTGTTACAGGAGGCGCATGGAGGAGGATTGATGGGACACTTTGGAGTCAAGAAGACGAAGGATGTTCTTGCTGCACACTTCTTTTGGCCACGTATGCGTCGAGATGTTGAGAGATTTGTGGCACGCTGCACTACTTGTCAAAAAGCTAAGTCTCGCCTTAATCCACATGGTTTATATATGCCTCTTCCTGTTCCTAGTGTTCCTTGGGAGGATATTTCTATGGACTTTGTTTTGGGATTGCCACGAACACAGAAGGGGAGGGATAGTATTTTTGTTGTTGTGGATCGGTTTTCTAAGATGGCACACTTTATTCCTTGTCATAAAACGGATGATGCTACGCATATTGCTGATTTGTTCTTTCGTGAAATTGTTCGTTTGCATGGTGTGCCAAATACTATTGTCTCTGATCGTGATACTAAATTTATTATCCACTTTTGGAGATGTTAATGGCATAAGATGGGGACTAAATTGCTCTTTAGTACTACATGTCATCCCCAAACTGATGGTCAAACTGAAGTAGTAAATAGAACTTTGTCTACTATGTTACGGGCTGTTTTAAAGAAGAACTTAAAATTGTGGGAAGAGTGTTTACCTCATATAGAATTTGCTTATAATCGTTTGCATTCTACCACAAAGATGTGCCCATTTGAGATTGTGTATGGTTTTGTTCCTCGTGCACCCATTGATTTATTGCCTTTACCTTCTTGATTGCAACATAATTTGGATGCTACACAACGCTGAAATGATATTAAACTTGCATAAGACTACTAAAGATAACATTGAACACATGAATGCTAAGTATAAACTTCTTTGGGGATAAAGGGAGAAAGCATGTTGTGTTTGATGTTGGCGATCTTGTTTGGTTACATTTGCGTAAAGATCGTTTTCTGATTTACATAAGTCTAAGTTAATGCCACGTGCTGCTGGTCCCTTTAAGGTGTTAGAGAAAATAAATGATAATGCATATAAACTTGAGTTGCTGCAGACTTTGGTACGGTTAGTCCTCGTTTAACATTGCAGATTTGAAGCCTTACTTTGGTGAGGAAGATGAGATTGCGTCGAGGGCGACTTCAATTCAAGAAGGGAGCATGATGTGGACATCCTTCTATTGATACAACCGTTGTACCTACAGCAACACACATACAAGGACCCATCACAAGATCTCGTGCCAAACAACTTAACTATCAGGTACTTTCGTTTCTTGGAACTATTCCTCACATACATGAGAATATGATGCTGCCTAAGTCAGATGTATTTCTTACTCTTAGGAATGATGGACCAAGCATGGATGAGAGGGACAAGCATTGGAGCATGGCCATGCATGGAGATGGCAGCAAGCATGTGATGATCCAAGAGAAGGCCACGGATGAAGATTTCAGAACTTTGAGGCCTCCATAATGAAGAAAGAAGGCTTGGACGAAATATTCAAGATCAATACTTTACGAATTCGTCCATAGCTTAATATGGTGCCGCGACACCTTTATTTTGGGCCAGGCCTATGTAATTTTCGCAGGATTTTAATTAGCCACTTTTTAGAGTCCGTATTTGAGGGGAAAAGGCCTTTTAGGGTTGGATTCGGCCACCACTTCCATGGCTGGCCGAAACCCCTCCTTTTCTCCCTTAAATACTCCCCATAGCCGACCCCAAAGACTCGGATTTTGTTTAGACATTAAGTTAGCCATAGTCGCAACTTCGCCAAGGCTCGAGCGTCGCAGAGGCCTCTTGTACTTCGCACCTATTCAGGATCCCACCTCTTCAATAAAGCTTCCCTCTTAATCCGCAATATCTTGATTGCAATATTGGTTCTTACTTGATCTCGATTTTAGGTAGGAATTAAGACCCTCGTTGGTCAGGCTGATCGTGTTCACGCAGGATCGGTAACCTCCAGGAGATTGGACTAGCAATTGCATTGGCGCTCGTGCTCGCACGTGTAGTCGGATCGTCAAGCCCGAACTCCACCAAATCGATTATCGCCATCTCATCGAAAGATCGGACATCTTTGCCCTATCAATAAGGACCACTTGCTCTTTCCTTTGGTTTGTTTGCAAACACGTTACTTTGGCTTCCGCTTGGGATACTCATATTCCCATGATATTGGCTATCGATGATTTGTGTGTGACATCCAACATGTCGAACAATTTCCCTTTCCAATGGTTGGTTGGCACACATAATGATGTTGTTTTGGATATTCTTCGTTTTGTGTTTTTGCCAAATTCTCCTAACTTTGCATCAAAGATGTTGATCCAATTTCTATTCGATTGCTTTGAGTGCCACAGTAAGACATTATATGGAGTTTTTGAGTTTCCACATTTGGATGATGTTCAAACGATTCCCATGCACTTTGACCTTGCATATGCATTCCATTTGCTATCCTTGTATTGTGCTAATAGTGTTGTGAACAAGAATGGACATGCCACATTTGACATGCTCCTCTATCACGCACGAAAATATTTTGCTTGGTCTTTGTTGTGTGAAGGCACAAATGCATACACGTCAACCTCTATGGACTATATGTTGACAAGAAGAACCGAAGCGAGTTACCTATGTCTACCCTTCATCGAGCTATCTCTACAAGATAAGGTGACTTCCTTCTACTTGAGGACTCATGCTATAATGTTCATGAATTGGCTACGCTTTGAGTGTTGCTACGCTTTTGTCGTGAGCTTTGTAGGCTTCATGGAGGGTGAAGGAACATTGAAGTGTTGTCAAGTCAATCTTCCCGAGGACGACTATATGGTGAACCCCAGGATAAAGGATGTCCTTCGACCTCTTCTACTTCGTGATGGACATGGAGAGTCGAGGACGACTCTTTTTGAAGGGGGGGAGCTGATGTAGCCCGACCTACGGTCGTTACCACATCATGGTCTCCAAGTTACACCAAGTCGTCATGGACTCCAAAGGTGAACCCGTTCCTCTATGCGAGCCCACTTCCTACCCTATTGAATGGTATGCTACTTCATACTCCGTCACATATGCATGATAGGTTCACACCGACAAGTACGGAGGCAAGGGAGGAAGCCCGGGACATCAAGCCCGACAAGACGGAGGCTTGGAAGAGGAGACAGAAGAAGCCACGGCTGAACCACCGGAGTCTCCGGCCTACACCGGAGTCTCAAGTCCTGCTACACCGGAGTCTCCGGTCCTGCTACACCGGAGTCTCTGGACCTACCTCCGGACCGACCCCAGCAACCGCCCAAGGACAGTCAGAACGTCACTCCAGAGACGACACCGGAGACAGACTCCGGCCTAGACCGGAGTCTCCGGACCCCACACCGGAGTCTCCGGCCTACACGATGGGCTGGCGCGCCAATGGGCCTTGACCCATGTACCCCTCTAGCTCGTCCAAACCCTAGTTTTATCCCTAAACTACCCCTGTTTATGTGGCTGGCCTATAAATAGAGCCCCCACCCCCTCATGTAACTCTATGCATAAATGATAGACTAAAGACAACCCCCTTGTGTGGAATCTCTAGTTTTGCCTCATCCCCTTATCCAAGGGGACCGACTATCGTCACCAACCTCGATTGGACTTTGCATCACGCATCCATCGTTGAACAAGGCCTTGGAGTTCATTGTCTTGTCTCCAAGTTGTCAAGACCCTCCCCAAGGTGTTCTTCCCTCTCCGATGTGGATTTGAGGGAGCACGTTGACCTATCTTTCCTTGCGAGGATTCTATCGGACCGGTGGCCGCCGTTTGGGAGCAATCGGCCTTGTATCGTGTGAGTTTTGCGTGTGTTCATCGTGTTCTTCGCGAGGTGTGTGTTCGCTTCCGCTACCTTCTCCCTTTCCCCTCGCTTTCCCATCGATTTGACCACGAGATATGTGAAGATCGGGCACCCACGAGGTTAACCCCTCCATCAGGATGAGTGGAAAACCGCCTTCAAGACCAAGCTTGGTCTCTATGAATGGTTGGTTATGCCTTTTGGCTTATCAAATGCCCCATCTACCTTCATGCGCCTCATGAACCATATTTTGAGATCTCTCATTGGGAAGACTGTCGTTGTTTACTTTGATGACATCCTTGTCTATAGCAAGTCACTAGAGGAGCATGTTACTCATGTTAAGGAGGTCCTTTAAATCCTTCGTCATGAAAAGCTTTATGCTAATCTCCCAAAGTGCACTTTTGCAAAAGACAAGATGATTTTCCTTGGTTTTGTTGTGTCTTCTAATGGCATTGAAGTTGATGTCTCAAAAGTTAAGGACATACGAGATTGGCCCATACCGACCAATGTTAGTAAACTTTGTAGTTTTCATGGGTTGGCTGGCTTTTACCGTCGCTTTGTGAAAGACTTTTCTACCATTGCTTGCCCCCTCAATGAATTGACCAAGAAAAATGTCACATTCGTTTGGGGAAAAGCACAACAAAAGGCGTTTGATGAGCTCAAAACGAGGCTCACCGAAGCACCACTTCTTGCATTACCGGATTTCACAAAAACCTTTGAGATTGAATGTGACGCTAGTGGTATTGGCATTGGTGGCGTCCTTATGCAAAATGGGCGTCCTATTGCATACCATAGTGAGAAACTTGATGGCGCACGCCTTAACTATCCCATTTATGACAAAGAACTTTTTTCCTTGGTTAGAGTCCTTCAAGTGTGGCAACACTATCTTTGGCCCAAAGAATTTATCATCCATTCCGACCATGAGTCCTTGAAGTACCTAAAGGGCCAAGCCAATTTGAGTAAAAGGCACGCCAAATGGGTTGAGTTCATGGAGTCTTTTCCTTACATTGTCAAATACAAGAAGGGCAAAGAAAATGTGGTAGCGAACGCCTTGTCTCGCAAAAACACAAACCTTCTTATGCGGCTCAAAGTAAATGTCTTGGGTCTTGATGACATCAAATCTTTGTACGCGTCCGACCCTTTCTTTGGACCAATTTTTGCAAGATGTTCAATAGACAAAGGGATTGATGATTTCTATTTGCATAAGGGTTTTCTTTTCAAACAAAACAAGCTTTGCATTCCGAAGTCATCTCTCCAAATTTTGCTACTTCAAGAGTCCCATGGTGGAGGCCTTATGGGTCACTTTGGCCGTGACAAGACATATGACATGCTCTCCACTCATTACTTTTGGCCAAAGATGAAGCGCGGCGTGGAGCGCCACGTCCAACGATGCACTACATGTATCCAAGCTAAGTCTAAGTCTAACCCCTTTGGTCTTTATATGCCATTGCCTATTCCTCATGCACCTTGGTCGGACATTAGCATGGACTTTGTGTTAGGCTTGCCTAGATCTAAACATGGACATGACTCTATATTTGTAGTAGTGGATCGCTTTTCAAAAATGGCACACTTCATTCCGTGCCATAAGACCGATGCTGCTTCACATGTAGCAAATTTGTTTTTTAGGGAAATAATTCGGCTACACGGTGTACCAAGAACAATCGTCTCCAACCGCGACGTCAAATTCATGAGCTACTTCTGGAAGACTCTCATGGCCAAGCTCGGCATCAAGCTCCTCTCCTTGTCCGCCTCGCATCGTCAAACCGATGGACAAACTGAGGTCGTCAATCGAAGCCTTGGCACACTTCTACGTGTGTTAATAAAGAAGAACCTTAAGGATTGGGAGGAATGTATTCCACACGCCGAGTTCGCCTACAACTGCGCCAAGCACTCCACCACCATGAGGATCCCGTTCGTGATCGTCTATGGCTTCGAGCCTCTCACCGCACTCGATATGGACGTTGTCAAGCGTGCCCAAACAATGAAGAAACTCCATGAAGACACTAGAGCTACGATCGAGCAACAAGTCCTTCGCCAAGCATCAAGGCTAAACAAGAACAAGAAAGAGATGATCTTCGAAGAAGGCGACCTTGTGTGGATACACTTGAGTAAAGACCGCTTCCCCAAGGACCGCGACTCCAAACTCAAGCCAAGAGGTGATGGACCGTTCAAAGTACTCAAGAGGATCAACAACAACGCCTACATCATCGATATCCCAACATCCAAGTATCTTGTGAGCCCGACGTTCAATGTCAAGGACCTCTCACCCTACCATGGAGAAGATGAAGTTGAGAAGGTTGAAGAGTCGAGGACGACTCTTTCCCAAGGGGGGAGCTGATGCAGCCCATCCTACGACGCACCTCCATCTACAACACCTAGCCCTCCCAGTGGACCAATGACTCGCGCCCGAGTTAAGATCCTACAAGCCAAGGTTAACTCGCTCCTTTCCTTGTGTGATTATGATACGCCCCTGGATGGCTTGCTACTTCATACGCATACACTGTGCATCATCAGGTACGAAGAGAAGGACCCATGGGACGGAGGAAGGGCCGGAAGCAACCAGCGCCAGACTCAAGCGGCACTACGGATCGAGGCGGCCGGTACTACCGTACAAGCGGTACTACGGACCGCTACACGGACGCTCAGGAAGAACCACCCACGCCCAGGCCGGTAGTACTACCGGTCCGGGAAACGGTACTACCGGTGGGCGGTACTACCGCCCACTCCTACCGCTCGCTACTGGCCACTCCGACGGAAGCACCAGGACCTCTAGCGGTACTACCGCCCGCGGAGCGGTACTACTGGTTGCGACCGGTACTACCGGTTGCCCGACCGGTACTACGTCTGGACTGAACGAGCAACGTCGATTGCTGGCCTGCCACTGCCCTTTCTATATTTTCCCATTTCGTTCCGAAACTACCCCTGTTTATGTGGCTGGCCTATATATAGCCCCCACCCTCTATTGTAAACCCTAGACTTGGATAATAATAGATTAAGGACACCCCTTTGAGGATCTTTCAATCTATTGGTCTCATGCTCCTACCAAGGGGCACCCTATTATCCACCCTCCTCTTGGATCTTGCCTAGTGCGTTCAAGTTGTACAAGGCCTTGGGTTCTCGGTTTCTCGTCCCCAAGTCGTCAAGATCTCACCAAGCACCTCGTCCCCTGTTGTTGGCGTGGAGAGAGAGCTTCGCCCAACACCGATCCTAGGGATTATGTTGGACCGGTTGCCACCGGCGTGAGATATCGGCGTGTATCGTGATTTGTGTGCGTGTGTTCGTGGTTTTCATCCCTTCTTCCCCCGTCCACCACTTTCCCCTCGTTTCCCGTGGACATTTGTGAAAGATCGGGCCACCCCAAGGGGTCTCCCCATAACAATTGGCGCTCGTGCTCGCACGTGTAGTCGGATCGTCAAGCCCGAACTCCACCAAATCGACTATCATCATCTCATCGAAAGATCGAACACCTTTGCCCTATCAGGCACGAGTTTGGAAGATGTTTGATCGTTGGTCTTCATTCTCATTGGCTTTAGTAGTTAAGACCCTTGTGACCACAAGCGATGGACTTGCGTCATGCTCACACACAAGTAGTTCATGGTCCTCTTCCAAATGTTGCCTTGCCATGGCTTCCTTGACCCTTGCATCAAACTCATCTTCACTCAAGTATTCTTCATCGCCGTTGTCATGGATGAACAAAACTTTCTTGTTGCCACATGCGGCCGACTTGTGTCCTTTGCCTCCACACTTGTAGCACTCACCATTGAATGGTTGTTCATCTCTTGTGTATTTGCCACTTTGGGGCGGTTTTCCTTGAGGAAGTGTTAGCTTGAAGGGAAGCTTGGTTGTATTTGATGAGCTTCCACTTGGTGTTGTCGGAGTAGTGGTTGGGGCTTGCTTGTATGTGAAGTATGTCTTTGGCTTGTTGTACTTGATGTCCTCTTGCACTTGACGCTCGGCCTTTGATGCGATGTGCACAAGCTCAACCATGTTGTTGTACTTTTGGAACTCGGTGATGCGCTTGATTGGATGGTTCAAGCCATTGAGGAAACGTGCCATTGTTTGTTCATCCCGCTCTTCAATGTTGGCACGGATCATGTTGAGCTCCATTTGCTTGAAGTACTCTTCCACAGTCTTTGTCCCTTGACTAAGTGTTTGAAGCTTGTTGAAAAGGTCACGCGTGTAGTGCGAAGGAACAAAGCGGGATCTCATATGGGCCTTCATATCTTGCCAAGTTGAGATTGGGGGCTCTTCTTTTGATTCACGAGCGAGTTGGACTTGTTCCCACCAAAGGTTGGCATACTCATCAAACTCGAGGATGCCATGGCCATCATCTTCTCATTGCTATAGTTGTGCATGCGGAAGATCTTGTCAACCTTGAGTTCCCACGATAGGTATTCTTCGGGTTCATTGGAACCGGTGAACTTGGGCATGGTGAACTTGAGCTTGCCGAAAGTTTCTTCTTCATTGTGGTTCCGGTGGCGACGGTTGCCATGATTTTGGCGGCCATCTTCATCATCCGAGCTCTCATGTCTTTCTTGGTGATGGTGGCGTTGCTCTTGCGGTTGTTGAGGTGCCGCGTTTGGTGGTGGAACTTGGTTTTGACGACGAGCTTGGGGAGCTTGCTCGTTTTGTTGGCGCGGTTGAGGACGAGGAGGAGGTTGTTGATCCTCACGACGAGCTTGGGGAGCTTACTCTTGTTCTTGTCGTGGTTGATGCCGAGGAGCATTGTCTTGCGTCATGTGGCGAGGAGGACATCGAGCCGCATGCGCAATGGGCTGCTCTCTTTCTTCTTGATGTGGAGGAGGCTCGTCATGATGATCATGATGTCGACGTTGACGTTCATGTCGATGATGCCGCCTTGGTGGATCTTCGAGTGCTTCACGCCGACGGCGACCTTGTTCTTCCACTTCGGATGCTTCACTTGTTGTTGAAAGAACATGTCGATGGCGATGGGCTTGGTGGTCCATGTGTGGTTTCTCTTGTTGAATCGCAAGTGCCCTTGGTTGTGGCCGGTTCGCTTCACGTCATGGAGGTCTCGCGGAGAGGTCACCATCATAGCTTGACGTAGCGGCGTGTCGCGGAGATGGTACCACTTGAGAAGAGCTCATGGATTGAAGGACGGGTCCATCCCAGTGCCTTGAAGCATGACGGCGAGGTGCGCTTGATTCACTTGAGGAGTGCCGTGATGAGCTTGAATCACGCGATCGTGGCCTTGCTAGCCCATCAATGAGGCGTTGAATCTTCTCATCTGTTGAGGCGAGGGCGCGACCAAGAGCTTCATTTTGATGACCGAGGTTGTGTTGCATGGCATGCATTCGGCCTCGGACTTCTTCGAAGCAGTTGTCGATGTTCTTGAACTCCACTCGGGCTTCGCTAAATTGTTCATCTTGGCGCAGCTCAAGGGCTTCACAACGGTAGTTGAATTCTCCTCGGACCTTCCAATGATCCCATCTTGTCATGTATTGTGTGTCGTCCTCCGGAGGTGGTTGTGGTTGGGACGGCTCGCCATTCCTGTCCATGATGCAAAGCCGACAAGGGTTGTATATGGAGAATAAGGGTGCGTAGAGTTAGCCTTTTACCTCACCTTGGAGATTATATCAAACCAATTGCCACACAAAGGAGCGAACAACGTGCAAAGTGAAAAGTGCCAAGAAACTCACACACAAACAAGCTACAACTCTCAAAAGCTTTTGGTGGATGGGTAGGATTGTGGGAAAGCCAAAGAACCAATCGAATGCAAAGGATAGTCAAAAGTGGAGAAGATCCAACAAACTCAAGTCAAAAGGAAATGGTCAACTCAAAAGGTGACGAGAACCTACGACTACACACACACGTGGAGAAAAATGGGGTTAGCACGACTATGAAAGTGAGCACGCAATGGCCTAACGAAGACTATGCTCGGTTGTCGTGCCAACTCAAGGAGAGACCACAACTCATTTGCCAAAAGAGAGTAAGCAACGGATTTGTGCACTTGCCTTGGCGCGCCTCTTCCTCTCTCTTTTGCTTACAAGCTTGATGCTCTCTTTGTATTGGGAGACTATGTATCTTTCTATTTTTCTTTTTCTTTTCCTCTTTTTTTTGATTCTTTTTCTTTTTCTCCCTTTCTATGCTACTATGTTAACTTTTGTATTTGCCCTCACACTCTCACTTTCCAATGGCAAGTGCACAATGCTTAGACAAACACGAAATGAGTTGCTCTCATAGGATAGGTACACACAAAGGAAGATATGGCTACAAGGGTTGACACAAGTTATACCTTAGTTGTTGATGATGATCTTGTGTCGATGGAGCGGGGAAGAGTTTGGGGTCCGTGGTGTCGAAGAGCGCGGCGATGTTGCGGAAGCTATCTGTTAGTTGGTGACACGCACACGGAACACAAACAACAAGCAGACAGATTAGCCAATGCAGAAAAGAGGAAAAAGAGCAAAATCGGCGTCCAGGGTCGGAGACTCCGGTCTGGGCCGGAGACTCCGGTGTAGACCGGAGACTCTGGTGCACAGGGCCGGAGACTCCGGTGTGGAAGATCTGCTCGTGTTCTTGAGCAGAAATTCACGCCTAGAGTCCTCAAATCCGCGAAAATTTGGCCAAAATTGGGCTGGGAAACGCAGGCAAAAGCTGGACCAACACCTTAGACGAGATTTGGTCGGATCAAAACCACAAATAACACTCCAAAACGATAGATCGATCCAAAGGCAAAATGGGGCTGTTTTTGGGAAATTTTGGAATTTATGGTGGATAGAAGAAAAATTGAGGGGAAATTCATGATCAACCTTGCTCTTGATACCAATATGTTATGGGGTAACCCCTTGGGGTGGCCCGATCTTTCACGAATCTCCGCGGGAATCGAGGGGAAAGCGGTGGAAGGGGAAAGGGGATGAAATCCACGAACACACACCCACGAAGAACCCGATGAACTCACGCACACAAAACACGATACACGCCGATAACTAACGCCGGTGGCAACCGGTCCAACTTAATCCCTAGGATCGGTGTTGGGCGAAGCTCCCTCTCCACGACCAACAACGGGGGCGAGGTGCTTGGTGAGATCTTGACTTCTTGGGGACGACAAACCGAGATCCCAAGGCCTTGTACAACTTGAACGCACTAGGCAAGATCCAAGAGGTTGTGGATAATAGGGTGCCCCTTGGTAGGAGCATGAGACCAATAAATGAAAGATCCTCAAAGGGGTGTCCTCAACTATTATTATCAAGTCTAGGGTTTACATATGAGGGGTGGGGCATTATATAGGCCAACCACTTAAACAGGGGTAGTTTTGGAATAAAACTGGAAATTGGGGAGAAACTGGGGGTTACATGGGCTAGGCCCAAAAGGCCTCGACATGTCTGGCATCGAGTAGGCTGGAGACTCCGGTGTTGGGTCCGGAGACTCCGGTCTGGACCGGAGACTCCGGTTCAGTCTCCGGACCCGTCTCCGGAGGGCGCTTCTGGCTGTCCCGGGCTTGGTTCTTGTGGCCGGACCGGAGGAAGGTCCGGAGACTCCGGTGTAGGGGACCGGAGACTTCGGTATACACCAGAGACTCCGGTGTGCAGAGCTCCAACAGCTTCTTCTCCTGGTCCTTCTTCCTTGGGGGCTTGATGTGGTGATGTTGCTTCATAGCTGAGGATACACAACGTAGTTGCATGAAGTAGCAAGCCATCCAAAGGTAGACCAAAATCACATGAGGAAAGGAGCGAGTTAACCTTGGCTTGTAGGAGCTTGGCTCGGGCGCGAGTCATTGGTCCACTTGGGTGATGTGGACATCCCTTCTATTGATACAACCGCTGTACCTACAACTACACACATACAACAACCCATCACAAGATCTCGTGCCAAACAACTTAACTATCAGGTACTTTCGTTTCTTGGAACTATTCCTCACATACATGAGAATATGATGCTGCCTAAATCAGATGTATTTCTTACTCTTAGGAATGATGGACCAAGCATGGATGAGAGGGACAAGCATTGGAGCATGGCCATGCATGGAGATGGCAGGAAGCATGCGATGATCCAAGAGAAGGCCAAGGATGGAGATTTCAGAACTTTGAGGCCACCATAATGAAGAAAGAAGGCTTGGACGAAATATTCAAGATTAATACTTCACGAATTCGTCCATAGCTTAATATGGTGCTGCGACACCTTTATTTTGGGCCAGGCCCATGTAATTTTCGCACGATTTTAAATAGCCACTTTTTAGAGTCCGTATTTGAGGGGAAAAGGACTTCTAGGGTTGGATTTGGCCACCACTTCCAAGGCTGGCCGAAACCCCACCTTTTCCTCCGTAAATACTCCCCATAGCCGTCACCCTAGACTCGGATTTTGTTTAGACATTAAGTTAGCCATCGTAGCAACCGCCCAAGGCTCGGCGTCATGAGAGGCCTCTTGTGCCAGCGCCTATTCAGGATCCCACCTTTTCAATAAAGCTTTCCTCTTAATCCAATAACTTGATTGCAATATTAGTTCTTACTTTTCTCGATTTGGTAGGAATTAAGACCCTCATGGTCGGTGATCATGTTCCCGGGATCGGTAACCTCCGGGAGATTGGCCTAGCGATTGCATTGGCGCTCGTGCTACGCGTGTAGTCGGATCGTCAAGCCGAACTCCACCAAATCGATTATCGCCATCTCATCGAAGATCGGACACCTTTGCCCTATCAAGTGGTATCGATTTCAGGTTGCTCGGTGAGATTTTCTTTGTTTCGTAGATTAGATCTGTTTTTCCTATAACCCACGAAAAAGCCAAAAAACAGTTAGAGTTTAGATCCATCCATAACCAATCTATGCCTCGCATTATCTTTTCAGTTTTGCATTGTTGAATTTGTGTCTACATCGTCGCGTCGAGTTCTTGGTCTTAGTGTCTCGTCCCTTAGAGTTTGAGTTACGATCATAGTAGTCACCGCCACACTCAGCCGATTCCGCCACCATATTCCGCCGCCATATACCCAGCCACCATAAACCCTACACACTCCGCCACCGCCTTCCTACCGCGACATGGATCCGATCACCTATCCTGTCACGGCACGAGTCCGAGTTGAGTTATTGTTTCCTAGTTATTTCTTTTTACTTTCCTTCTTTGTTGCTTCCGTGTTCAGCTAAAGTCCGAGTCGAGCTTCGAGTTCGGTCGTAAGTCCAGAAGGAGAGCAAAAAAATTCTGGCTATACTAGTTTTCGGCTTTGGGGATCACTTTTCTCCATCGGCCGTTATAGCGATATTTTTTTGGCGCCTGCGCGCTTTCCGGAGCAAAATAAAAAAATTCGATTTTTTTTGGGGCTAACCTATTTTTAGACCCCGTAGATCAGTTCTAGACACTCGCCATCATAGTGATTTTCCACCTCTCGGTTCGCTTTTCAGGGTGCCATATCATCATACATTGCTTGTTGTGTCGCGTCGTGACATCGTTGGTGATCTAGGCTCGCGTCTCTAGGACGGTCTAGCCTAGGACCAGCGATACTGGTCGTTGAGCATTCTTTCAACTTTTGCATTGCTGTTTTGATAATTGCTAACCCCCTTTGCTAAGCCTTCCCAGAGCTCCACAGATATTCTCCACGTGCGGTGTTTCGACTCCTGGTAATCGCTTGGTTCAATCTCTGGACCCACTGATCCTCGCGGTTGCACCTCGCCTTTTCCTGCTGTTTGGTAAGAACTTGTAAGAGCTTCGTATATTGCTTGATGGATTACGCGTGCCTTCCACCATATTTCTGTAGTATATACCGTTGCTTTTTAAGGACTAACCAAGACAGATACTTCGCGGAACCCTGCCACAATGACGAACGAAGAACTACATGCCCACTTCTCCGAGCTCTTGGTGATCGCTGAAGGCGTGGATACACGCCTAGGGAGTTTGACACCAAGCTCACCAATGTCGTGGACAAGATCGATGGACTCGAGAAATCCTTCAACGCCAATATTGGCCTTTCGGTTCAAGGAGATTTTGAACAGATTGCCGCACCCGCACCCGCACCACACATGGCGCCTGGCGCATCCCGATCCAGGTTGGAATTTGGTTCGGCTGCGGCCGCACCTGACTCTGCTTGGTGGCGCACCTCGGACTTCCACGGCTCTGCGGCGACATTGAGACGACGGCGGGTACTACTACGACCCGAGCGGCGATCTGTTTGACGAGGAGGTTGAGCAACCTCCACGGTACTGCTGGCCGTCCCGACATTACTACTGCAACGCTCGACCACGATGCGTGATGATGATCATGTTGCAAAGCTTAAATTAAATATTCCATCTTTGAGGGTAAATATAATCCTGATGCATATCTTACATGGGAGATGGAAGTAGAACAACGTTTACATGCTTAAAATATCACGAGAATATGCGTGTTAGTCTTGCTACATGTGAATTTACTAAATTTGCTTCCTTTGGTGGTGCAGGTATTGTCGTTTAAATCCTACTACTATTCCTAGTACTTGGACTGCTTTAAAAACTGCTATGCGTGTTCGTTTTGTACCTCCCACTTATCAACATGATTTACTAAAGAATCTAACACGTTTAGAGCAAGGGAAAAATTCTGTAGAAGAGTATTATCGGGAATTGCAAACGGGGATGGTTCGGTGTGGTCTCGTTGAATCTAATGAACAAATGATTGCACGTTTCTTTGGTGGATTAAACAAGGACATTCAACATATCTTAGATTATAAGGAATATAATTCTATCACTCGTTTGTTTCATCTTGCTTGCAAAGCTGAACGTGAAGTGCAGGATCGCCACACATCATGGAGGAGGACTAATAATTCTGCAGGTCGCACATCCACTTGGACATCCCGACAATCAACGCCCCCTCGTGATTCGCCACCAGCTACTACCACATCCAAGGCCACCACAAGATTTCCAGCTGCTCCTCCACCATCATCCAATGCTCCTGCTCGTAGTGCATCTTCTATGGCTTCCACGGGTAAGACAAAGGATATACAATGCCGCAAGTGCTAGGGTTTTGGTCATATTGAGAGACAGTGCACAACACAACGTGTGATGATGGTGCGAGAAGATGGTCAGTACGATTCAGCGAGTGACTTTGATGAAGATACACTAGCCCTTATTTCTGCTCGAGATGGAGACAATTACGATCTTGATGAAGAGCGAGAGGTAATGGGAGTGAAGCTGCTGATCAATACAAGAGTTTAATTACTGGCGTGTGATGAGTGTGCAATTGAGCAAATCTGAACAAGATCAACGCCACAACTGTTCCAACACGTGGTGTTGTCAAGGAAAAACTATCACGGATCATCATTGATGGAGGGAGTTGTAATAATCGGCTAGTGTTGACATGGTAGAAGCTTGCGCTTCCAACAAGACAACGCCCACATTCATACTACATCCAATGGTTTGAGAGTTCTCGCAAGATCAAGGTAACAAGAAGTGCAGCGTGCATTTTACTATTGATACATATTCTGATTTTGTTGATTGTGATGTTGTACCTATGCAAGCTTGTTCTTTGTTACTTGGTAGACCATGGCAATTTGATAGAGAATCTGTTCATAATGGCAAAACTAATCACTATTCTCTTATGCATGATGGAAAGAAAATTGGTCTAAAACCTATGACTCCGAACAGATTTTAAAAGATGATCTTGCTAGAGCTAGTAGAGCTAAAACGAGGAGAAAATAAAAGTGAGAATCAGATTGTTCTGCAGATTTTATACCACCAAAGAACACTAAATCTGATTCTACATGCTACTGAAATTCGTTTGAAGAGTCCATGTGTGCTTGCAAATAAAATTGATATTGCTGAACTAGATGTAAACAATACCCAATGTTATGCAATTGCACGCAAGAGGTTTTGTTTTCATTTGAGGATATGCCTCCTTCTTTGCCACCGCTATTGCTAACCTTTTGCGGGAATATGAGGGCGTCTTTCCATTGGCTGCCACGGGACTACCTCCTATTAGAGTTATTGAGCACCAAATTGATCTAATTCCTGGTGCCACGTTGCTAACCGCGCCATATAGAACCAATCCGGAGGAGACAAAGGAGATACAACGCCAAATTCAGGAACTACTCGGAGATCATATTCGTGAGTCCCTTAGCCCTGTGTTGTTCCTATTATTTTGGTACCTAAGAAAGATGGTTCTTCGCGCATGTGTACTGATTGTAGAGCTATCAATAATATTACTATTCGATATCGTCATCCTATTCCACGTTTAGATGACATGCTTGATGAATTGAGTGGCTCTACCATGTTTTCTAAAGTTGATTTGCGTAGTGGTTACCAGATTCGTATGAAATTAGGAGATGAATGGAAAACAGCATTTAAAACTAAGTTCGGTTTATATGAGTGGTTAGTAATGCCGTTTGGTTTAACTAATGCACCTAGCACTTTCATGAGACTAATGAAAGAAGTTTTACGTGCTTTCATTGGACGTTTTGTGGTAGTCTACTTTGATGATATTCTGATTTATAGCAAATCTTTAGAGGATCATTTGGACCATTTACGTGCTGTTTTCAATGCTTTACGTGATGCACGTTTGTTTGGTAACCTTGAGAAGTGCACCTTTTGCACCAATCGAGTTGCGTTTCTTGGCTATGTTGTTACATCAAAGGGTATTGAAGTGGATCCAGCCAAGATTGAAGCTATTGAGAATTGGCCGCAGCCCAAGACGGTCACACAAGTGAGGAGTTTTCTTGGCCTCGCTTGTTTTTATAGGCGCTTTGTCAAAGACGTTGGATCAATTGCCGCGCCGCTGAATGAGCTTACCAAGAAGGATGTGCCCTTTGTTTGGGGCGATGCACAACAACAGGCCTTCGTCATATTGAAAGATAAGCTAACACATGCTCCCTTACTCCAACTTCCTGATTTTACTAAGACTTTTGAGCTTGAATGTGATGCTAGTGGAATTGGTTTGGGAGGGGTGTTATTACAAGAGGGAAAACCTGTTGCATATTTTAGTGAGAAATTGAGTGGGGCTAGTCTGAACTATTCTACTTATGATAAAGAATTATATGCGTTGGTTCGGACATTAGAAACTTGGCAACATTATCTATGGCCTAAGGAATTTGTTATTCATTCTGATCATGAATCTTTGAAGCATATTCGTAGTCAAGCTAAGTTGAATCGTCGTCATGCAAAGTGGGTTGAATTTATTGAGTCTTTTCCTTATGTTATCAAACACAAAAGGGTAAAGATAATATAATTGCTGATGCTTTGTCGCGCCGCTATGCTTTGTTATCTCAACTTGACTTCAAAATATTTGGATTAGAAACTATTATGGTATAATATGTGCATGATGCTGAATTTAAAGATGTGTTGCAGAATTGTAGAGATGGTAGAACATGGAACAAGTTCGTCTTCAATGATGGATTTGTGTTCCGTGCTAACAAAGTATGCATTCCGGATAGTTTTGTTCGTCTTTGTTGTTACAGGAGGCGCATGGAGGAGGATTGATGGGACACTTTGTTGTCAAGAAGACGGAGGATGTTCTTACTGCACACTTCTTTTGGCCACGTATGCGTCGAGATGTTGAGAGATTTGTGGCACGCTGCACTACTTGTCAAAATGCTAAGTCTCGCCTTAATCCACATGGTTTATATATGCCTCTTCTGTTCCTAGTGTTCCTTGGGAGGATATTTCTATGGACTTTGTTTTGGGATTGCCACGAACACAGAAGTGGAGGGATAGTATTTTTGTTGTTGTGGATCGGTTTTCTAAGATGGCACACTTTATTCCTTGTCATAAAACGGATGATGCTACACATATTGCTGATTTGTTCTTCCGTGAAATTGTTCGTTTGCATGGTGTGCCAAATACTATTGTCTTTGATCGTTATACTAAATTTCTTAGCCACTTTTGGAGATGTTTATGGGCTAAGTTGGGGACTAAATTGCTCTTTAGTACTACATGTCATCCCCAAACTGATGGTCAAACTGAAGTAGTAAATAGAACTTTGTCTACTATGTTGCGGGCTATTTTAAAGAAGAACATAAAATTGTGGGAAGAGTGTTTACCTCATATAGAATTTGCTTATAATCGTTCGCTGCATTCTACCACAAAGATGTGCCCATTTGAGATTGTGTATGGTTTTGTTCCTCGTGCACCTATTGATTTATTGCCTTTACCTTCTTCGGTGGAACATAATTTGGATGCTACACAACATGCTGAAATGATATTAAACTTGCATAAGACTACTAAAGATAACATTGAACACATGAATGCTAAGTATAAACTTGCTGGGGATAAAGGGAGAAAGCATGTTGTGTTTGATGTTGGCGATCTTGTTTGGTTACATTTGCTTAAAGATCGTTTTCCTGATTTACGCAAGTCTAAGTTAATGCCAAGTGCTGCTGGTCCCTTTAAGGTGTTAATGCAAATAAATGATAATGCATATAAACTTGAGTTGCCTGCAGACTTTGGTACGGTTAGTCCTACGTTTAACATTGCAGATTTGAAGCCTTACTTTGGTGAGGAAGATGAGATTGCGTCGAGGACGACTTCAATTCAAGAAGGGGATCATGATGTGGACATCCCTTCTATTGATACAACCGTTGTACCTACAGCAACACACATACAAGGACCCATCACAAGATCTCGTGCCAAACAACTTAACTATCAGGTACTTTCGTTTCTTGGAGCTATTCCTCACATACATGAGAATATGATGCTGCCTAAATCAGATGTATTTCTTACTCTTAGGAATGATGGACCAAGCATGGGTGAGAGGGACAAGCATTGGAGCATGGCCATGCATGGAGATGGCAGCAAGCATGTGATGATCCAAGAGAAGGCCACGGATGAAGATTTCAGAACTTTGAGGCCACCATAATGAAGAAAGAAGGCTTGGACGAAATATTCAAGATCAATACTTTACGAATTCGTCCATAGCTTAATATGGTGCTGCGACACCTTTATTTTAGGCCAGGCCCATGTAATTTTCGCAGGATTTTAATTAGCCACTTTTTAGAGTCCGTATTTGAGGGGAAAAGGACTTCTAGGGTTGGATTCGGCCACCACTTCCATGGCTGGCCGAAACCCCACCTTTTCGCCCTTAAATACTCCCCATAGCCGACCCCCTAGACAAGGATTTTGTTTAGACATTAAGTTAGCCATCGTTGCAACTTCCCCAAGGCTCGAGCGTCGCAGAGGCCTCTTGTACTTCGCACCTATTCAGGATCCCACCTCTTCAATAAAGCTTTCCTCTTAATCCGCAATATCTCGATTGCAATATTGGTTCTTACTTGTTCTCGATTTCAGGTAGGAATTAAGACCCTCGCTGGTCAGGCTAATCGTGTTCCCGCAGGATCGATAACCTCCAGGTATATACCAAATCGATTATCGCCAAGCCCGAGCTCCACCACATCGATTTTCACCATCTCATCGAAAGATCGGACACCTTTGCCCTATCAAGTGGTATCAGATTTCCGGTTGCTCGGTGAGATTTTACTGTTTTTCGTAGATTAGATCTGTTTTTACCTATAACCCACGAAAAAGCCAAAAACACAGTTAGAGTTTAGATCCATCCCATAACCAATCTATGCCTCGCATTATCTTTTCAGTTTTGGCATTGTTGAATTTGTGTCTACATCGTCGCGTCGAGTTTCTGGTCTTAGTGTCTCGTCCCTTAGAGTTTCGAGTTCTGATCATACTAGTCACCGCCACACTCGCCGATCACCGCCACCATATTCCGCCACCATAAACCCTAGTACTTCGCCACCGCCTTCCTACCACGACACAGATCCGATCAGTTTTCCTGCCGCGGTACGAGTCCGAGTAGAGTTACTGTTTCCTAGTTATTTCTTTTTACTTTCCTTCTTTGTTGTTTCCGTGTTCAGCTAAAGTCCGTGTCGCGCTAAGAGTCCGGTCATAAGTCCAGAAGGAGAGCAAAAAAAAAAATCTGGAACCGCCTCTGAAATTTTTTTTTGGCTATACTATTTTTCGACCCCGGGGATCACTTTTCTCCATCGGCCGTTATAGCAATATTTTGTTGGCGTCTGCGCGCTTTCCGGAGCAAAATAAAAAATTTTGAAATTTTTTTTTGGGGCTAACCTATTTTTAGACCCCGTAGATCAGGTCTAGACACTCGCCATCATAGTGATTTTTCACCTCTCGGTTCGCTTTTCAGGGTGCCATATCATCATACATTGCTTGTTGTGTCGCGGCGTGACATCGTTGGTGATCTAGGCTCGCGTCTCTAGTACGGTCTAGCCTAGGACCAGCACAGTACCGTTGTTGAGCATTCTTTCAACTTTTGCATTGCTGTTTTGATAATTGCTAACCCCCTTTGCTAAGCCTTCCCAGAGCTCCACAGATATTCTCCACGTGCGGTGTCTCGACCCCTGGTAATCGCTTGGCTCAATCTCTGGACCCACTGATCCTCGCGGTTGCACATCGCCTTTTTCCTGCTGTTTGGTAAGAACTTGTAAGAGCTTCGTATATTGCTTGACGGATTACGCGTGACTTCCACCATCTTTATGTAGTATATACCTGTGCTTTCTAAGGACTAACCATGACAGATACTTCGCGGAACCCTGCCACAATGATGAACGAAGAACTCCATGCCCACTTCTCCGCGCTCTTGGTCAGTCGCGCGGAAGACGTGGATACGCGCCTAGGGGAGTTTGACACCAAGCACACCAACGCCATGGACAAGATCGATGGACTCGAGAAATCCTTCAACGCCAAGCTTGACGTTCGGTTCAAGGAGCTTTTGAACAGATTGCCCGCACCCGCACCCGCGCCCACACATGGCGCACGGCGCATTCCGATCACGGGTCGGACTGCTGGTTAATTGCCGCCACACCGGCGGCTACCGCTGCGGTGGCGCACCTCGGACTTCCGCCGCGGCTGCGACATTTGGGGATGACGGCGGGTACTACTACGACCCCGGCAGCGACGATCTGTTTGACGAGGAGGTTGAACAACCTCCACGGTACTGCTGGGCGTCCCCAACATTACTACCATAATGCTCGACCACGAGTGCGTGATGATGATCATGTTGCAAAGCTTAAATTAAATATTCCATCTTTTGAGGGTAAATATAATCCTGATGCATATCTTACATGGGAGATGGAAGTAGAACAATGTTTTGCATGCTTAAAATATCCTGAGAATATGCGTGTTAGTGCTGCTACATGTGAATTTACTAAATTTGCTTCCTTTTGGTGGTCTGAGTATTGTCGTTTAAATCCTACTACTATTCCTAGTACTTGGACTGCTTTAAAAACTGCTATGCGTGTTCGTTTTGTACCTCCCACTTATCAACGTGATTTACTAAAGAATCTGACACGTTTAGAGCAAGGGAAAAATTCTGTAGAAGAGTATTATCAGGAATTGCAAACGGGGATGGTTCGGTGTGGTCTTGTTGAATCTAATGAACAAATGCTTGCACGTTTCTTTGGTGGATTAAACAAGGACATTCAGCACATCTTAGATTATAAGGAATATAATTCTATCACTCGTTTGTTTCATCTTGCTTGCAAAGCTGAACGTGAAGTGCAGGATCGCCAAACATCATGGAGGAGGACTAATAATTCTGCAGGTCGCACATCCACTTGGACATCCCGACAGTCAGCGCCCCCTCGTGATTCCCCACCAGCTACTACCACATCCAAGGCCACCACAAGATTTCCAGCTGCTCCTCCACCATCATCCAATGCTCCTGCTCGTAGTGCATCTTCTATGGCTTCCACGGGTAAGACAAAGGATATACAATGCCGCAAGTGCTAGGGTTTTGGTCATATTGAGGCGATTGCACAACTGGCGTGTGATGATGGTGCGAGAAGATGGTCAGTACGATTCAGCGAGTGACTTTGATGAAGATACACTAGCCCTTATTTCTGCTCGAGATGGAGACAATTCTGATGCTGATGAAGAGACAGAGGTAATGGGAGCTAAAGCTGCTGATCAGTACAAGAGTTTAATTACACAACGTGTGATGAGTGTGCAATTGAGCAAATCTGAACAAGATCAACGCCACAACCTGTTCCAAACACGTGGTGTTGTCAAGGAAAGAGCTATACGGATCATCATTGATGGAGGGAGTTGTAATAATCTGGCGGTGTTGACATGGTAGAAGCTTGCGCTTCCAACAAGACAACGCCCACATTCTTATTACATCCAATGTTTTAAGAGTTCTCGCAAGATCAAGGTAACAAGAGCAGTGCAGCGTGCACTTTACTATTGGTACATATTCTGATTTTGTTGATTGTGATGTTGTACCTATGCAAGCTTGTTCTTTGTTACTTGGTAGACCATGGCAATTTGATAGAGAATCTGTTCATAATGGCAAAACTAATCACTATTCTCTTATGCATGATGGAAAGAAAATTGGTCTAAAACCTATGACTCCCGAACAGATTTTAAAAGATGATCTTGCTAGAGCTAGTAGAGCTAAAACTGAGGAGAAAAATAAAAGTGAGAATCAGATTGTTGCTGCAGAATTTATACCACCAAAGAACACTAAACTGATTCTACACATGCTACTGAAATTCGTTTGAAGAGTCCATGTATGCTTGCAAATAAAATTGATATTGCTGAACTAGATGTAAACAATACTCAATGTTATGCAATTGTCTGTTTCATTTGAGGATATGCCTCCTTCTTTGCCACCCGCTATTGCTAACCTTTTGCAGGAATATGAGGACGTCTTTCCCGCTGAGCTGCCACCAGGACTACCTCCTATTAGAGGAATTGAGCACCAAATTGATCTAATTCCTGGTGCCACGTTGCCCAACCGCGCGCCATATAGAACCAATCCAGAGGAGACAAAGGAGATACAACGCCAAATTCAGGAACTACTCGACAGAGATCATATTCGTGAGTCCCTTAGCTCCTGTGTTGTTCCTATTATTTTGGTTCCTAAGAAAGATGGTTCTTCGCGCATGTGTATTGATTGTAGAGCTATCAATAATATTACTATTCGATATCGTCATCCTATTCCATGTTTAGATGACATGCTTGATGAATTGAGTGGCTCTACCATGTTTTCTAAAGTTGATTTGCGTAGTGGTTACCACCAGATTCGTATGAAATTAGGAGATGAATGGAAAACAACATTTAAAACTAAGTTCGGTTTATATGAGTGGTTAGTAATGCCGTTTGGTTTAACTAATGCACCTAGCACTTTCATGAGATTAATAAACGAAGTTTTACGTGCTTTCATTGGACGTTTTGTGGTAGTTTACTTTGATGATATTCTGATTTATAGCAAATCTTTAGAGGATCATTTGGACCATTTACGTGCTGTTTTTAATGCTTTACGTGATGCACGTTTGTTTGGTAACCTTGAGAAGTGCACCTTTTGCACCAATCGAGTTGCGTTTCTTGGCTATGTTGTTACATCACAGGGTATTGAAGTGGATCCAGCCACGATTGAAGCCATTGAGAATTGGCATGCCAAACGGTCACACAAGTGAGGAGTTTTCTTGGCCTCGCTGGTTTTATAGGCGCTTTGTCAAAGACTTTGGATCAATTGCCATTTGCTGAATGAGCTTACCAAGAAGGATGTGCCCTTTGTTTGGGGCGATGCACAACAACAGGCCTTCGTCATATTGAAAGATAAGCTAACACATGCTCCCTTACTCCAACTTCCTGATTTTACTAAGACTTTTGAGCTTGAATGTGATGCTAGTGGAATTGGTTTGGGAGGGTGTTATTACAAGAGGAAAACCTGTTGCATATTTTAGTGAGAAATTGAGTGGGGCTAGTCTGAACTATTCTACTTATGATAAAGAATTATATCGTTGGTTGGACATTAGAAACTTGGCAACATTATCTATGGCCTAAGAATTTGTTATTCATTACGATCATGAATCTTTGAAGCATATTCGTAGTCAAGCTAAGTTGAATCGTCATGCAAAGTGGGTTGAATTTATTGAGTCTTTTCCTTATGTTATCAAACACAAAAAGGGTAAAGATAATATTATTGCTGATGCTTTGTCGCGCCGTTATACTTTGTTATCTCAACTTGACTTCAAAATATTTGGATTGGAAACTATTAAGGAACAATATGTGCATGATGCTGAATTTAAAGATGTGTTGCAGAATTGTAGAGATGGTAGAACTTGGAACAAGTTAAGTCTTCAATGATGGATTTGTGTTCGTGCTAACAAACTATGCATTCGGATAGTTACATTAGTCTTTTGTTATTCTGAGGCGCATGGAGGAGGATTGATGGGACACTTTGGTGTCAAGAAGACGGAGGATGTTCTTGCTGCACACTTCTTTTGGCCACATATGCGTCGAGATGTTGAGAGATTTGTGGCATGCTGCACTACTTGTCAAAAAGCTAAGTCTCGCCTTAATCCACATGGTTTATATATGCCTCTTCCTGTTCCTAGTGTTCCTTGGGAGGATATTTCTATGGACTTTGTTTTGGGATTGCCACGAACACAGAAGGGGAGGGATAGTATTTTTGTTGTTGTGGATCGGTTTTCTAAGATGGCACACTTTATTCCTTGTCATAAAGCGGATGATCTTTGCGCATATTGCTGATTTGTTCTTTCGTGAAATTGTTCGTTTGCATGGTGTGCCAAATACTATTGTCTCTGATCGTGATACTAAATTTCTTAGCCACTTTTGGAGATGTTTATGGGCTAAGTTGGGGACTAAATTGCTCTTTAGTACTACATGTCATCCCCAAACTGATGGTCAAACTGAAGTAGTAAATAGAACTTTGTCTACTATGTTGCGGGCTGTTTTAAAGAAGAACTTAAAATTGTGGGAAGAGTGTTTACCTCATATCGATTTTTCTTATAATCGTTCACTGCATTCTACCACAAAGATGTGCCCATTTGGGATTGTGTATGGTTTTGTTCCTCGTGCACCTATTGATTTATTGCCTTTACCTTCTTCGGTGCAACATAATTTGGATGCTACACAACGCGCTGAAATGATATTAAACTTGCATAAGACTACTAAAGATAACATTGAACACATGAATGCTAAGTATAAACTTGCTGGGGATAAAGGGAGAAAGCATGTTGTGTTTGATGTTGGCGATCTTGTTTGGTTACATTTGCGTAAAGATCGTTTTCCTGATTTACGCAAGTCTAAGTTAATGCCACGTGCTGCTGGTCCCTTTAAGGTGTTAGAGAAAATAAATGATAATGCATATAAACTTGAGTTACTGCGGACTTTGATGCAGTTAGTCCTACGTTTAACATTGTAGATTTGAAGCCTTACTTTGGTGAGGAAGATGAGATTACATCGAGGACGACTTCAATTCAAGAAGGGGAGCATGATGTGGACATCCCTACTATTGATACAACCGTTGTACCTACATCAACACACATACAAGGACCCATTACAAGATCTCGTGCCAAACAACTTAACTATCAGGTACTTTCGTTTCTTAGAACTATTCCTCACATACATGAGAATATGATGCTGCCTAAATCCGACATATTTCTTACTCTTAGGAATGATGGACCAAGCATGGATGAGAGGGACAAGCATTGGAGCATGGCCATGCATGGAGATGGCAGCAAGCATGTGATGATCCAAGAGAAGGCCACGGATGAAGATTTCAGAACTTTGAGGCCACCGTAATGAAGAAAGAAGGCTTGGACGAAATATTCAAGACCAATACTTTACGAATTCGTCCATATCTTAATATGGTGCTGCGACACCTTTATTTTGGGCCAGGCCCATGTAATTTTCGCAGGATTTTAATTAGCGACTTTTTAGAGTCCGTATTTGAGGGGAAAAGGACTTTTAGGGTTGGATTCGGCCACCACTTCCATGGCTGGCCGAAACCCCACTTGCCCTTAAATACTCCCATGCAGACCCTAGACTTCGGATTTTGTTTAGACATTAAGTTAGCCATAGTCGCTTAACCGCCAAGGCTCGGCGTCATGAGGCCTCTTGTACTTCGCACCTTTTCAGGATCCCACCTCTTCAATAAAGCTTTCCTCTTAATCCGCAATATCTTGATTGCAATATTGGTTCTTACTTGTTCTCGATTTCAGGTAGGAATTAAGACCCTCGCTGGTCAGGCTGATCGTGTTCCCGCAGGATCGGTAACCTCCAGGAGATTGGCCTAGCGATTGCATTGGCGCTCGTGATCGCACGTGTAGTCGGATCGTCAAGCCCGAACTCCACCAAATCGACTATCATCATCTCATCGAAAGATCGGACACCTTTGCCCTATCATGCTCCATGTATTCCGTGCATGTGGAGTAGTCGTAGGTGTAGTGCTCCGAGATGTCCTCTATACTTGTGGAGTCGTAGTCATGGTGGCTCATCATGGATTCTTCATAGATATCATCCTCGGTTCCGGAGTCCTTAGACATGATTCACAAGACAAAGTGTTGTACATGGAAGTGGTAGAGGGTGTTGGGGATGCAACGTCAAACCTTACTTTACCTTGGAAGATAGTATCGTGCAAGTGGCCACACTTGAGAGCTATAAACCAAGCAAAGTGAAGTTCACGCGGAACACCAAAACCAACTACTAACCAAAAAAACACACACACACACAAGGCCTATGGTGGATAGGTATGGAAAGTGGCATGTCAAGAACCAATCCGAAATCAAGATGTTGTATTGGCAAGTAAAGAACCACAATGATCACATAGCAAATAAGTCAATCCACAAGATAGGAAATATGTACAAGGAAACACACACGGTGGGATAAATGGGACTTGTGCGACGGAGAAAGTGAGCTAAGAACCAAATGATTACCTAGCAAAGACTATAAGCTCGTGTCACACAAGTACAAGGAGAGACGCTAGTTCGATTGCACAAAATTGGTGGGCTACAAGATATGCACAATAAGTACCACATATATGATGTTCATCGAGCTTGCGCTTCCTATTCTATGAGGCACATGTATATTTCTTTCTTTTTCTCTTTTCCTTTTTTCTATTTTTTTTCTTTTTGTATCACTCTTTTTCTTTTTCACATGCCTCTTCCTTGTGCCAACAACTATACAACATAACTATATGAGATAGCGCTCACAATGTTTGCTCGGAATCTACAAGGTATCAAATGTGCATAACCCAAGCAATCATAAGAGGAACTAGTCTCAATAGGTGTTTGTTGCTCGCAAAGATAGTGGGGTTCACAAAGGAATGCAAGTGGGGAGTGATAGGGCAAAGGTGTCCGATCTTTCGATGAGGTGATGATAATTCGATTTGGTGGAGTTCGGGCTTGACGATCCGACTACACGTGCGAGCACGAGCGCCAATGCAATCGCTAGGCCAATCTCCTGGAGGTAACCAATCCTGCGGGAACACGATCAGCCTGACCAGCGAGGGTCTTAATTCCTACCTGAAATCGAGAACAAGTAAGAACCAATATTGCAATCAAAATATTGCGGATTAAGAGGAAAGTTTTATTGAAAAGGTGGGATCCTGGATAGGTGTGAAGTACAAGAGGCCTCTACGACGCTCGAGCCTTGGCGAAGTTGCTACGATGGCTAACTTAATGTCTAAACAAAATCCGTGTCTAGGGTGACGACTATGGGGAGTATTTAAGGAGGAAAAGGTGGGGTTTCGACCAGCCATGGAAGTGGTGGCCGAATCCAACCCTAGAAGTCCTTTTCCCCTCAAATACGGACTCTAAAAAGTGGCTATTTAAAATCCTACGAAAATTACATGGCCTGGCCCAAAATAAAGGTGTCGCAGCACCATATTAAGCTATGGACGAATTCGGAAAGTATTAATCTTGAATATTTCGTCCAGGCCTTCTTTCTTCATTATGGTGGCCTCAAAGTTCTGAAATCTCCATCTGTGGCCTTCTCTTGGATCATCACATGCTTGCTGCCATCTCCATGCATGGCCATGCTCAAATGCTTCTCCCTCTCATCCATGCTTGGTCCATCATTCCTAAGAGTAAAAAATTCATCTGATTTAGGCAGCATCATATTCTCATGTATGTGAGGAATAGTTCTAAGAAACGAAAGTACCTGATAGTTAAGTTGTTTGGCACGAGATCTTGTGATGGGTCCTTGTATGTGTGTAGCTATAGGTACAACGGTTGTATCAATAGAAGGGATGTCCACATCATGCTCCCCTTCTTGAATTGAAGTCGTCCTCGACGCAATCTCATCTTCCTCACCAAAGTAAGGCTTCAAATCTGCAATGTTAAACGTAGGACTAACCATACCAAACTCTGCAGGCAACTCAAGTTTATATGCATTATCATTGATTTTCTCTAACACCTTAAAGGGACTAGCAGCACGCGGCATTAACTTAGACTTGCGTAAATCAGGAAAGCGATCCTTACGCAAATGTAACCAAACAAGATCTCCAACATCAAACACAACATGCTTTCTCCCTTTATCCCCAGCAAGTTTATACTTAGCATTCATGTGTTCAATGTTATCTTTAGTAGTCTTATGCAAGTTTAATATCATTTCAGCGCGTTGTGTAGCATCCAAATTATTTTGCACCGAAGTAGGTAAAGGCAATAAATCAATAGGTGCACGAGGAACAAAACCATACACGATCTCAAACGGGCACATCTTTGTGGTAGAATGCAGCGAACGATTATAAGCAAATTCTATATGAGGTAAACACTCTTCCCACAATTTTAAGTTCTTCTTTAAAACAGCCCGCAACATAGTAGACAAAGTTCTATTTACTACTTCAGTTTGTCCATCAGTTTGGGGATGACATGTAGTACTAAACAGCAATTTGGTCCCCAACTTAGCCCATAAACATCTCCAAAAATGGCTAAGAAATTTAGTATCACGATCAGAAACAATAGTATTTGGCACACTAGGCAAACGAACAATTTCACGAAAGAACAAATCAGCAATATGCGCAGCATCATCCATTTTATGACAAGGAATAAAGTGTGCCATCTTAGAAAACCAATCCACAACAACAAAAATACTATCCCTCCCCTTCTGTGTTCGTGGCAATCCCAAAACAAAGTCCATAGAAATATCCTCCCAAGGAACACTAGGAACAGGAAGAGGCATATATAAACCATGTGGATTAAGGCGAGACTTAGCTTTTTGACAAGTAGTGCAGCGTGCCACAAATCTCTCAACATCTCGACGCATACGTGGCCAAAAGAAGTGTGCAGCAAGAACATCCTCCGTCTTCTTGACACCAAAGTGTCCCATCAATCCTCCTCCATGCGCCTCCTGTAACAACAAAAGACGAACATAACTATCGGGAATGCATAGTTTGTTAGCACGAAACACAAATCCATCATTGAAGACGAACTTGTTCCAAGTTCTACCATCTCTACAATTCTGCAACACATCTTTAAATTCAGCATCATGCACATATTATTCCTTAATAGTTTCCAATCCAAATATTTTGAAGTCCAGTTGAGATAACAAAGCATAACGGCGCGACAAAGCATCAACAATAATATTATCTTTACCCTTTTTGTGTTTGATAACATAAGGAAAAGACTCAATAAATTCAACCCACTTTGCATGACGACGATTCAACTTAGCTTGACAACGAATATGCTTCAAAGATTCATGATCAGAATGAATAACAAATTCTTTAGGCCATAGATAATGTTGCCAAGTTTCTAATGTCCGATCCAACGCATATAATTCTTTATCATAAGTAGAATAGTTCAGACTAGCCCCACTCAACTTCTCACTAAAATATGCAACAGGCTTTCCCTCCTATAATAACACCCCTCCCAAACCAATTCCACTAGCATCACATTCAAGCTCAAAAGTGATGCAGCCCGTCCTACGAACGCTACTACATCTACTCCCACGAGCTCCCCAAGTGGACCCATGACTCGCGCCCGAGCCAAACTCCTACAAGCTAAGGTGAACTCGCTCCTCTCCTTGTGTGACTTCGATACACCCTTGGATGGCCTGCTACTTCATACGCATACCTTGTGCATCATCAGGTACGAAGAGAAGGACCCAGTGAACGGAGGCACACCAGTGAAAGAAGCCAAAAACTCTCTGTCTCCAGCGGTACTACCGGACCTGGAACCGGTACTACCGCTGAGTGGCACTACCGCCCCCTGCTACCGCTCCCCGCTGAAGACGCCAACAGAAGCCCAAAACTCTCTGTCTGATGCAGCCCGTCCTACGACCGCTACTACATCTACTCCCACAAGCTCCCCAAGTGGACCCATGACTCGCGCCCGAGCCAAACTCCTTCAAGCTAAGGTGAACTCACTCCTCGCCTTGTGTGACTTCGATACACCCTTGGATGGCCTACTACTTCATACCCATACCTTGTGCATCATCAGGTACGAAGAGAAGGACCCACCGAACGGAGGAGCACCAGCAGAAGAGACCAAACGCTCTCTGTCGCCAACGGTACTACCGGACCTGGCGACCGGTACTACCGCTCGGCGGCACTACCACCCCAAGGGGTTACCCCATAACATATTGGTATCAGAGCAAGGTTGATCACGAATTTCCCCCCAATTACCACATCTTGGTCTCCAACTTACGCCAAGTCGTCATGGACTCCAAAGGTGAATCTGTTCCTCTATGCGAGCCCCCTTCCTACCCTATTGAATGGTATGCTACTTCATACTCCGTCACATATGCATGATAGGTTCACATTGACAAGTACGGAGGCAAGGGAGGAAGTCCGGAGCATCAAGCCCGACAAGACGGAGGCTTGGAAGAGGAGACGGAAGAATACAGATCGCCAAATGCTCTCTGTCGCCAAATACTATCGGACCTGGACCGTACACCGCGCCCGGGCTTACTATCACTACCGCCCACAGACGACACCAACAGAAGCCAAATACTCTCTGTCTCCGGCGGTACTACCGGACCTGGAACCGGTACTACCGGTCTACGGCACTACCGCCCTTACTACCGCTCCCCACTGAAGACGCCAACATAAGCCCCAGGACCGCAAGCGGTACTACCGGTCCCGGAGCGGCACTACCGGACCATGCGGTACTACCGGCCCCAAGTCCGGTACTATCGCTCATGTCAGTGCCTGCGCGCACTAGTTGGGCCACAGCCCATGTATCCCCCTTTACTTACCTATTCGCCTAGTTTATCCCCAAACTACCCTTGTTTATGTGGTTGGCCTATAAATAGAGCCCCCACCCCTCATGTATCCCGGAGTCATAGATGATAGACTAAACTCAACCCCCATTGTGGAATCTCTAGTTTTGCCTCATCCCCTTTACCAAGGGGACCGACTATCGTCACCAACCTCGATTGGACTTTGCATCACGCATCCATCGTTGAACAAGGCCTTGGAGTTTGATGTCTCGTCTCCAAGTTGTCAAGACCCTCCCCAAGGTGTTCTTCCCTCTCCGATGTGGATTTGAGGGAGCACGTTGACCGATCTTTCCTTGCGAGGATTCTATCGGACCGGTGGCCGCCGTTCGGGAGCAATCGGCCTTGTATCGTGTGAGTTTTGCGTGTGTTCATCGTGTTCTTCGCGAGGTGTGTGTTCGCTTCCGCTACCTTCTCCCTTTCCCCTCGCTTTCCCATCGATTTGACCACGAGATCCGTGAAGATCGGGCCACCCAAGAGGTTAACCCCTCCATCATCTGGTATCAGCAGCTTTTGGTTGCCACGGATTTCTCATCGATTTGGTCTTTTCCCCATAAATTCGAAAATTCCACCAAAAATAGCCCCAATTCGTGTTTTGGATCGATCTATGATTTGAGTGCGTTTTGGTAGGTTTTGATCCGTGGATTACTTGCTAAACTTGTTGATCTACCTTCCTTTGCGTTCCCATAGCCTAATTCCTTGATTTCCCCCTTCGATTTGGTGCTTTTCTTGAAGATTTTCCGCCCAAATCATCCCAAAATCGCGAAAATGCGTCAGATCTGGGCTTCTCTGTCCCCAGCGGTACTACCGGGCTTAAAATCCGGTACTACCGCCCTTTTCCAGTACTACCGGGTCCAAAACCCAGTACTACCGCCTAGGACAGAAACAAAACAGCAGGTTTCAGATTTCAGCCTCTCACCGTTTTGAGCATAACTTTTTCATTCGAACTCGGATTTTGGTGTTCTTTAGCTCGTTTCAAAGAGGAGAAGGAGCTCTACATCATCATCCACGTTGTTCATGATATCTACGACATCCAAATTCCGTGAGCAAGGCGGAATCCAACAATAAAGGGTGAAGATCGTCGACGAAAGGTATAAACATTCCGCGACTTCTCCCCACTTGCATTCCTTTGTGAACCCCACTATCTTTGCGAGCAACAAATACCTTTTGAGACTAGTTCCCCTTATGATTGCTTGGGCTATGCACATTTGATACCTTGTAGATTCCGAGCAAACATTGTGAGCGCTATCTCATATAGTTATCTTGTATAGTTGTTGGCACAAGGAAGAGGCAAGTGAAAAGAAAAAGAAAAATAGAAAGAAAAAGAAAAAAATAGAAAAAGGAAAAGAGAAAAAGAAAGAAATATACATGTGCCTCATAGAATAGGAAGCGCAAGCTCGATGAACATCATATAGGTGGTACTTATTGTGCATATCTTGTAGCCCACCAATTTTGTGCAATCGAACTAGCGTCTCTCCTTGTACTTGTGTGACACGAGCTTATAGTCTTCGCTAGGTAATCATTTGGTTCTTAGCTCACATTCTCCATCGCACAAGTCCCATTTATCCCACCGTGTGTGTTTCCTTGTACATATTTCCTATCTTGTGGATTAACTTGTTTGCTTTGTGATCATTGTGGTTCTTTACTTGCCATTACAACATCTTGATTTCGGATTTGTTCTTGACATGCCACATTCCATACCTATCCACCATAGACCTTGTGTGTGTGTGTTTTTTGGTTAGTAGTTGGTTTTGGTGTTCCGCGTGAACTTCACTTTGCTTGGTTTATTGCTCTCAAGTGTGGCCACTTGTACGATACGATCTTCCAAGGTAAAGTAAGGTTTGACGTTGTATCCCTAACTCCCACTACCACTTCCATATACACCGCTTGGTCTTGTGCATCATGTCTAGGGACTCCGGAACCGAGGATGATATCTATGAAGAATCCATGATGAGCCACCATGACTACGGCTCCACAAGTATAGAGGACATGACGGAGCACAACACCAACAATGGCTCCGCATGCTTTGAGGACCCGGAGCACTACACCTACGACGACTCCCCAAGCATGGGCGACTTCAAGAACAACAACGACAAGCTCCTGAAGTCGCACCGACCAAGACAGAGCCTCCAACTCGAGTGCGCCAAGGTCCATCATCAAATGGACAAGTTCCAAAGCGACCTCCACAACTTCAAGAAGGACATGGACAACGACTTCGACAAAAACATGAGGATGGTCGCCAAGACTAATGATGCTTTGCGCTCATTAGAAAAACTTACAAGGAAGAGTGCCAAGGTCAAGGGCCATCGTCAGCGCCGCCATATGGATGACCAAGTGCGCCACCTACATCAACCATCGGCAAGGCACGCCAATGACCTCCGTCGACACCATCACAAGGCACCTTCAACTTCTTGTGCCACCACCAAAATGGCACCAAGAGCAAGCCTTCGTCCACGCCATCAAGCTTCAATGACTACGCTTGCATTTGAAGACCTCATGAACGAGGAAAATGAAGACCTCTACTTCGCCAAGTTGGATAGCATGAGCCTACCTCCACCACTACTACGAGATGGTCACAAGACAGTCGAGCATGGGATTTTCCCTTCGACCATGGAGGAGAGCGATGATGCCCACCTTATGGCATCCAACCTTGAAGGCGACAAGTTTAAGAATGGTGAGCATGGGATTTTCCCTTCACCAAAGGAGGCGCATGGAGTTGAGGAAACCGAGCCTACCCCCATATGCTTGAGTGATGATGTGGTACCAATCCCATGTGAGTATGAGAGCCACTTAGCCAACTTGAGTGAGAACAAGAGTGAAATGAGTGACTCCACCTTATGTGAGATTGAGTGCTTCCACTTGGAGGGCATGAGTGATACTCCTAGTGAGTTGAGAGTGGTAGTTGATAGGTCAAGTGAGACCATTTCGATTTCTAACAACTTACCCTCTACCTCTAGTGTGTTCTCTTGTGTGGTGCTAGGTTCCATGGAGGAAGACGCCCGATGCTATGAAGCAATGATTCCTCGAATGGAGAAGATGTACATGGTAGATGCTATGCCATGGATACATCAAGAAGATGAAGTCGTCCACAAGGAGGCCACTACTTCCACAACACCCACTTCATATGAGAGGTATGAACAAGGTAACAATAAGGGTGTTGATGATGACATGATCCCACTAGTGGACATGATGAATTGTGAGGATATGCATGTTATGGATGATAATTATGACATTACATATGCTTCATCCACTTTCCCATGTGATGATTTGCCTTTGCATAATATTGATCATGTGGAATTGTTTGATTGCGATATCATTGCCATAAACATGCCATGCTATGCATCTTGTGTGTATCCTCCAATTGCTTTGGACTTGCCTTGTCATGCTAGTCATTCAATTTCTCCCGTTGCTTGCGATAAGATGAATGCTTGCTATTTCACTTGTTTTGCTTGCAACAATATTGATCATATGAGTTATAATGAGATGGCCCCCATAGCTTTCTCAATTTTTGGAGATTTTGATGATTGCCATGATAAGCATGTTCCCCACTTGCATACTCACCATGCATCACTTTCATACTTGATTGACATTAATGGTGATGTGCACAAGAAGAGATACGTCATGATGGATGATGTGTATCTCTACCATGCACACACATTCTCCCTTTTGTGTATGATGTGTGTAGGTACCCGCATTATCATGTCAACCTCGGTTGAGCACGAGTTGACAAAAAGAGCTCTTGAGAGCATCCCACAAGTGAGTTCAAGATCGAACCCAGCTCTGATACCTTTTGCATGCTTTGCATCTTTCATGTTGGCAAATTGCTCTTTCCTATGGTTTGATTGCAAGCATGTTAATGGTATTATCTCCCCTTGTGACATTCATGTTTCTTCGCATTTAGATAATGATGTTTTGTGTGTTGTAACAAAATTGTTGAACAATTTCTCTCTCCGATGTTTTGTGTGCAACCACAATTCCACTAAGAGCATGTATTGTCATGAGAGCTTCCAAGAATCTCGTCTTGTTGTTGCAACAAACATAAGGACCACTTGCTCTTTCATTTGGTTTATTTGCAAACACATTGTTTTTGCTTCCGCTTGGGATACTCATATTCCCATGGTATTTGCTATCGATGATATGTGTATGGCATCCAACATATTGAGCAAATTATCTTTCCAATGGTTGGTTTGCACACATAATGCTTTTGTTTTGGATATGCTTCCTCGTGTGTTTTTGCCAAATTCTCCTATTCTTGCATCAAAGATGTTGATATATATCTTAGTCAATTGCTTTGCATGCCACCCTACTATATTATATGGAGTTTTTGAGTTGCCACATTTGGATGATGTTCAAACGATTTCCATGCACATTGACCTTGCATATGCATCCCGTTTGCTATACTTGAGTTGTGCTAATCGTGTGGTGATCAAGAATGGACATGCCACAAATGACATGCTCCTCTATCACACACAAACATATGTTGCTTGGTCTTTGTTGTATGAAGGTACAAGTGCATTCATGTCAACCTCTACCAACCATGTGTTGACAAGGAGAAAGGAAGAGAGTTACCTATGGCTACCCTTCATCGAGCTATCTCTACAAGCTAAGGTGACTTCCTTCTACTTGAGGACTCATGCTATAATCTTCATGAATTGGCTACGCTTTGAGTGTTACTTTGCTTTTGTTGTGAGCTTTGTAGGCTTCAAGGAAGGTGAAGGAACATTGAAGTTTTGTCAAGTCAATCTTCTCGAGGACGACTATATGGTGAACCCCAGGATCAAGAAGGTCTCTCGACCGCTTCTGCTTTGTGATGAGCATGTAGAGTCGAGGACGACTCTTTTTGAAGGGGGGGGAGCTGATGTAGCCCGACCTACGGTCGTTACCACATCTTGGTCTCCAACTTACGCCAAGTCGTCATGGACTCCAAAGGTGAATCCGTTCCTCTATGCGAGCCCCCTTCCTACACTATTGAATGGTATGCTACTTCATACTCCGTCACATATGCATGATAGGTTCACATTGACAAGTACGGAGGCAAGGGAGGAAGCCCGGAGCATCAAGCCTGACAAGACGGAGGCGTGGAAGAGGAGGCGGAAGAAGACAGATCGCCAAATGCTCTCTGTCGCCAACGGTACTACCGGACCTGGCGACCGGTACTACCGCCCGGCGGCACTACCGCCCCCTGCTACCACCACCAACAAACGACGCCAACATAAGCCAAATACTCTCTGTCTCCGGCGGTACTACCGGATCTGGACCCAGATTACCGGTCAATGTACTCGTCCCTCGATACCGCTTCCTTCTGAGACGGCTCCGTGACGCCCAGATCGCAAGCGGTACTACCGGTCCCAGAGCGGCACTACCGGACCAAGCGGTACTACCGGTCCCAAGTCCCAGATTATCGCTCATGAGTGCTCACAGCAGCACTAGTTGGGCCACAGCCCATGTTTCCCCCTTACTTACCTATTCGCCTAGTTTATCCCCAAACTACCCTTGTTTATGTGGTTGGCCTATAAATAGAGCCCCCACCCCTCATGTATCCCTTAGGCATAGATGATAGACTAAAGACAACCCCCTTGTGTGGAATCTCTAGTTTTGCCTCATCCCCTTACCCAAGGGGACCGACTATCGTCACCAACCTCGATTGGACTTTGCATCACGCATCCATCGTTGAACAAGGCCTTGGAGTTCGATGTCTCATCTCCAAGTTGTCAAGACCCTCCCCAAGGTGTTCTTCCCTCTCCGATGTGGATTTGAGGGAGCACGTTGACCGATCTTTCCTTGCGAGGATTCTATCGGACCGGTGGCCGCCGTTCGGGAGCAATCGGCCTTGTATCGTGTGAGTTTTGCGTGTGTTCATCGTGTTCTTCGCGAGGTGTGTGTTCGCTTCCGCTACCTTCTCCCTTTCCCCTCGCTTTCCCATCGATTTGACCACGAGATCCGTGAAGATCGGGCACCCAAGAGGTTAACCCCTCCATCATCTGGTGCTACCGCCACCAACAGAAGGCTCCAGCACAAGTCCCAGGACGACCAGCGGTACTACCAGGCCAGGAAGCGGTACTACCGCATGACCGGTACTACCGGACGTGCTGGACCAGTACTACCGGACGACACAGGACCTGATCGTGTTAATTCCGCCCAGCGCCTTGTAACCCTCTCTATATTTATCTATTTGTCCCCAAAATACCCCTGTTTATGTGGTTTGCCTATATATAGCCCCCACCCTCTATTGTAAACCCTACACTTGGATAATAATAGATATTAAGGAAACCCTTTGAGGAACTTATATCTATTGGTCTCATGCTCCTACCAAGGAACACCGGATTATCCACCCCCCTCTTGGATCTTGCCTAGTGCGTTCAAGTTGTACAAGGCCTTGGGTTCTCGGTTTCTCGCCCCCAAGTCGTCAAGGTCTCACCAAGCACCTCGTCCCCCGTTGTTGGCGTGGAGAGAGAGCTTCGCCCAACACCGATCCTAGAGATTATGTTGGACCGGTTGCCACCGGCGTGAGAGATCGGCGTGTATCGTGATTTGCGTGCGTGTGTTCGTGGTTTTCATCCCGTTCTTCCCCCGACCACCGCTTTCCCCTCGTTTCTCGTGGTAATTCGTGAAAGATCGGGCCACCCCAAGGGGTTACTCAAGCTCATCGCGGCACTCCTCAAGTGAATCAAGTGCACCTCGCCGTCACGCTTCAAGGCACCGGGATGGACCCGTTCTTCAATCCATGAGCTCTTCGCAAGCGGTACCATCTCCGCGTCACGCTGCAACGTCAAGCTATGATGGTGACCTCTCCGCAAGACCTCCACGACGTGAAGCGAACCGGCCACAACCAAGGGCACTCGTGATTCAACAAGAGCAACCTCACATGGACCACCAAGGCCATCGTCGTCGACATGTCCCTTCCACACCAAGTGAAGCATCCGAAGAGGACGAACAAGATCACCGTCGACGTGAAGCACTCGAAGACCCTCCAAGGCGTCATCATCGACATGATCGTCCACGTCGGCAACATGATGGTCATGACGAGCCTCCGCCACATCAAGAAGAAGAAGAGAAGCCCATTGCGCATGCGGCTCGACGTCCTCCTCGCCACAGGGCGCAAGACAATGCTCCTCGGCACCACCCACGACAAGAACAAGAGCAAGCTCCCCAAGCTCGTCGTGAGGACCATCAACCTCCTCCTCATCCTCAACCGCGCCAACAAAACGAGCAAGCTCCCCAAGCTCGTCGCCAAAACCAAGTTCCAACACCAAACGCGGCACCCCAACAACCGCAAGAGCAACGCAACCATCACCAAGCAAGACATGAGAGCTCGGATGATGATGATGACCGCCCAAATCATGGCAACCGCCGCAACCGGAACCGCAATGGAGAAGACACTTTCGGCAAGCTCAAGTTCACCATGCCAAAGTTCACCGGTTCCAATGAGCCCGAGGAATATCTCTCGTGGGAACTCAAGGTCGACAAGATCTTCCGCATGCACAACTATAGCAATGAGAAGATGATGGCCATGGAATCCCTCGAGTTTGATGAGTATGCCAACCTTTGGTGGGAACAAGTCCAACTCGCTCATGGCAAAAACAAGAGCCAATCGCAACTTGGCAAGATATGAAGGCTCATATGAGATCCCGCTTTGTTCCTTCACACTACACGCGTGACCTCTTCAACAAGCTTCAAACGCTTAGTCAAGGGACAAAGACCGTGGAAGAGTACTTCAAGCAAATGGAGCTCAACATGATCCGTGCCAACATTGAAGAGCGAGATGAACAAACAATGGCACGCTTCCTCAACGGCTTGAACCATCCCATCAAGCGCATCACCGAGTTCCAAAAGTATAACAACATGGTTGAGCTTGTGCACATCGCTTCGAAGGCCGAGCGTCAAGTGCAAGAGGACATCAAGTACAACAAGCCAAAGACGTACTTCACCTACAAGCAAGCACCAACCACTACTCCAACAACACCAAGTGGAAGCTCCTCAAGTACCACCAAGCTTCCCTTCAAGCCAACTCTCCCTCAAGGAAAACAGCCCCCAAGTGGCAAAAACACAAGGGATGATCAACCATTCAATGGTGAATGCTACAAGTGTGGAGGCAAAGGGCACAAGTCGAACGCATGTGGAAACAAGAAAGTTTTGTTCATCCATGACAACGGCGATGAAGAATACTTGAGTGAAGAAGAGTTTGATGCAAGGGTCAAGGAAGCCATGGCAAGGCAACATTTGGAAGAGGACCAAGAACTTCTTGTGTGTGAGCATGACGCAAGCCCATCGCTTGTGGTCACAAGGGTCTTGACTACCCAAGTCAATGAGAATGAAGACCAATGCTCGAACATCTTCCAAACTCGTGCCGGCATCAATGGGAAGTCCATCAAAGTTGTCATTGATGGAGGGAGTTGCCACAACCTTGCAAGCACGGAATTGTGTGAGAAGCTCAACCTCACCCTCCATCCGCATAAAAACCCCTACCATATCCAATGGCTAAGTGACCAAGGATCCGTCAAGATCAAGCACACCGTCTCGGTGACGTTCTCAATTGGGCACTACAAGGACACGGTGGAATGTGACGTGGTCCCAATGACGGTTTTCCATATGTTGCTCGGAAGGCCGTGGCAATATGACAAACGTGCTTTGCATGATGGTCACTCAAACACTTATACCTTCAAATGGCTTGATAAAACTTGTGTGTTGCAACGAATGACTCCTAGCCAAATAATTGCGGACAATGCAAAGGCTTTAGCGAGGGAGCAATACACAAAAACACCTTGTGACAAGAGTGGTGAGCGAGAGAACCACACCATAGTGAGTGAGAGCTACAAGCCAAACTCGAGTGGAAAAACTAAGAGTGTTCTTCTTGCCACCAAAAGTGAGATGAGAGAAGTGCGGAACAACCCATCCATCTTGCACTATGTCCTTGTATGCAAGGGACTAGCGCAAGGAACTAACGACTTGACAAACGTTCCTCCTTCTTTGATGGCTATTTTGCAGGAATTCCAAGATGTATTTACCGAAGAGCTTCCTCATGGCCTTCCTCCTCTTCGTGGAATCGAGCACCGCATCGACCTCATACCCGGCGCCCCACTCCCAAACCGCGCCGCGTATCGCACGAACCCGGAAGAGACAAAGGAGATCGAACGTCAAATCAACCAACTCGTCTCCAAAGGTTTGATCCAAGTAAGCACTAGCCCAAGCGCGGTCCCCGTGATTCTAGTTCCAAAAACGGATGATACGTTGCGGTTATGCATGGACTGCCGTCCAATCAATGCTATCACCGTGCGTTATCGCCATCCTATACCGCGTCTTGATGACATGCTTGATGAATTATGTGGAGCCACTATATTTTCGAAAATTGATCTTCGTAGTGGTTACCACAAAATTCGCATGGCCGAAGGTGATGAGTGGAAAACTGCCTTCAAGACCAAGCTTGGTCTCTATGAATGGTTGGTTATGCCATTTGGCTTGTATAATGCCCCATCTACCTTCATGCGTCTCATGAACCATATTTTGAGATCTCTCATTGGGAAGAGTGTAGTTGTTTACTTTGATGACATTCTTGTCTATAGCAAGTCACTAGAGGAGCATGTTACTCATGTTAAGGAAGTCCTTCAAATCCTTCGTCATGAAAAGCTTTATGCTAATCTCCCAAAGTGCACTTTTGCAAAAGACAAGTTGATTTTCCTTGGTTTTGTTGTGTCTTGTAATGGCATTGAAGTTGTCTCAAAAGTCAAGGACATACGAGATTGGCCCATCCCTACAAATGTTAGCGAACTTTGTAGTTTTCATGGGTTGGCTGGCTTTTACCGTCGCTTTGTGAAAGACTTTTCTACCATTGCTTGCCCCCTCAAAGAATTGACCAAGAAAAATGTCACGTTCGTTTGGGGAAAAGCACAACAAAAGGCTTTTGATGAGCTCAAAAAGAGGCTCACCGAAGCACCACTTCTTGCATTACCGGATTTCACAAAAACCTTTGAGATTGAATGTGACGCTAGTGGTATTGGCATTGGTGGCGTCCTTATGCAAAATGGGCGTCCTATTGCTTACCATAGTGAGAAACTTGATGGCGCACGCCTTAAATTTTTGACAAAGAACTTTTTGCCTTGGTTCGCGTTCTTCAAGTGTGGCAACACTATCTTTGGCCCAAAGAATTTATCATCCATTCCGACCATGAGTCGTTGAAGTATCTTAAGGGCCAAGCCAATTTGAGTAAACGGCACGCCAAATGGGTTGAGTTCATGGAGTCTTTTCCTTACATTGTCAAATACAAGAAGGGCAAAGAAAATGTGGTAGCGGACACCTTGTCTTGCAAAAACACAAGCCTTCTTACACGACTCGAAGTAAATGTCTTGGGTCTTGATGACATCAAATCTTTGTACGCGTCCGACCCTTTCTTTGGGCCAATTTTTGCAAAATGTTCAATAGACAAAGGGATTGATGATTTCTATTTGCATAAGGGTTTTCTTTTCAAACAAAACAAGCTTTGCATTCCGAAATCGTCTCTCCAACTTTTGCTTCTTCAAGAGTCCCATGGTGGAGGCCTTATGGGTCACTTTGGCCGTGACAAGACATATGACATGCTCTCCACTCACTACTTTTGGCCAAAGATGAAGCGCGACGTGGAGCGCCACGTCCAACGATGCACTACATGTATCCAAGCTAAGTCTAAGTCCAACCCCTTTGGTCTTTATATGCCATTGCCTATTCCTCATGCACCTTGGTAGGACATTAGCATGGACTTTGTGTTAGGCTTGCCTAGATCTAAACACGGACATGACTCTATATTTGTAGTAGTGGATCGCTTTTCAAAAATGGCACATTTCATTCTGTGCCATAAGACCGATGATGCTTCACATGTAGCAAATTTGTTTTTTAGGGAAATAATTCGGCTACACGGTGTACCAAGAACAATCGTCTCCGACATGACGTAAAATTCATGAGCTACTTCTGGAAGACTCTCATGGCCAAGCTCGGCATCAAGCTCCTCTTCTCGTCCGCCTCGCATCCTCAAACCGATGGACAAACCGAGGTCGTCAATCGAAGTCTTGGCACACTCCTCAGGGTGTTGATAAAGAAGAACCTTAAAGACTGGGAGGAATGTATTCCACACGCCGAGTTCGCCTACAACCGCGCCAAGCACTCCACCACCATGAGGAGCCCGTTCATGATCGTCTACGGTTTTGAGCCTCTCACATCGCTCGATATCCTTCCACTACCACTTCATGAACGTACCAATATGAACGTTGTCAAGCGCGCCCACACAATGAAGAAACTCCATGATTACACAAGAGCTACGATCGAGCAAGCATCAAGACTAAACAAGAACAAGAAAGATATGATCTTCGAAGAGGGCGACCTTGTGTGGATACACTTAAGTAAAGACCGCTTCCCCAAGGAGAGCGACTCAAAACTCAACCAAGCGGTGATGGACCATTCAAAGTGCTCAAGAGGATCAACAACAACGCTTATATCATCGATATCCCAACATCAAAGTATCTTGTGAGCTCGACATTCAATGTCAAGGACCTCTCACCCTACCATGGAGAAGATGAAGTTGAGAAGGTTGAAGAGTCTAGGACGACTCTTTCCCAAGGGGGGGGGAGCTGATGCAGCCCGTCCTACGACCGCTACTACATCTACTCCCACAAGCTCCCCAAGTGGACCCATGACTCGCGCCCGAGCCAAAATCCTTCAAGCTAAGGTGAACTCGCTCCTCGCCTTGTGTGACTTCGATACACCCTTGGATGGCCTGCTACTTCATACCCATACCTTGTGCATCATCAGGTACGAAGAGAAGGACCCACAGAACGGAGGAGCACCAGCAGAAGAGACCAAACGCTCTCTGTCGCCAGCGGTACTACCGGACCTGGCGACCGGTACTACCGCTTGGCGGCACTACCACCCCAAGGGGTTACCCCATAACACTGTCTCCAGTGGTACTACCGGATCGGGAACCGGTACTACCGCTCTGCGGCACTACCGCCCCTGCTACCGCTCCCCGCTGAAGACGCCAATGGAAGTCCCAGGACTACAAGCGGTACTACCGGCCCAGGAAGCGGTACTACCGGATGAGACCGGTACTACCGGTAGCTAGGCCGGTACTACCGCACGTGCGTGAACCTGATCGTGTTAAGTCGGCCCAGCGCCCTGTAACCCCCTCTATATTTCGCTATTTGTTCCTAAAATACCCCTGTTTATGTGGTTGGCCTATAAATAGCCCCCACCCTCTATTGTAAATCCTAGACTTGGATAATAATAGATTAAGGACACCCCTTTGAGGATCTTTCAATCTATTGGTCTCATGCTCCTACCAAGGGGCACCCTATTATCCACCCTCCTCTTGGATCTTGCCTAGTGCGTTCAAGTTGTACAAGGCCTTGGGTTCTCGGTTTCTCGCCCCCAAGTCGTCAAGGTCTCACCAAGCATCTCGCCCCCGTTGTTGGTCGTGGAGAGAGAGCTTCGCCCAACACCGATCCTAGAGATTATGTTGGACCGGTTGCCACCGGCGTGAGTTATCGGCGTCTATCGTGATTTGTGTGCGTGTGTTCGTGGTTTTCATCCCTTCTTCCCCCGTCCACTGCTTTCCCCTCGTTTCCCGTGGAGATTCGTGAAAGATCAGGCCACCCCAAGGGGTTTCCCCCCTAACATATTGGTATCAAGAGCAAGGTTGATCACGAATTTCCCCCCAATTTTTCTTTTATCCCCCTTAAAATCGAAAATCCCACCAAAAAGAGCCCCAATTTGCCTTCAGATCGATCTTTGGATTTGGTGAGTTTTTCGTGGTTTTGGTTCATAGATCTGTTGCTTTTGGAGTCGATCTATAGCCCCTGTTGTTCCTAGCCCAGCCTTTCGGCCAGATTCCCACGAATTTGAGGTTTGTGTCAAGTGGATCTCGTTCTTGTTCTGCGACCAGCGGTACTACCGGTCGTAGCGGTACTACCGTCCGTCTACTCGTCAGATTCTGGCGGTACTACCGCCGCATACGAAAGTTTTCTTCTTCCCTTGACGCCTCAACTTCGTTTGCTGACTTTCCATCTTCAACTTGTTCGTGTTTCGCGTGTTTGTCGCCATTTTAACACAAGCTTCCGCATCAAAGTCACCAAGCGCTCAACGACACCGCGACACTCAAACATCATCCCCACCAACGGTTGCAAGTCGTCAACAATACCAAAGGTATAACTTGCGCCACTTTGACAGCCCCATATCTTCCTTTGTGTGTATCTATCCTATGAGAGCAACTCATTTTGTGTTTGTCTAAGCATTGTGCACTTGCCTTTGGAAAGTGAGAGTGTGAGGCCAAATACAAAAGTTAACATAGTAGCATAGAAAGGGAGAAAAAGGAAAAGATTCAAAAAAAATAAAAAAATAGAAAGATACATAGTCTCCCAATACAAAGAGAATACCAAGCTTGTAAGCCGAAAAGAGAGAAAAAAGAGCGCACCAAGGCAAGTGCACAAATCTATTGCTTATCCTCTTTTGGCAAACGAGTTGTGGTCTCTCCTTGAGTTGGCACGACACTTGGGCATAGTCTTCGTTAGGACCTTTTGTGCTCATTTTCATAGTCGTGCTAACCCCATTATTCTCCACGTGTGCGTTTTTCCGTGTTTTTGTAGATCGTATCCTTTTGCTTTTGATCTTTGGTTCTTTACCACTTAGAACAATAACCTTTTGCTTGGATCGTTTTGTTTGGTTTTCCACAATCCTAACCTTCCACCAAAAGCTTTTGAGAGTTGTAGCATATTTGTGTGTGAGTTTCTTTGCAATTTCACTTTTCACGTTGTTCGCTGCTTTGTGTGGCAATTGGTTTGATATAATCTCCAAGGTGAGGTAAAAGGCTAACTCTACGCACCTTTATTCTCCATATACAACCCTTGTCGGCTTTGCATCATGGATAGGAATGGCGAGCCGTCCCAACCACCACCGCCGGAGGACGACACACAATACATGACAAGATGGGACCATTGGAAGGTCCGAGGAGAATTCAACTACCGTTGTGAAGCTCTTGAGCGGCGCCAAGATGAACAATTTAGCGAAGCCCGCGTGGAGTTCAAGAACATCGACAACCGCTTCGAAGAAGTCCGAGGCCAAATGCATGCCATGCAACACAACCTCGGTCATCAAAATGAAGCTCTTGGTCGCGCCCTCGCCTCAACGGATGAGAAGCTTCAACGCCTCATTGATGGGCTAGCAAGGCCACGCTCGCGCGACTCAAGCTCATCTCGGCACTCCTCAAGTGAATCAAGTGCACCTCGCCATCACGCTTCAAGGCACCGGGATGGACCCGTCCTTCAATCCATGAGCTCTTCTCAAGCGGTACCATCTCCGCGACACGCCGCAACGTCAAGCTATGATGGTGACCTCTCCGCAAGACCTCCAAGACATGAAGCGAACCGGCCACAACCAACGGCACTTGTGATTCAACAAGAGCAACCTCGCATGGACCACCAAGCCCATCGTCGTCGACATGTTCTTTCAACAACAAGTGAAGCATTCGAAGAGGACGAACAAGATCACCGTCGACGTGAAGCACTCGAAGATCCACCAAGGCGTCATCATCGACATGATCGTCAACGTCGGCAACATGATCATCATGACGAGCCTCCTCCACATCAAGAAGAAGGAGAGCAGCTGATGTGGACATCCCTTCTATTGATACAACTGTTGTACCTACAGCAACACACATACAAGGACCCATCACAAGATCTCGTGCCAAACAACTTAACTATCAGGTACTTTCGTTTCTTGGAGCTATTCCTCACATACATGAGAATATGATGCTGCCTAAATCAGATGTATTTCTTACTCTTAGGAATGATGGACCGAGCATGGATGAGAGGGACAAGCATTGGAGCATGGCCATGCATGGAGATGGCAGCAAGCATGTGATGATCCAAGAGAAGGCCACAGATGAAGATTTCAGAACTTTGAGGCCACCATAATGATGAAAGAAGGCTTGGACGAAATATTCAAGATCAATACTTTACGAATTCGTCCATAGCTTAATATGGTGCTGCGACACCTTTATTTTGGGCCAGGCCCATGTAATTTTCGCAGGATTTTAATTAGCCACTTTTTAGAGTCCGTATTTGAGGGGAAAAGGACTTCTAGGGTTGGGTTCGGCCACCACTTCCATGGCTGGCCGAAACCCCACCTTTTCGCCCTTAAATACTCCCCATAGCCGACCCCCTAGACTCGGATTTTGTTTAGAAATTAAGTTAGCCATAATAGCAACTTCGCCAAGGCTCGAGCGTCGCAGAGGCCTCTTGTACTTCACACCTGATCCCACCTTTTCAATAAAGCTTTCCTCTTAATCCGCAATATCTTGATTGCAATATTAGTTCTTACTTGTTCTCGATTTCAGGTAGGAATTAAGACCCTCGTTGGTCAGGCTGATCGTGTTCACGTAGGATCGGTAACCTCCAGGAGATTGGCCTAGCGATTGCATTGGCGCTCGTGCTCGCACGTGTAGTCGGATCGTCAAGCCCGAACTCCACCAAATCGATTATCGCCATCCCATCGAAAGATCGGACACCTTTGCCCTATCAAGTGGTATCAGATTTTAGGTTGCTCGGTGAGATTTTACTGTTTTCGTAGATTAGATCTGTTTTTACCTATAACCCACAAAAAAGCCAAAAACACAGTTAGAGTTTAGATCCATCCTATAACCAATCTACGCCTCGCATTATCTTTTCAGTTTTTGCATTGTTGAATTTGTGTCTACATCGTCGCGTCGAGTTGCTGGTCTTAGTGTCTCGTACCTTAGAGTTTCGAGTTCTGATCATACTAGTCACCGCCACACTCGCCGATCACCGCCACCATATTCCGCCGCCATATACCCAGCCACCATAAACCCTAAACACTCCGCCACCGCCTTCCTCCGCGACACGGATCCGATCACCTATCCTGGCGGCCTGATGCAAGTTGAGTTATTGTTTCCTAGTTATTTCTTTTTACTTTCCTTCTTTGTTGTTTCCGTGTTCAGCTAAAGTCCGAGTCGAGATCCGAGTTCGGTCGTAAGTCTAGAAGGAGAGCAAAATTTTTTTTTTCTTGCTATACTAGTTTTCGGCTTTGGGGATCACTTTTCTCCATCGATCGTTATAGCGATATTTTTTTGGCGCCTGCGCGCTTTCCGGAGCAAAATAAAAAAATTCGATTTTTTTTTGGGGCTAACCTCTTTTTAGACCCCGTAGATCAGTTCTAGACACTCGCCATCATAGTGATTTTCCACCTCTCGGTTCGCTTTTCAGGGTGCCATATCATCATACATTGCTTGTTGTGTCGCGTCGTGACATCGTTGGTGATCTAGGCTCGCGTCTCTAGTCTGAGTCTAGCCTAGGACCAGCCTGATGCGTCGTTGAGCATTCTTTCAACTTTTGCATTGCCGTTTTGATAATTGCTAACCCCCCTTGCTAAGCCTTCCCAGAGCTCCACAGATATTCTCCACGTGCGGTGTCTCGACTCCTGGTAATCGCTTGGTTCAATCTCTGGACCCACTGATCCTCGCAGTTGCACATCGCCTTTTCCTGCTGTTTGGTAAGAATTTGTAAGAGCTTCGTATATTGCTTGTCGGATTACGCGTGACTTCCACCATATTCCTGTAGTATATACCTGTGCTTTTTAAGGACTAACCATGACAGATACTTCGCGGAACCCTGCCACCATGACGAACGAAGAACTACATGCCCACTTCTCCGCGCTCTTGGTCAGTCGTGCTGAAGACGTGGATACACGCCTAGGGGAGTTTGACACCAAGCTCACCAACGCCGTGGACAAGATCGATGGACTCGAAAAATCCTTCAACGCCAAACTTGACGTTCGGTTCAAGGAGCTTTTGAACAGATTGCCCGCACCCGCACCCGCACCCACACATGGCGCACGACGCATTCCGATCACGGGTCGGACTGCTGGTTCAGCTGCCGTCGCACCCGTGACTACGGCTGCGGTAGCGCACCTCGGACTTCCGCCCATGCTGGCTGCGACATTGGGAGACGACGGCGGTACTACTCGACGATTGACGGCGGCGATCATTCGACGAGGAGGTTGAACAACCTCCACAGGTACCTGCTGGCCGTCCCCAACATTACTACCGCAACGCTCGACCACCGGTACGTGATGATGATCATGTTGCAAAACTTAAATTAAATATTCCATCCTTTGAGGGTAAATATAATCCTGATGCATATCTTACATGGGAGATGGAAGTAGAACAACGTTTTGCATGCTTAAAATATCCTGAGAATATGCGTGTTAGTGCTGCTACATGTGAATTTACTAAATTTGCTTCCCTTTGGTGGTCTGAGTATTGTCGTTTAAATCCTACTACTATTCCTAGTACTTGGACTGCTTTAAAAACTGCTATGCGTGTTCGTTTTGTACCTCCACTTATCAACGTGATTTACTAAAGAATCTGACACGTTTAGAGCAAGGGAAAAATTCTGTAGAAGAGTATTATCAGGAATTGCAAACGGGGATGGTTAGGTGTGGTCTTGTTGAATCTAATGAACAAATGCTTAAACGTTTCTTTGGTGTATTAAACAAGGACATTCAAGACATCTTAGATTATAAGGAATATAATTCTATCACTCGTTTGTTTCATCTTGCTTGCAAAGCTGAACGTGAAGTGCAGGATCGCCAAACACCATGGAGGAGGACTAATAATTCTGCAGGTCGCACATCCACTTGGACATCCCGACAATCAGCGCCTCCTCGTGATTCGCCACCAGCTACTACCACATCCAAGGCCACCACAAGATTTCCAGCTGCTCCTCCACCATCATCCAATGCTCCTGCTCGTAGTGCATCTTCTATGGCTTCCACGGGTAAGACAAAGGATATACAATGCCGCAAGTGCTGGGGTTTTGGTCATATTGAGAGACAGTGCACAACACAACGTGTGATGATAGTGCGGGAAGATGGTCAATACGATTCAGCGAGTGACTTTGATGAAGATACACTAGCCCTTATTTCTGCTTGAGATGGAGACAATTCTGATGCTGATGAAGAGACAGAGGTAATGGGAGCTGAAGCTGCTGATCACTACAAGAGCTTAATTACACAACGTGTGTTGAGTGTGCAATTGAGCAAATCTGAGCAAGATCAATGCCACAACCTGTTCCAAACACGTGGTGTTGTCAAGGAAAGAGCTATACGGATCATCATTGATGGAGGGAGTTGTAATAATCTGGCCAGTGTTGACATGGTAGAGAAGCTTGCGCTTCCAACAAGACAACACCCACATTCATATTACATCCAATGGTTTGAGAGTTCTCGCAAGATCAAGATTACAAGAACGGTACGCGTGCATTTTACTATTGGTACATATTCTGATTTTGTTGATTGTGATGTTGTACCTATGCAAGCTTGTTCTTTGTTACTTGGTAGACCATGGCAATTTGATAGAGAATCTGTTCATAATGGCAAAACTAATTACTATTCTCTTATGCATAATGGAAAGAAAATTGGTCTAAAACCTATGACTCCCGAACAGATTTTAAAAGATGATCTTGCTAGAGCTAGTAGAGCTAAAACTGAGGAGAAAAATAAAAGTGAGAATCAGATTGTTGCTGCAGATTTTATACCACCAAAGAACACTAAATCTGATTCGACACATGCTACTGAAATTCGTTTGAAGAGTCCATGTATGCTTGCAAATAAAATTGATATTGCTGAACTAGATGTAAACAATATTCAATGTTATGCAATTGTCTGCAAAGAGGTTTTGTTTTCATTTGAGGATATGCCTCCTTCTTTGCCACCCGCTATTGCTAACCTTTTGCAGGAATATGAGGACGTCTTTCCCGCTGAGCTGTCACCAGGGCTACCTCCTATTAGAGGAATTGAGCACCAAATTGATCTCATTCCTGGTGCCACGTTGCCCAACCGCGTGCCATATAGAACCAATCCAGAGGAGACAAAGGAGATACAACGCCAAATTCAGGAACTACTCGACAGAGATCATATTCGTGAGTCCCTTAGCCCCTGTGTTGTTCCTATTATTTTGGTACCTAAGAAAGATGGTTCTTCGCGCATGTGTACTGATTGTAGAGCTATCAATAATATTACTATTCGATATCGTCATCCTATTCCACGTTTAGATGACATGCTTGATGAATTGAGTGGCTCTACCATGTTTTCTAAAGTTGATTTGCGTAGTGGTTACCAGCAGATTCGTATGAAATTAGGAGATGAATGGAAAATAGCATTTAAAACTAAGTTCGGTTTATATGAGTGGTTAGTAATGCCGTTTGGTTTAACTAATGCACCTAGCACTTTCATGACATTAATGAACGAAGTTTTACGTGCTTTCATTGGACATTTTGTGGTAGTCTACTTTGATGATATTCTGATTTATAGCAAATCTTTAGAGGATCATTTGGACCATTTATGTGCTGTTTTCAATGCTTTACGTGATGCACGTTTGTTTGGTAACCTTGAGAAGTGCACCTTTTGCACCAATCGAGTTGCGTTTCTTGGCTATGTTGTTACATCACAGGGTATTGAAGTGGATCCAGCCAAGATTGAAGCTATTGAGAATTGGCCGCAGCCCAAGACGGTCACACAAGTGAGGAGTTTTCTTGGCCTCGCTGGTTTTTATAGGCGTTTTGTCAAAGACTTTGGATCAATTGCCGCGCCGCTGTATGAGCTTACCAAGAAGGATGTGCCCTTTGTTTGGGGCGGTGCACAAAAACAGGCCTTCGTCATATTGAAAGATAAGCTAACACATGCTCCCTTACTCCAACTTCCTGATTTTACTAAGACTTTTGAGCTTGAATGTGATGCTAGTGGAATTGGTTTGGGAGGGGTGTTATTACAAGAGGGAAAACCTGTTGCATATTTTAGTGAGAAATTGAGTGGGGCTAGTCTGAACTATTCTACTTATGATAAAGAATTATATGCGTTGGTTCGGACATTAGAAACTTGGCAACATTATCTATGGCCTAAGGAATTTGTTATTCATTCTGATCATGAATCTTAGAAGCATATTCGTAGTCAAGCTAAGTTGAATCGTCGTCATGCAAAGTGGGTTGAATTTATTTAGTCTTTTCCTTATGTTATCAAACACAAAAAGGGTAAAGATAATATTATTGCTGATGCTTTGTCGCGTCGTTATGCTTTGTTATCTCAACTTGACTTCAAAATATTTGGATTGTAAACTATTAAGGAACAATATGTGCATGATGCTGAATTTAAAGATGTGTTGCAGAATTGTAGAGATGGTAGAACTTGGAACAAGTTTGTCTTCAATGATGGATTTGTGTTCCGTGCTAACAAACTATGCATTCCAGATAGTTCTGTTCGTCTTTTGTTGTTACAGGAGGCGCATGGAGGAGGATTGATGGGGCACTTTGGTGTCAAGAAGACGGAGGATGTTCTTGCTGCACACTTCTTTTGGCCACGTATGCATCGAGATGTTGAGAGATTTGTGGCACGCTGCACTACTTGTCCAAAAGCTAAGTCTCGCCTTAATCCACATGGTTTATATATGCCTCTTCCTGTTCCTAGTGTTCCTTGGGAGGATATTTCTATGGACTTTGTTTTGGGATTGCCACGAACACAGAAGGGGAGGGATAGTATTTTTGTTGTTGTGGATCGGTTTTCTAAGATGGCACACTTTATTCCTTGTCATAAAACGGATGATGCTGCGCATATTGCTGATTTGTTCTTTCGTGAAATTGTTCGTTTGCATGGTGTGCCAAATACTATTGTCTCTGATCATGATACTAAATTTCTTAGCCACTTTTGGAGATGTTTATGGGCTAAGTTGGGGACTAAATTGCTCTTTAGTACTACATGTCATCCCCAAACTGATGGTCAAACTGAAGTAGTAAATAGAACTTTGTCTACTATGTTGCGGGCTGTTTTAAAGAAGAACTTAAAATTGTGGGAAGAGTGTTTACCTCATATAGAATTTGCTTATAATCGTTCGCTGCATTCTACCACAAAGATGTGCCCATTTGAGATTGTGTATGGTTTTTTTCCTCGTGCACCTATTGATTTATTGCCTTTACCTTCTTCGGTGCAACATAATTTGGATGCTACACAACGCGCTGAAATGATATTGAACTTGCATAAGACTACTAAAGATAACATTGAACACATGAATGCTAAATATAAACTTGCTGGGGATAAAGGGAGAAAGCATGTTGTGTTTGATGTTGGTAAATATAAGGTTACATTTGCGTAAAGATCGTTTTCCTGATTTACGCAAGTCTAAGTTAATGCCACGTGTTGCTGGTCCCTTTAAGGTGTTAGAGAAAATAAATGATAATGCATATAAACTTGAGTTGCCTGCAGACTTTGGTACGGTTAGTCCTACGTTTAACATTGCAGATTTGAAGCCTTACTTTGGTGAGGAAGATGAGATTGCGTCGAGGACGACTTCAATTCAAGAAGGGGAGCATGATGTGGACATCCCTTCTATTGATACAACCGTTGTACCTACAGCAACACACATACAAGGACCCATCACAAGATCTCGTGCCAAACAACTTAACTATCAGGTACTTTCGTTTCTTGGAGCTATTCCTCACATACATGAGAATATGATGCTGCCTAAATCAGATGTATTTCTTACTCTTAGGAATGATGGACCAAGCATGGATGAGAGGGACAAGCATTAGAGCATGGCCATGCATGGAGATGGCAGCAAGCATGTGATGATCCAAGAGAAGGCCACGGATGAAGATTTCAGAACTTTGAGGCCACCATAATGATGAAAGAAGGCTTGGACGAAATATTCAAGATCAATACTTTACGAATTCGTCCATAGCTTAATATGGTGCTGCGACACCTTTTTTTTGGCCAGGCCCATGTAATTTTCGCAGGATTTTAATTAGCCTCTTTTTAGAGTCCGTATTTGAGGGGAAAAGGACTTCTAGGGTTGGGTTCGGCCACCACTTCCATGGCTGGCCGAAACCCCACCTTTTCGCCCTTAAATACTCCCCATAGCCGACCCCCTAGACTCGGATTTTGTTTAGACATTAAGTTAGCCATCATAGCAACTTCGCCAAGGCTCGAGCGTCGCAGAGGCCTCTTGGATTTCGCACCTATTCAGGATCCCACCTCTTCAATAAAGCTTTCCTCTTAATCCGCAATATCTTGATTGCAATATTAGTTCTTACTTGTTCTCGATTTCAGGTAGGAATTAAGACCCTCGTTGGTCAGGCTGATCATGTTCACGCAGGATCGGTAACCTCCAGGAGATTGGCCTAGCGATTTCATTGGCGCTCGTCCTCGCACGTGTAGTCGGATCGTCAAGCCCGAACTCCACCAAATCGATTATCGCCATCTCATCGAAAGATCGGACACCTTTGCCCTATCAGCAGCCCATCGCGCATGCGGCTCGACGTCCTCCTCGCCACAGGGCGCAAGACAATGCTCCTCGGCATCACCCACGACAAGAACAAGAGCAAGCTCCCCAAGCTCGTCGTGAGGATCAACAACCTCCTCCTCGTCCTCAACCGCGCCAACAACACGAGCAAGCTCCCCAAGCTCGTCGTCAAAACCAAGTTCCACCACCAAACGCGGCACCTCAACAACCACAAGAGCAACGCAACCATCACCAAGCAAGACATGAGAGCTCGGATGATGATGATGACCGCCAAAATCATGGCAACCGCCGCAACCGGAACCGCAATAGAGAAGAAACTTTCGACAAGCTCAAATTCACCATGCCCAAGTTCACCAGTTCCAATGAACCCGAAGAATATCTCTCGTGGGAACTCAAGGTCGTCAAGATCTTCCGCATGCACAACTATAGCAATGAGAAGATGATGGCCATGGCATCCCTCGAGTTTGATGAGTATGCCAACCTTTGGTGGGAACAAGTCTAACTCGCAAAGCAAAAGAAGAGCCTCCAATCTCAACTTGGCAAGATATGAAGGCCCATATGAGATCCCGCTTTGTTCCTTCGCACTACACGCGTGACCTCTTCAAAAAGCTTCAAACGCTTAGTCAAGGGACAAAGACCGTGGAAGAGTACTTCAAGCAAATGGAGCTCAACATGATCCGTGCCAACATTGAAGAGCGTGATGAACAAACAATGGCACGCTTCCTCAATGGCTTGAACGATCAAATCAAGCGCATCACCGAGTTCCAAAAGTACAACAACATTGTTGAGATTGTGCACATCGCATCAAAGGTCGAGCGTCAAGTGCAAGAGGACATCAAGTACAACAAGCCAAAGACGTACTTCACCTACAAGCAAGAACCAACCACTACTCCAACAACACCAAGTGGAAGCTCCTGAAGTAACACCAAGCTTCCCTTCAAGCCAACACTCCCTCAAGGAAAACAGCCCCCAAGTGGCCAATACACAAGGTGATAAGGATCAAGGGGATGATCCTTTAGTTTGTCCCGATCTTTCACAGCGAGTCACCCGGATAGTAATCCTTCCAACAACGCCAATGGACGTCACCTGAAGAAGAGGAACGAATCCAGCAAGTAACGTGATGAAGATCACCACGCCTCAAACCAAAACACGACAATCCTTGATGAACACAAGAACCTCTGCGACAATATCAATACGATAGATAACACAAGATCGCGTCCCGGAGGATGCTTCACCAATCAACACAGACGATAGTTTTAGACTAATCAACTGAAATCAAAAGCTAACCTAATCTAGAGGGCGTTCCCAGGCTTATATGGCCGCCGGAACGTCCGAAAAACGTGAAACAAAACGTGTCCGATACAGTCAGATCCGTCCAGATCTGTTGGTAACTTTCAGGGCCGAACTTTCCTTCTTGATGATCTTCTCTTGCGCCTTCCTCCCGCTCCTCCCTCGCGCATCCTTGCCCATATCATCCTCCCCCCTTCAAAGAGCGTTGTCCCCAACGCGTGAGGGTCGTCTCGAAAGGGTGGCGTGATATCAACAAAATCTTCACGCGTCTTTGCCATCTTCAAGTCTTGCTTGCCTACCTCACCACATCCTCCCGCTTGGCCTGCTTGACTTGATACAACCCTGGGTGGCTGCACCTCCTTTCTTCTCCACATAAGCTTGGACTTAGGCGCCACCATCTTTTTCTTCTGCTCAACTGTTGTTGGAACCCGTGGCTGCTGAACATGGACCTTCTTTGCACGAACCTGCATAAATGAGTGATGCCTGGACCACTGGCCGAAACATGTCCATCCTTGCCTCTATGCACATGCCTTTGCTGCTCCAACAAAGCGTCTCGAGGTGTTCTAACAAAATTGTGGGTGACTAACGCGGCACCATATGCACCCAACGTGATCGGCAACATCGTCATCGGTCTGAACACCTATGTCAACACAAACTGGAAGTGGAACACATGGAACACATGCTGACATATTCTTTCCTTCATCAATAAGAGGCTTGACTTCAACCGGCTTGTCACTAACAAGAACAATTGGCTTGTCATCTACAGGCATGGGTGAAACAATATCACTACTGACGCTCTTCGCATCATGCTCCTCATGTTGCACCTTAGCTAGCCCTGGTTGTGGCTTAGCCTTATGCAACTTCTCCTTGCGAACCACCAACACCACATCGGACTTGATTTGATCCTCTCTCATAGGCTTCAAAGTCTGATGTTTGCCATCATGCACAAAAGAATATGTATTTGCTCTCCCAGCATGTAACGCATTACGATCATACTGCCATGGACGACCAAGTAACAGCCCACATACCTCCAATGGCAACACATCGCACTCAATATCATCAACATAATCACCAAATGTAAATGGCACACGCACCTTATGAGTTACCTTCACCATACCGCAGCTATTTAACCACTGTAGATGCTTAGGTTCAGGAATACGCCATGTGGACAACCCCAATTCTGCCACCATTTTCTTGCTAATGCCATTAGTACAGCTTCCTCCATCAATAATCAACTTGCATGCTTTACCTTTGATCATGCACTGTGCCTGGAATAAATTCCAACGCTGGCCTCTATCCGCTGTCATACAAGTCTCATCATGTACTCTCTTGAGTTGCATATTTAGCCCACTCAATGGTTCAACCTCTTCCACTATAGTTTCAGTGCACACAACAACCTCGGCAACAACAGATTGCTTCTCCTCAGAAGGTTTTGTCACTGCCACGCTAACGTTTGCCTTTGGAACAACTTCTGCGACCTCCTTTGAACGAGACGGAATAGACACAATGGCAACCCTGGGCGACTGCGGAACTGTCTTCAAGGGCTTGGTACAAGATACCTTGCGACGAGGAGCCATAAAACAGCCACACAAAAAAATATTGAAGTCCTTCCAAGTTGCATCTATAATGTCCTTTTCACACATCTCTTTATCCCACCAACGAGCTATCTCTTCATCTACACGTCGCAATGCAAGAAGCACACGTGTAGGATTATCCAAATACTCATATGTATCACATCTGTAAAAACCATCTTGCATGTGACGCGCCCACAACTCATATTCATCATACGTTGCCATGTGAACCAGTTTCCACCTGATTTGAGAATCATCACATAGTACACCATTCAAGATGTCGAGATAGTCATTGTACACATCACCAGATCTCTTTCCAGAAACACACCGTTTGCCATAAAAGTCACCAGAAAAAGAATCCATCTCTGACCGAAACTTCTATCACCAACTAGACAGAATAGAAATTGGCTATATCCAGGCCAGATTATCCACCCCTGGGGCCGGATTATCCGCCCCAACACGAAACGGAACAGATCTTGAGATCCGATCTGCATAGCCAGAGTTCTCCCCGATCTGATTTGCAATGCGATTTTTAGATCAATCAACCAATCTCACCGTGAGCAACACTGGAATCTGATACCACCTGATAAGGATCAAGGGGATGATCCTTTAGTTTGTCCCAATCTTTCACAACGAGTCACCCGGATAGTAATCCTTCCAACAACGCCATGGAAGTCACCTGAAGAAGAGGAACGAATCCAACAAGTAACGTGATGAAGATCACCATGCCTCAAACCAAAACACGACAATCCTTGATGAACACAAGAACCTCCGCGACAATATCAATACGATAGATAACACGGCATCGCCGTCCCCGGAGGGATGCTTCACCAATCAACACACACGATAGTTTTAGACTAATCAACTGAAATCAAAAGCTAACCTAATCTAGAGGGTGTTCCCAGGCTTATATGGCCGCCGGAACGTCCGAAAAACGTGAAACAAAACGTGTCCGATACAGTCAGATCCGTCCAGATCTGTTGGTAACTTTCAGGGCCGGACTTTCCTTCTTGATGATCTTCTCTTGCGACTTCCTCCCGCTCCTCCCTCGCGCATCCTTGCCCATATCACAAGGGATGATCAACCATTCAATGGTGAATGCTACAAGTGTGGAGGCAAAGGACACAAGTCGGCCGCATGTGGAAACAAGAAAGTTTTGTTCATCCATGACAACGACGATGAAGAATACTTGAGTGAAGAAGAGTTTGATGCAAGGGTCAAGGAAGCCATGGCAAGGCAACATTTGGAAGAGGACCAAGAACTTCTTGTGTGTGAGCATGACGCAAGTCCATCGCTTGTGATCAGAAGGGACTTAACTACCCAAGCCAATAAGAATAAAGACCAACGCTCGAACATCTTCCGAACTCGTGCCGGCATCAATGGGAAGTCCATCAAAGTTGTCATCGATGGAGGGAGTTGCCACAATCTTGCAAGCACGGAATTGCGTGAGAAACGCAACCTCACCCTCCATCCGCATAAACACCCCTACCATATCCAATGGCTAAGTGACCAAGGATCCGTCAAGATCAAGCACACCGTCTCGGTAACGTTCTCAATTGGGCCCTACAAGGACACGGTGGAATGTGACGTGGTCCCAATGTCGGTTTGCCATATGTTGCTCGGAAGGCCGTGGCACTATGACAAGCGTGCTTTGCATGATGGTCACTCAAACACTTATACCTTCAAATGGCTTGATAAAACTTGTGTGTTGTAACCAATGACTCCTAGCCAAATAATTGCGGACAATGCAAAGGCTTTAGCGAGGGAGCAATACACAAAACCACCTTGTGAGAAGAGTGGTGAGCGAGAGAACCACACCATAGTGAGTGAGTGCCACAAGCCAAACTCGAAAAACTAAGAGTGTTCTTCTTGCCACCAAAAGTGAGATGAGAGAAGTGCGGAACAACCCATCCATCTTGCACTATGTCCTTGTATGCAAGGGACTAGCGCAAGGAACTAATGACTTGACAAATGTTCCTCCTTCTTTGATGGCTATTTTGCAGGAATTCCAAGATGTATTTCCCGAAGAGCTTTCTCATGGCCTTCCTCCTCTTCGTGGAATCGAGCACCGCATCGACCTCATACCCGGCGCCCCACTCCCAAACTGCGTTGCGTATCGCACGAACCCGGAAGAGACGAAGGGGATAGAACGTCAAATCAACCAACTCGTCTCCAAAGGTTTGATCCAAGACCTCTCACCCTACCATGGAGAAGATGAAGTTGAGAAGGTTGAAGAGTCGAGGACGACTCTTTCCCAAGGGGGGGGGAGCTAATGCAGCCCGTCCTACGAACGCTACTACATCTACTCCCACGAGCTCCCCAAGTGGACCCATGACTCGCGCCCGAGCCAAACTCCTACAAGCTAAGGTGAACTCGCTCCTCTCCTTGTGTGACTTCGATACACCCTTGGATGGCCTGCTACTTCATACGCATACCTTGTGCATCATCAGGTACGAAGAGAAGGACCCAGTGAACGGAGGCACACCAGCGAAAGAAGCCAAAAACTCTCTATCTCCAGCGGTACTACCGGACCTAGAACCGGTACTACCGCCGAGCGGCACTACCGCCCCCTGCTACCGCTCCCCGCTGAAGACGCCAACAGAAGCCCAAAACTCTCTGTCTCCAGCGGTACTACCAGATCGGTCCCATTGAAGACGCCAATGGAAGTCCCAGGACTACAAGCGGTACTACCGGCCCAGGAAGCGGTACTACCGGATGAGACCGGTACTACCGGACGTGCTAGACCGGTACTACCGGACGTGCGTGAACCTGATCGTGTTAATTCGGCCCAGCGCCCTGTAACCCCCTCTATATTTCGCTATTTGTTCCTAAAATACCCCTGTTTATGTGGTTGGCCTATAAATAGCCCCCACCCTCTATTGTAAACCCTAGACTTGGATAATAATAGATTAAGGACACCCCTTTGAGGATCTTTCAATCTATTGGTCTCATGATCCTACCAAGGGGCACCCTATTATCCACCCTCCTCTTGGATCTTGCCTAGTGCGTTCAAGTTGTACAAGGCCTTGGGTTCTTGGTTTCTCGCCCACAAGTCGTCAAGGTCTCACCAAGCATCTTGCCCCCGTTGTTGGTCGTGGAGAGAGAGCTTCGCCCAACACCGATCCTAGAGATTATGTTGGACCGGTTGCCACCGGCGTGAGTTATCGGCGTGTATCGTGATTTGTGTGCGTGTGTTCGTGGTTTTCATCCCTTCTTCCCCTGTCCACTGCTTTCCCCTCATTTCCCGTGGAGATTCGTGAAAGATCGGGCCACCCCAAGGGGTTTCCCCCCTAACAAAAAGTCTTAGTAAAATCAGGAAGTTGGAGTAAGGGAGCATGTGTTAGCTTATCTTTCAATATGACGAAGGCCTGTTGTTGTGCATCGCCCCAAACAAAGGTCACATCCTTCTTGGTAAGCTCATTCAGCGGCGCGGCAATTGATCCAAAGTCTTTGACAAAGCGCCTATAAAAACAAGCGAGGCCAAGAAAACTCCTCACTTGTGTGACCGTCTTGGGATGCGGCCAATTCTCAATAGCATCAATCTTGGCTGGATCCACTTCAATACCCTGTGATGTAACAACATAGCCAAGAAACGCAACTCGATTGGTGCAAAAGGTGCACTTCTCAAGGTTACCAAACAAACGTGCATCACGTAAAGCATTGAAAACAGCACGTAAATTGATGTGGACATCCCTTCTATTGATACAACGTTGTACCTACAGCTACACACGTACAAGGACCCATCACAAGATCTCGTGCCAAACAACTTAACTATCAGGTACTTTCGTTTCTTGGAACTATTCCTCACATAAATGAGAATATGATGCTGCCTAAATCAGATGTATTTCTTACTCTTAGGAATGATGGACCAAGCATGGATGAGAGGGACAAGCATTGGAGCATGGCCATGCATGGAGATGGCAGCAAGCGTGTGATGATCCAAGAGAAGGCCACGGATGAAGATTTCAGAACTTTGAGGCCAACATAATGAAGAAAGAAGGCTTGGACGACATATTGAAGATCAATACTTCACGAATTCGTCCATAGCTTGATATGGTGCTGCGACACCTTTATTTTGGGCCAGGCCCATGTAATTTTCGCAGGATTTTAATTAGCCACTTTTTAGAGTCCGTATTTGAGGGAAAAGGACTTCTAGGGTTGGATTCGGCCACCAATTCGATGGCTGGCCGAAACCCCACCTTTTCGCCCTTAAATACTCCCCATAGCCGTCACCCTAGACTCGGATTTTGTTTAGACATTAAGTTAGCCATCATAGCAACTTTGCCAAGGCTCGAGTGTCGCAGAGGCCTCTTGTACTTCGCACCTATTCAGGATCCCACCCTTTCAATAAAGCTTTCATCTTAATCCGCAATATCTTGATTGCAATATTAGTTCTTACTTGTTCTCGATTTCAGGTAGGAATTAAGACCCTCGCTGGTCAGGCTGATCGTGTTCCCGCAGGATCGGTAACCTCCAGGAGATTGGCCTAGCGATTGCATTGGCGCTCGTGCTCGCACGTGTAGTCGGATCGTCAAGCTCGAACTCCACCAAATCGACTATCACCATCTCATCGAAAGATCGGACACCTTTGCCCTATCATAAATGGTTCAAATGATCCTCTAAAGATTTAATATAAATCAGAATATCATCAAAGTAGACTACCACAAAACGTCCAATGAAAGCACGTAAAACTTCGTGCATTAATCTCATGAAAGTGCTAGGTGCATTAGTTAAACCAAATGGCATTACTAACCACTCATATAAACCGAACTTAGTTTTAAATGATGTTTTCCATTCATCTCCTAATTTCATACGAATCTGGTGGTAACCACTACGCAAATCAACTTTAGAAAACATGGTAGAGCCACTCAATTCATCAAGCATGTCATCTAAACATGGAATAGGATGACGATATCGAATAGTAATATTATTGATAGCTCTACAATCAGTACACATGCGCGAAGAACCATCTTTCTTAGGTACCAAAATAATAGGAACAACACAGGGGCTAAGGGACTCACGAATATGATCTCTGTTGAGTAGTTCCTGAATTTGGCGTTGTATCTCCTTTGTCTCCTATGGATTGGTTCTATATGGCGCGCGGTTGGGCAACGTAGCACCATGAATTAGATCAATTTGGTGCTCAATTCCTCTAATAGGAGGTAGTCCTGGTGGCAGCTCAGCGGGAAAGACGTCCTCATATTCCTGTAAAAGGTTAGCAATAGCGGGTGGCAAAGAAGGAGGCATATCCTCAAATGAAAACAAAACCTCTTTGCAGACAATTGCATAACATTGAATATTGTTTACATCTAGTTCAGCAATATCAATTTTATTTGCAAGCATACATGGAATCTTCAAACGAATTTCAGTAGCATGGGTAGAATCAGATTTAGTGTTCTTTGGTGGTACAAAATCTGCAGCAACAATCTGATTCTCACTTTTATTTTTCTCCTCAATTTTAGCTCTACTAGCTCTAGCAAGATCATCTTTTAAAATCTGTTAAGAGTCATAGGTTTTAGACCAATTTTCTTTCCATCATGCATAAGAGAATAGTGATTAGTTTTGCCATTATGAACAGATTCTCTATCAAATTGCCATGGTCTACCAAATAACAAAGAACAAGCTTGCATAGGTACAACATCACAATCAACAAAATCAGAATGTGTACCAATAGTAAAATGCACGCGTACCGTTCTTGTTACCTTGATCTTGCGAGAACTCTCAAACCATTGGATGTAATATGAATGTGAGTGTTGTCTTGTTGGAAGCGCAAGCTTCTCTACCATGTCAACACTAGCCATATTATTACAACTCCCTCCATCAATGATGATCCGTATAGCTCTTTCCTTGACAACACCACGTGTTTGGAATAGGTTGTGGCGTTGATCTTGCTCAGATTTGCTCAATTGCACACTCAACACACGTTGTGTAATTAAGCTCTTCTATTGATCAGCAGCTTCAGCTCCCATTACCTCTATCTCTTTATCAGCATCAGAATTGTCTCCATCACGAGCAGAAATAAGGTCTAATGTATCTTCATCAAAGTCACTCGCTGAATCGTATTGACCATCCTCCCGCACCATCATCACACGTTGTGTTGTGCACTGTCTCTCAATATGACCAAAACCCCAGCACTTGCGGCATTGTATATCCTTTGTCTTACCCGTGGAAGCCATAGAAGATGCACTACGAGCAGGAGCATTGGATGACGGTGGAGGAGCAGCTAGAAATCTTGTGGTGGCCTTGGATGTGGTAGTAGCTGGTGGCAAATCACGAGAAGGAGGCGTTGATTGTCGGGATGTCCAAGTGGATGTGCGACCTGCAGAATTATTAGTCCTCCTCCATGGTGGTTGGCGATCCTGCACTTCACGTTCATCTTTGCAAGCAAGATGAAACAAACGAGTGATAGAATTATATTCCTTATAATCTAATATGTGCTGAATGTCCTTGTTTAATCCACCAAAGAAACGTGCAAGCATTTGTTCATTAGATTCAACAAGACCACACCGAACCATCCCCGTTTGCAATTCCTGATAATACTCTTCTACAGAATTTTTCCCTTGCTCTAAACGTGTCAGATTCTTTAGTAAATCACGTTGATAAGTGGGAGGTACAAAACGAACACGCATAGCAGTTTTTAAAGCACTCCAAGTACTAGGAATAGTAGTAGGATTTAAACGACAATACTCAGACCACCAAAGAGAAGCAAATTTAGTGAATTCACATGTAGCAGCACTAACACGCATATTCTTAGGATATTTTAAACATGCAAAACGTTGTTCTACTTCCATCTCCCATGTAAGATACGCATCAGGATTATATTTACCCTCAAAAGATGGAATATTTAATTTAAGCTTTGCAACATGATCATCATCACGTACCGGTGGTCGAGCATTGCGGTAGTAACGTCGGGGACGGCCAGCAGATACCTGTGGAGGGTGTTCAATCTCCTCGTCAAACAGATCGTCGTCGTCGGGGTCGTAGTAGTACCCGTCGCCTGTCCCCAATGTCGCAGCAGCAGCCGCGGCGGAAGTCTGAGGTGCGTCAGCCGCAGAGGTAGCCGCCTGGGGTGCGACGGCAACCGAACCAGCAGTCCGACCCGTGATCGGAATGCGCCGTGCGCCAGGTATGGGTGCGGGTGCGGGCAATCTGTTCAAAATCTCCTTGAACCGAGTGTCAAGCTTGGCGTTGAAGGATTTCTCGAGTCCATCGATCTTGTCCATGGCGTTGGTGAGCTTGGTGTCGAACTCCCCTAGGCGTGTATCCACGTCTTCAGCGCGACTGACCAAGAGCTCGGAGAAGTGGGCATGTAGTTCTTCGTTCGTCATTGTGGCAGGGTTCCGTGAAGTATCTGTCATGGTTAGTCCTTTAAAAAGCACAGGTATATACTACGGAAAGATGGTGGAAGCCACGCGTAATCCGTCAAGCAATATACGAAGCTCTTACAAGTTCTTACCAAACAGCAGGAAAAGGCGATGTGCAACCGCGAGGATCAGTGGGTCTAGAGATTGAACCGAGCGATTACTGGGAGTCGAGACACCGCACGTGGAGAATATCTGTGGATCTCTGGGAAGGCTTAGCAAAGGGGGTTAGCAATTATCAAAACAGCAATGCAAAAGTTGAAAGAATGCTCAACGACGGTACTGTGCTGGTCCTAGGCTAGACCGTACTAGAGACGCGAGCCTAGATCACCAACGATGTCACGACGCGACACAACAAGCAATGTATAATGATATGGCACCCTGAAAAGCGAACCGAGAGGTGCAAAATCACTATGATGGCGAGTGTCTAGAACTGATCTACGGGGTCTAAAAATAGGTTAGCCACAAAAAAAATTCGAATTTTTTTTATTGTGCTCCGGAAAGCGCGCAGGCGCCAAAAAAATATCGCTATAACGGCCGATGGAGAAAAGTGATCCCCAGAGCCGAAAACTAGTATAGCCAGAATTTTTTTTCGGAGGCGGTTCTACACTTTTTTTTGCTCTCCTTCTGGACTTACGACCAGACTCTGAGCTCGACACGGACTTTAGATGAACACGGAAACAACAAAGAAGGAAAGTAAAAGAAATAACTAGGAACAATAACTCTACTCGGACTCGTACCGCGGCAGGAAAACTGATCGGATCTGTGTCGCGGTAGGAAGGCGGTGGCGGAGTATTAGGGTTTATGATGGCAGAATATGGTGGCGGAATATGGTGGCGGTGATCGGCGAGTGTGGCGGTGACTACTATGATCAGAACTCGAAACTCTAAGGGACGAGACACTAAGACCAGCAACTCGATGCGACGATGTAGACACAAATTCAACAATGCACAAACTGAAAAGATAATGCGAGGCGTAGATTGGTTATGGGATGGATCTAAACTCTAACTGTGTTTTTGGCTTTTTCGTGGGTTATAGGTAAAAAACAGATCTAATCTACGAAAACAGTAAAATCTCACCGAGCAACCTGAAATCTGATACCACTTGATAGGGCAAAGGTGTCCGATCTTTCGATGAGATGATGATAATTCGATTTGGTGGAGTTCGGGCTTGACGATCTGACTACACGTGCGAGCACGAGCGCCAATGCAATCGCTAGGCCAATCTCCTGGAGGTTACCGATCCTGCGGGAACACGATCAGCCTGACCAGCGAGGGTCTTAATTCCTACCTGAAATCGAGAACAAGTAAGAACCAATATTGCAATCAAGATATTGCGGATTAAGAGGGAAGCTTTATTGAAAAGGTGGGATCCTGAATAGGTGCGAAGTACAAGAGGCCTCTGCGACGCTCGAGCCTTGGCGAAGTTGCTACGATGGCTAACTTAATGTCTAAACAAAATCCGAGTCTAGGGTGACGGCTATGGGGAGTATTTAAGGAGGAAAAGGTGGGGTTTTGACCAGCCATGGAAGTGGTGGCCGAATCCAACCCTAGAAGTCCTTTTCCCCTCAAGTACGGACTCTAAAAAGTGTCTATTTAAAATCCTGCAAAAATTACATGGGCCTGGCCCAAAATAAAGGTGTCGCAGCACCATATTAAGCTATGGACGAATTCGGAAAGTATTAATCTTGAATATTTCGTCCAAGCCTTCTTTCTTCATTATGGTGGCCTCAAAGTTCTGAAATCTCCATCTATGGCCTTCTCTTCGATCATCACATGCTTGCTGCCATCTCCATGCATGGCCATGCTCCAATGCTTGTCCCTCTCATCCATGCTTGGTCCATCATTCCTAAGAGTAAGAAATACATCTGATTTAGGCAGCATCATATCCTCATGTATGTGAGGAATAGTTCCAAGAAACGGAAGTACCTGATAGTTAAGGTGTCTGGCACGAGATCGAGTGATAGGTCCTTGTATGCGTGTAGCTGTAGGTACAATGGTTGTATCTAGAAGGGATGTCCACATCATTTGTGCTCATTTTCATAGTCGTGCTAACCCCTTTAATCTCCACGTGTGTGTTCTCCCGTGTTTTTGTAGATCGTTTCCTTTTTGCTTTTGATCTTTGGTTCTTTACCACTTAGAACAATAACCTTTTGCTTGGATCATGTCGTTTGGTTTTCCACAATCCTAACCTTCCACCAAAAGCTTTTGAGAGTTGTAGCTTATTTTTGTGTGAGTTTCTTTGCGATTTCACTTTGCAAGCTATTAGCTCTCTTGTGTGGCAATTGGTTTGATACAATCTCCAAGGTGAGGTAAAAGACTAATTCCCCGCGTTTCTTCTCCATATACAACCCTTGTCGGCTTTGCATCATGGAGAGGAATGGCGAGTCGTCCCAACCACCACCACCTCAAGAGGACGACACACAATACATGACAATATGGGATCGTTGGAAGGTCGGAGGAGAATTCTACTACCATTGTGAAGCCCTTGAGCGGTGCCAAGACGAACAATTTAGCGAAGCCCGAGTGGAATTCAAGAACATCGACAACCTCTTCGAAGAAGTCCGAGGACAAATGCATGCCATGCAACACAACCTCGGCCATCAAAATGAAGCTCTTGGTCGCGCCCTCGCCGCAACGGATGAGAAGCTTCAACGCCTCATTGATGGGCTAGCAAGGCCACGATCGCGCGACTCAAAGCTCGTCATGGCATTCCTCAAGTGAATCAAGCGCACCTCGCCGTCACGCTTCAAGGCACCGGGATGGACCCATCCTCCACTCCATGAGCTCTTCTCAAGCGGTACCGTCTCCGCGACACGCCGCGACATCAAGCTATGATGGCGACCTCTCCGCAAGACCTCCAAGACATGAAGCGAACCATCCACAACCAAGGGCACTTGTGATTCAATAAGAGCAACCTCACGTGGACCACCAAGCCCATCGCCAACGACATGTTCCTTCAACAACAAGTGAAGCATCCGAAGTGGACGAACAAGGTCGCCATCGGCGTGAAGCACTCGAAGATCCACCAAGGCATCAACATCGACATGAACGTCAACGTCGACAACATGATCATCATGACGATCCTCCTCCACATCAAGAAGAAAGGGAGCAACCCATTGCACATGTGGTTCATCGTCCTCCTCGCCATATGGCGCAAGACAATGCTCATCGGCATCAACCTCGACAAGAACAAGAGCAAGCTCCTCAAGCTCGTCGTGAGGACCAACAACCTCCTCCTCGTCCTCAACCGCGCCAACAACACGAGCAAGCTCCCCAAGTTCGTCGTCAAAATCAAGTTCCTCCACCAAACGCGGCACCTCAACAACCGCAAGGGAAACGCAACCATCACCAAGCAATACATGAGAGCTCGGATGATGAAGATGGCCGCCAAAATCATGGCAACCGCCGACACCAGAACCGAAATGAAGAAGAAACTTTCGGCAAGCTCAAATTTACCATGCCCAAGTTCATCGGTTCCAATGAACCCGAAGAATATCTCTCGTGGGAACTCAAGGTTGACGAGATCTTCCGCATGCACAACTATAGCAATGAGAATATGATGGCCATGGCCTCCCTCGAGTTTGATGAGTATGCCAACCTTTGGTGGGAACAAGTCCAACTCGCTCATGAAGCAAAAGAAGAGCCTCCAATCTCAACTTGGCAAGATATGAAGGCTCATATGAGATCCCGCTTTGTTCCTTCGCACTACACGCATGACCTTTTCAACAAGCTCCAAACGCTTAGTCAAGGGACAAAGACCGTGAAAGAGTACTTCAAGCAAATGGAGCTCAACATGATACGTGCCAACATTGAAGAGCATGATGAACAAACAATGGCACGTTTCCTCAATGGCTTGAACCATCCAATCAAGTGCATAACCGAGTTCCAAAAGTACAACATGGTTGAGCTTGTACACATAGCTTCAAAAGCCGAACGTCAAGTGCAAGAGGACATCAAGTACAACAAGCCAAAGACGTACTTCACCTACAAGCAAGCAACAACCACTACTCCAACAACACCAAGTGGAAGCTCATCAAGTACCACCAAGCTTCCCTTCAAGCCAACACTTCCTCAAGGAAAACCACCCCCAAGTGGCAAATACACAAAGGATGACAAACCATTCAATGGTGAGTGCTACAAGTGTGGAGCCAAAGGACACAAGTCAGCCGCATGTAGAAACAAGAAAGTTTTGTTCATCCACGACAATGGCGATGAAGAATACTTGAGTGAGGATGAGTTTGATGCAAGGGTCAAGGAAGCATTGGCTAGGCAACATTTGGAAGATGACCAAGAACTACTTGTGTGTGAGCATGACGCAAGTCCATCGCTTGTGGTCACAAGGGTCTTAACTACTCAAGTCAATGAGAATGAAGACCAACGATCAATCATCTTCCAAACTCGTGCCGGTATCAATGGGAAGTCCATCAAAGTTGTCATCGATGGAGGGAGTTGCCACAATCTTGCAAGCACGGAATTGTGTGAGAAACTCAACCTCACCCTCCATCCGCATAAGCATCCCTACCATATACAATGGCTAAGTGACCAAGGGTCCGTCAAGATCAAGCACATCGTCTCAGTAACGTTCTCAATTGGACCATACAAAGACACGGTGGAATGTGATGTGGTCCCCATGACGGTTTGCCATATGTTGCTAGGAAGGCCGTGGCAATTTGACAAGCGTGCTTTGCATGATGGTCACACAAACACTTATACCTTCAAATGGCTTGAAAAGACTTGTGTTTTGCAACCAATGACTCCTAGCCAAATAATTGCGGACAATGCAAAGGCTTTAGCGAGGGCGCAAAGCATAAAACCACCTTGTGAGAAGAGCGGTGAGCGAGAGAACCACACTATAGTGAGTGAGAGCCACAAACCAAACTCGAGTTGAAAAACAAAGAGTGTTCTTCTTGCCACCAAAAGTGAGATGAGAGAAGTGCGGAACAACCCATCCATCTTGCACTATGTCCTTGTATGCAAGGTAGTAGCGCAAGGAACTAATGACTTAACAAATGTTCCTCCTCCTTTGATGTCTATTTTGCAGGAATTCCAAGATGTATTCCCCGAAGAGCTTTCGCATGGACTACCCCCTCTTCGCGGAATCGAGCACCGCATCGACCTCATACCCGGCGCTCCACTCCCAAACCACGCCGCCTATCGCACGAACTTGGAAGAGACGAAGGAGATAGAACGACAAATCAACCAACTCGTCTCCAAAGGTTTGATCCAAGTAAGCACTAGCCCAAGCGTGGTACCCGTGATTCTCGTGCCAAAAACGGATGATACGTTGCGGTTATGGATGGACTGCCGTCCAATCAATGCTATCACCGTGCGTTATCGACATCCTATACCGCGCATTGATGACATGCTTGATGAGTTATGTGGAGCCACTATATTTTCGAAAATTGATCTTCGTAGTGGTTACCATCAAATCCGCATGGCCGAAGGTGATGAGTGGAAAACCGCCTTCAAGACCAAGCTTGGTCTCTATGAATGGCTGGTTATGTCTTTTGGCTTATCAAATGCCCCATCTACCTTCATGCGCCTCATGAACCATATTTTGAGATCTCTCATTGGGAAGAGTGTTGTTGTTTACTTTGATGACATCCTTGGCTATAGCAAGTCACTAGAGGAGCATGTTACTCATGTTAAGGAGGTCCTTCAAATCCTTCGTCATGAAAGCTCTATGCTAATCTCCCAAAGTGCACTTTTGCAAAAGACAAACTGATTTTCCTTGGTTTTGTTGTGTCTTCCAATGGCATTGAAGTCGATGTCTCAAAAGTTAAGGACATACGAGATTGGCCCATCCCTACCAATGTTAGTGAACTTCGCAGTTTTCATGGGTTGGCCGGTTTTTACCGTCGCTTTGTGAAAGACTTTTCTACCATTGCTTGCCCTCTCAATGAATTGACCAAGAAAAATGTCACATTCGTTTGGGGCAAAGCACAACAAAAGGCGTTTGATGAGCTCAAAAAGAGGCTCACCGAAGCACCACTCCTCGCTTTACCAGATTTCACAAAAACTTTTGAGATCGAGTGTGACGCTAGTGGTATTGGCATTGGAGGCGTCCTTATGCAAAATGGGCGTCCTATTGCATACCATAGTGAGAAACTTGATGGCGCACGCCTTAACTATCCAATTTATGACAAAGAGATTTTTGCCTTGGTTCGTGTCCTTCAAGTGTGGCAACACTACCTTTGGCCCAAAGAATTTATCATCCATTCCGACCATGAGTCGTTAAAATATCTTAAGGGCCAAGCCAATTTGAGTAAAAGGCACGCCAAATGGGTTGAGTTCATGGAATCTTTTCCTTACATTGTCAAGTACAAGAAGGGCAAAGAAAATGTGGTAGCGGACGCCTTGTCTCGCAAAAACACAAACCTTCTAACACGACTCGTAGTAAATGTCTTGGGTCTTGATGACATCAAATCTTTGTACGAGTCCGGCCCATTCTTTGGATCAATTTTTGCAAAGTGTTCAATAGACAAAGGGATTGATGATTTCTATTTGCATAAGGGTTTTCTTTTCAAACAAAACAAGCTTTGCATTCCGAATTTATCTCTCCAAATTTTGCTTCTTCAAGAGTCCCATGGTGGAGGCCTTATGGGTCACTTTGGCTGTGACAAGACATATGACATGCTATCCACTCACTACTTTTGGCCAAAGATGAAGCGCGACGTGGAACGCCACGTCCAACTGTGCACTACATGTATCCAAGCTAAGTCTAAGTCTAACCCCTTTGGTCTTTATATGCCACTACCTATTCCTCATGCACCTTGGTCGGACATTAGCATGGACTTTGTGTTAGGATTGCCTAGATCTAAGCGTGGACATGATTCTATATTTGTGGTAGTGGATCGCTTCTCCAAAATGGCACACTTCATTCTGTGCCATAAGACCGATGATGCTTCACATGTAGCAAATGCTTGTCCCTCTCATCCAAACACTCCACCACCATGAGGATCCCGTTCATGATCGTCTATGGATTCGAGCCTCTCACCGCGCTCGACATATTACCTATTCCTCTACACGACTGCGCCAACATGGACGTTGACAAGTGTGCCCAAGAAATGAAAAAGTTACATGAAGACACAAGAGCTACGATCGAGCAACAAGTCCTTCGCCAAGCATCACGACTAAACAAGAACAAGAAAGAGACGATCTTCGAAGAAGGCGGTCTTGTGTGGATACACTTGAGCAAAGACCGCTTTCCCAATAATCGCGACTCCAAGCTCAAACCAAGGGGAGATGGCCCTTTCAAGGTCCTCAAAAGAATCAACAACAACGCCTACATCATCGATATTGATAGGGCAAAGGTGTACGATCTTTCGATGAGATGATGATAATCGATTTGGTGGAGTTTGGGCTTGACGATCCGACTACACGTGCGAGCACGAGCGCCAATGCAATCGCCAGGCCAATCTGCTGGAGGTTACCGATCCTGCGGGAACACGATCAGCCTGACCAGCGAGGGTCTTAATTCCTACCTAAAATCGAGAACAAGTAAGAACCAATATTGCAATCAAGATATTACGGATTAAGAGGAAATCTTTATTGAAAAGGTAGGATCCTGAATAAGTGCGAAGTACAAGAGGCCTCTGCGACGCTCGAGCCTTTGCGAAGTTGCTGCGATGGCTAACTTAATGTCTAAGCAAAATCCGAGTCTAGGGTGACGGCTATGGGGAGTATTTAAGGAGGAAAAGGTGGGGTTTCGGCCATCCATGGAAGTGGTGGCCGAATCCAACCCTAGAAGTCCTTTTCCCCTCAAATACGGACTCTAAAAAGTGGCTATTTAAAATCCTGCGAAAATTACATGGGCCTGGCCCAAAATAAAGGTGTCGCAGCACCATATTAAGCTATGGACGAATTCGTGAAGTATTGATCTTGAATATTTCGTCCAAGCCTTCTTTCTTCATTATGGTGGCCTCAAAGTTCGGAAATCTCCATCCGTGGCCTTCTCTTGGATCATCACATGCTTGCTGCCATCTCCATGCATGGCCATGCTCCAATGCTTGTCCCTCTCATCCATGCTTGGTCCATCATTCCTAAGAGTAAGGAATACATCTGATTTAGGCAGCATCATATGCTCATGTATGTGAGGAATAGTTCCAAGAAACGAAAGTACCTGATAGTTAAGTTGTTTGGCACGAGATCTTGTGATGGGTCCTTGTATGTGTGTTATTGTAGGTACAACGGTTGTATCAATAGAAGGGATGTCCACATCAGTCTCCCTACGGTTCGTGAATTATGCGGACATGACCGAGACACTTCTCCGATCAATAACCAATAGAGGAATCTGGAAATTCATATGGCTCCCACATATTTCTACGATTACTTTGTGATCGAATGAACCACTTACATACGATACCAATTTCCATTTGTCTCGCGATAGTTTACTTATCAGAGGTTTGATCATCGGTATCTCTGCTGTAACACCCTTATAATCGACCCTATGCAAGTCTCAGCGATTCCCGCCAAACCCGCATAGAAACGATTCAAAGGTGCCCACCAGGCACTTTCGTGCGGATGGAAAACGAAGTAATACCATTACACAATAGTCCACGATGGAACCCACAGAACAGATATATACAACAACGACTCCATGAGTCAAGAATATAGATTGTCACATCCCAAGATTTTCCAAATCTTGTTATGTGAAAAATAAATGAATAAAATAAAACTTTGTTGATTTTCAGGGTGAGAAGAAACTTTTTTGAATCCAATTGGAAACTTTCAAAACCTATTTGGATCAAATAAAATCCTAAAGGGATTTAAAAAAAAAGATAAACAAACAATAAAGTTAAAAATAATTGGAATTACTATTTTTGGATCTTTTAATAGGAAGATTTGGTTTTCAAATGAAAAGGTAGAAATTTAAATAAGGACTATTTTTATAGAGCCATATTAAATCTTGGCCAAGCCTCTGAAATAAAATATTTCTATTTGACAAAATTAGTAAAGGTTTATTTAAATAAAATAATGGGGATTTATTAATATCCCATTTTATTAAAGTAAAGACTTTTCCCATTATAATTAAACACTAAAACTTGTTATTTTATTTTAATTGAGTTTTCCAAGTATTCTATACTTTCAAATAAAACCTACTGATTTGGTTTTGATAATATTTAGATTTCAAATGGAGTTTTAAATAAATCAAATCCTATTTGATTTAATAACTAAGGACTATTTTATTTAATTTATAAATGGATCCTAAAAAGAATAAAAATATTATTTTGTTTTGGACTTTGTTTTGTGTTGTTAAATAGAACCAAACTCAAATGCAAAGTGTGGTGGAAGTTTGATTGATTTGAATGTTTGAATTTTTGATTGAACTTCAAAACAGAAAATCAAATGGAAAAGGGAAAAAGTTTCAGTACAAAAAAAATGCTAAAGGACTCGACCCAACTAAGCAGGCCCAGCAAGCCTAATTTCAGCCCAGCTACTTCTCCCACGCGCGAAACTTTTTACCCAAACACGCACCCACAGAGTCCCAGACAGGTGGCCCCCTCCCCCTCTCTTTCTTCCTCGCTGACAGACCGGTCCCACCACCACCACACCGTCGTCTTCAACCCCCAAACCTCGCCCTGCCGTTGCAGCCGAGTAACGCCGGCGATGAATACGCGTTGAATACAACCTTAATTCCTCGCAGTGACTACGCCCGTTAAATCGCCCCTCTCCCCTCTCTCATTTTCCCCAGACAGCTCCCCCTCTCTGCCTCTAGGCTGCCCCAATTCAAGCCCGCACCCCCACTGCTCCGACGAGGTTTTCCACCGATTCCGGCCACACCTCGCTGCCCCTCTCCTTTCTCTGCACGCGAGCTTGCTTCCCACCTCCTGGCGCATCACCCCGTGCCACTCATTCGCTCACGGACGCCCCAGAACGTCGACTTCGTCTTCATCTGAGCGCCGCCGCACCTGCCATTTCCTCCGGCGAGACTTCCTGGTAAGCTCAGACCGCCCCGAAGCCATTCATTGATGCTCACATGTTCTCTGGTATCGTGCGCGTCTAACGCACCCCTTATTTTGATTTGGCACGCCTTGTAGCCCCCGCCGACGATCAGACGAACCGAGGCTCCACTCCGTGCGGCGATTCGATCACCTCAGGCGCCCGCCGCCCATTACCACCTCGAGCTTTACCGCAACCCTGCGAGCACGGTGAGCACCCCTGTTTCCTTCTTTGCTTCCTGTAGCCGCCATGAACGCTTAGCGCCGCCGCCGTTGCCGTGCCTGCGCCAGTTCCTGGTAGCCTCGCTGTAGCCGTTAGATCAAAATCGTCTGGTTGAGATTAGATTATAACGAAGGGGTAAGTTTGAGTCTGAGCCACGCGATCTGTTTAGATCCAACGCCTCACAGAGGCTGATCCATGCGAACCGGTACCGACCAATAGCATCACGTCGCGTGGCACTGGATCTGTTTAAAAACAGAATTAGAATCTGATTTGTATGCAAATTTGGAAAAACCATAAATTTAGTTCTACATGTCCAAATTTTGCAAATTTTATATCAATGGATTCAGAAAAACAAGCCCTAGCCAACCATGCACTTTGTTTAGTAAAAAGCTTCTAGTAAAATGTTTGTTTTTGCAGAAACTTGTGTATGCTTGTTTAGGATATAAAATTTATTCCAAAATGATTTTGGGGATGAAATCTTTGCAAAATGGTTTGTTGTGAACCTACTGACCCTAGGAACCAACTTATGGATTCAAAAATGTATTTTGTGAAGATTAGGATTGAATAATTGAATTAGCTCATTTCTAGTCAAATAAAAATATTGATTTTGATATGGAAATGATTTTTGAGAAAGCCTTTGGAAAATGTGTTGATTCAAACCTACTGACCCTAAACACCAAGTTTTGTGAATTAACAACTTATTTGGTGAACAATATAAAATTGTTGCTTTACTAAAAGCATTTTCCACCACATGAAATAATGATTTGATTTAAAAATGGTTTATAGATAAAACCCTTTTGCAAATGGGTTTGACACTTTAGAAAATGACCACTTTGAACCTTACAATGTTTAGAGCCTAGTTGAAACCACCTTTGCAAATAAAACTAACTTTTGCATGCTTGCATGCATGACTTTGTTTCTATTATTTTTATGTGTGTTAAATTGTTTGAATATTGGTTGGAATGCTAGTTGAATCTATGTTTGCTTGATTGATTTGTAGTGAAGTTAGAAGAGTGTGATATTAGCAAGAACAAGAAGTGAACCAACATCCTCTACCAAAAAGGCAAGTGACACTATCATCCAAGTCCTACTATTTTTCTTTACACTTAGTGGATTTTGAAACATGCATGATAAGGACTACTATAATTTTGCTATGCTAAATCCTAATAGGATACCCCTATATATTCCTTAGTGAAAACAATGTAGTTGTAATATGCTTATCCCTGCTATATATTTTGAGAAAGGATACATGTTGAGTTTATGAGAAGGATTGAAAAGACTTGTGTTTTATATAATAAAACAAGTACTCAATGAACCACCTGGGTGGAAAAGGATACTCAAGTTTTGGACAAGGGTGGCAACAAGAGGAACCATGTTTATATGGCAATCTATTTTTGTTGTGCACTAGAAGAAAACCACCCAGGGACTTAGAGATTGAACATGTTTCTCGTACAGTGGCTTCCGTGTACAGCCACATGCTAAATGGGCACTGGCTTAGTCAATTACATTGTGGAAGACCCATGCATTGGCCCTTCAGGTTACTGGAATGAGGGAACTAGGAACCCTACATTGGTGCCTGAAGACAAGCTAGCATTGTGTATGGGAGGACCCTATGGAAAGACTTCGTCACATTCTCAATCTGCCAGTACTCCATCTTGGTGAGTACTTATCCAGCGGCCACTGGTGGCAACAAGATGAGAGTGTGTCATGTGGGTAAAGTGTACAACTTCTGCAGAAGATAAAAATCTAAGTACTTAGCCGTGTCCCCGGTTATGGATAATACTGAGCAACTAAGGCCTGAAGCTATGGGAAATCTCGACATTCCAATTTCTAAAAGTAAAACTTGAAAGTGACAACAAAAGACTTGAAGCACTTGGGGTGTACCAAGGAGCTCAAAAGATTTTGACAAAGACTTGAAGCACTTAGGGTGTACCAAGGAGCTCAAAAGATTTTGGCAAAGACTTGAAGCACTTGGGGTGTACCAAGGAGCTCAGAAAGATTTTGACAAAAGATCAAAATTATTTTGAAAAAGATAGGAAAAATATTATTGCTTTCTGCAAATGATCCTAAAACCCCACTTAGCCAAATGTGCATGTAATGTTAGGATCCACTTATTTCAACATAGTAGTGAAACTTGCCAATACAATTCAAATGTATTGACCCTTGTGGCTGCAACTTGTTATGTTGCAGGTTTGTTTGATGTTAAGTGTGTTGATTAGGATTACAAGTCTACAACCAACGTGTTTGCCTGTGGCAGATGAAGGACCCCATGCTTATAGATATTCTGCTGCAATGTAAAGTGATAGCCAAATGAGCTATGTAAGATGTAATAGAATTATGTTATTCCTGGTTATAAGTTGTATTATGACCTTTGTTTCTTGATATTACATCTTAACTGTGGATGCTAGCTATTGATCCAGGGACTAGCATTGTAAACACAGGGATCTCTACCTTATTAAAGGTTGGGACCTCTACAGATGGTATCAGAGCATTGTGTTGCCTATAGGATTTGGAACCCTAGGATTGGACAAAACCCCTTAGAAAAATAGGAGTTGTATTTGTTCCAAAACTTATTTACAAACAATCTTGTAAACTCTTTCCTCAACCATTTTGGTTTCAACTCTACATCTTTTCTACTTCAACTTGATGGATAAAGCCTACCCCATGGCCAAAGACTTCACCATGAGCTAAGGACTTCATCAACTCTAATGAATTCAACATCTTCAACTCTAATGACTTCAACATCTTCAGCATTTTCACCAAGGACTTCAACCTTGGATATCACTAAGGACAAGTGAGACAAGAAATCTTGCTCAAGATTTGGAGACTAAGGAAACACAAATTAGAAGGAGCCATCATCACCTTTGAAGTTTTGTGACCAAGAGATTTCCTAAGGAAACCATGATCTCAAGCAAGAAGAATCAACCAAGAAGGATGGAAAGATCACAAGTAAACCATATAGATGGACCACCATATTTAGTTTAAGTCAAACACACCAACTTATGTGGTGTAACAAAAATATTTTTGGTTGCCTAAGAATATGCTTGGAAACTTTTGTTTGAAAGGAGTGTTTGATTGTGATTGCTTGCACATTGTTTGTGTGAATTGTGAAGTGTGTGATTAGAATTAATTCCTTAGAAATATTTTGCCTATTCTAATCTCCATTCAACCCAAACAGATGACTACTCCAAGAGACTCCAACATCAAGGTTGATGACAACAACAACAACCAAGAGGACAACATGAGAGAACTCATAGCAACCCAAAACCAGTTGAACCAAATGACAGCTCAATTCATAGCCAACACCAGTGGGGAAGATCCAACCCTGCAAGGATTTTTGGAAACTCAAGCCCAAATGTTGCATAAGGTGACAGATCAAATGATCAACATGGAAGGCAACTCTTCCAAAGGAGTTTGTGACAACAAGGATGACAAAGATGTTGCTCTAGAAGGAACCAAAGCTTGCAATATTTGTGGAGACAAGGATCACACTTCCAAGGAGCATGGAGATCAATGCCCCAACTGTGAAGAGAAATATCCAGTTGGCCAATGTCCCACCTCTCAAGCTACTTGTTACCTATGTGAAGGAAATAATCATGTCCATATCCAATGCCCCATCTATTCCATAGTTGAACAAAGGAAACAAGGTGGAGTGCAACAACTGATTGCAAACTATCCAGAAGGAGCCAAGTCTACCAAGAAGGATGAGGACAAAGGAAAATCTCCCCTTATACCTCCATGCAATGCCACCCAATTTAAAGGACCAAAGAAGAAGCATATGTGATAGGGCAAAGGTGTCCAATCTTTCGATGAGATGGCGATAATCGATTTGGTGGAGTTCGGGCTTGACGATCCGACTACACGTGCGAGCACGAGCGTCAATGCAATCGCTAGGCCAATCTCCTGGAGGTTACCGATCCTGCGTGAACACGATCAGCCTGACCAGCGAGGGTCTTAATTCCTACCTGAAATCGAGAACAAGTAAGAACCAATATTGCAATCAAGATATTGCGGATTAAGAGGAAAGCTTTATTGAAGAGGTGGGATCCTGAATAGGCGCGAAGTACAAGAGGCCTCTGCGACGCTCGAGCCTTGGCGAAGTTGCTATGATGGCTAACTTAATGTCTAAACAAAATCCGAGTCTAGGGGGTCGGCTATGGGGAGTATTTAAGGGCGAAAAGGTGGGGTTTCGGCCAGCCATGGAAGTGGTGGCCGAATCCAACCCTAAAAGTCCTTTTCCCCTCAAATACGGACTCTAAAAAGTGGCTAATTAAAATCCTGCGAAAATTACATGGGCCTGGCCCAAAATAAAGGTGTCGCAGCACCATATTAAGCTATGGACGAATTCGGAAAGTATTGATCTTGAATATTTCGTCCAAGCCTTCTTTCTTCATTATGGTGGCCTCAAAGTTCTGAAATCTTCATCCGTGGCCTTCTCTTGGATCATCACATGCTTGCTGCCATCTCCATGCATGGCCATGCTCCAATGCTTGTCCCTCTCATCCATGCTTGGTCCATCATTCCTAAGAGTAAGAAATATATCGGATTTAGCCAGCATCATATTCTCATGTATGTGAGGAATAGTTCCAAGAAACGAAAGTACCTGACAGTTAAGTTGTTTGGCACGAGATCTTGTGGTGGGTCCTTGTATGTGTGTTGCTGTAGGTACAATGGTTGTATCAATAGTAGGGATGTCCACATCATGCACCCCTTCTTGAATTGAAGTCGTCCTCGACATAATCTCATCTTCCTCACCAATGTAAGGCTTCAAATCTGCAATGTTAAACATAGGACTAACCGTACCAAAGTCTGCAGGCAACTCAAGTTTATATGCATTATCATTTATTTTCTCTAACACCTTAAAGGGACCAGCAGCACGTGGCATTAACTTAGACTTGCCTAAATCAGGAAAACGATCTTTACGCAAATGTAACCAAACAAGATCGCCAACATCAAACACAACATGCTTTCTCCCTTTATCCCCAGCAAGTTTATACTTAGCATTCATGTGTTCAATGTTATCTTTAGTAGTCTTATGCAAGTTTAATATCATTTCAGCGCGTTGTGTAGCATCCAAATTATGTTGCACCGAAGAAGGTAAAGGCAATAAATCAATAGGTGCACGAGGAACAAAACCATACACAATCTCAAATGGGCACATCTTTGTGGTAGAATGCAGTGAACGATTATAAGAAAATTCTATATGAGGTAAACACTCTTCCCACAATTGTAAGTTCTTCTTTAAAATAGCCCGCAACATAATAGACAAAGTTCTATTTACTACTTCAGTTTGACCATCAGTTTGGGGATGACATGTAGTACTAAAGAGCAATTTAGTCCCCAACTTAGCCCATAAACATCTCCAAAAGTGGCTAAGAAATTTAGTATCACGATCAGACAATAGTATTTGGCACACCATGCAAACGAACAATTTCACGAAAGAACAAATCAGCAATATGCGCATCATCCGTTTATGACAAGGAATAAAGTCCGCCATCTTAGAAAACCGATCCACAACAACAAAAATACTATCCCTCTTACGTGTTCGTGGCAATCCCAAAACAAAGTCCATAGAAATATCCTCCCAAGGAACACTAGGAGCAGGAAGAGGCATATATAAACCATGTGGATTAAGGCGAGACTTAGCTTTTGACAAGTAGTGCAGTGCCACAAATCTCTCAACATCTCGATGCATACGTGGCCAAAAGAAGTGTGCAGCAAGAACATCCTCTCTTCTTGACACCAAAGTGTCCCATCAATCCTCCTCCATGCGCCTCTGTAACAACAAAAGGCGAAACAGAACTATCTGGAATGCATAGTTTGTTGTACGAACACAAATCCATCATTGAAGACGAACTTGTTCCAAGTTCTACCATCTCTACAATTCTGCAACACATCTTTAAATTCAGCATCATGCACATATTGTTCCTTAATAGTTTCCAATCCAAATATTTTGAAGTCAAGTTGAGATAACAAAGTATAACGGCGCGACAAAGCATCAACAATAATATTATCTTTACCCTTTTTGTGTTTGATAACATAAGGAAAAGACTCAATAAATTCAACCCACTTTGCATGACGACGATTCAACTTAGCTTGACTACGAATATGCTTCAAAGATTCATGATCAGAATGAATAACAAATTCCTTAGGCCATAGATAATGTTGCCAAGTTTCTAATGTCTGAACCAACGCATATAATTCTTTATCATAAGTAGAATAGTTCAGACTAGCCCCACTCAATTTCTCACTAAAATATGCAACAGGTTTTCCCTCTTGTAATAACACCCCTCCCAAACCAATTCCACTAGCATCACATTCAAGCTCAAAAGTCTTAGTAAAATCAGGAAGTTGGAGTAAGGGAGCATGTGTTAGCTTATCTTTCAATATGACGAAGGCATGTTGTTGTGCATCGCCCCAAACAAAGGGCACATCCTTCTTGGTAAGCTCATTCAGCGGCGCGGCAATTGATCCAAAGTCTTTGACAAAGCGCCTATAAAAACCAGCGAGGCCAAGAAAACTCCTCACTTGTGTGACCGTCTTGGGCTGCGACCAATTCTCAATAGCTTCAATCTTGGCTGGATCCACTTCAATACCCTGTGATGTAACAACATAGCCAAGAAACACAACTCGATTGGTGCAAAAGGTGCACTTCTCAAGGTTACCAAACAAACGTGCATCACGTAAAGCATTAAAAGCAGCACGTAAATGGTCCAAATGATCCTCTAAAGATTTGCTATAAATCAGAATATCATCAAAGTAAACTACCACAAAACGTCCAATGAAAGCACGTAAAACTTCGTTCATTAATCTCATGAAAGTGCTAGGTGCATTAGTTAAACCAAATGGCATTACTAACCACTCATATAAACCGAACTTAGTTTTAAATGCTGTTTTCCATTCATCTCCTAATTTCATACGAATCTGGTGGTAACCACTACGCAAATCAACTTTAGCAAACATGGTAGAGCCACTCAATTTATCAAGCATGTCATCTAAACGTGGAATAGGATGACGATATAGAATAGTAATATTATTGATAGCTCTACAATCAGTACACATGCGCGAAGAACCATCTTTCTTAGGTACCAAAATAATAGGAACAGCACAGGGGCTAAGGGACTCACGAATATGATCTCTCGCTTAGTAGTTCCTGAATTTGGCGTTGTATCTCCTTTGTCTCCTCTGGATTGGTTCTATATGGCGCGGTTGGGCAACGTGGCACCGGAATTAGATCAATTTGGTGCTCAATTCCTCTAATAGGAGGTAGTCACGGTGGCAGCTCAGAAAGACGTCCTCATATTCCTGCAAAAGGTTAGCAATAGCGGGTGGCAAAGAAGGAGGCATATCCTCAAATGAAAACAAAACCTCTTTGCAGACAATTGCATAACATTGAGTATTGTTTACATCTAGTTCAGCAATATCAATTTTATTTGCAAGCATACATGGACTCTTCAAATGAATTTCAGTAGCATGTGTAGAATCAGATTTAGTGTTCTTTGGTGGTGTAAATTCTGCAGCAACAATCTGATTCTCACTTTTATTTTTCTCCTCAGTTTTAGCTCTACTAGCTCTAGCAAGATCATCTTTTAAAATCTGTTCGGGAGTCATAGGTTTTAGACCAATTTTCTTTCCATCATGCATAAGAGAATAGTGATTAGTTTTGCCATTATGAACAGATTCTCTATCAAATTGCCATGGTCTACCAAGTAACAAAGAACAAGCTTGCATAGGTACAACATCACAATCAACAAAATCAAAATATGTACCAACAGTAAAATGCACGCGTACCGTTCTTGTTACCTTGATCTTGCGAGAACTCTCAAACCATTGGATGTAATATGAATGTGGGCATTGTCTTGTTGGAAGCGCAAGCTTCTCTACCATGTCAACACTGGCCAGATTATTACAACTCCCTCCATCAATGATGATCCGTATAGCTCTGTCTTTGACAACACCACGTGTTTGGAACAGGTTGTGGCGTTGATCTTGCTAAGATTTTCTCAATTGCACACTCAACACACGTTGTGTGATTAAGCTCTTGTATTGATCAGCAGCTTCAGCTCCCATTACCTCTGTCTCTTCATCAGCATCAGAATTGTCTCCATCTCGAGCAGAAATAAGGGCTAGTGTATCTTCATCAAAGTCACTCGCTGAATCGTATTGACCATCTTCTCGCACCATCATCACACGTTGTGTTGTGCACTGTCTCTCAATATGACCAAAACCCCAGCACTTGCGGCATTGTATATCCTTTGTCTTACCCGTGGAAGCCATAGAAGATGCACTACGAGCAGGAGCATTGGATGACGGTGGAGGAGCAGCTGGAAATCTTGTGGTGGCCTTGGATGTAGTAGTAGCTGGTGGCGAATCACGAGAAGGAGGCGCTGATTGTCGGGATGTCCAAGTGGATGTGCGACCTGCAGAATTATTAGTCCTCCTCCATGGTGTTTGGCGATCCTGCACTTCACGTTCAGCTTTGCAAGCAAGATGAAACAAACGAGTGATAGAATTATATTCCTTATAATCTAAGATGTGCTGAATGTCCTTGTTTAATCCACCAAAGAAACGTGCAAGCATTTGTTCATTAGATTCAACAAGACCACACCGAACCATCCCTGTTTGCAATTCCTGATAATACTCTTCTACAGAATTTTTCCCTTGCTCTAAACGTGTCAGATTCTTTAGTAAATCACGTTGATAAGTGGGAGGTACAAAACGAACACGCATAGCAGTTTTTAAAGCAGTCCAAGTACTAGGAATAGTAGTAGGATTTAAACGAAAATACTCATACCACCAAAGGGAAGCAAATTTAGTAAATTCACATGTAGCAGCACTAACACGCATATTCTCAGGATATTTTAAGCATGCAAAACGTTGTTCTACTTCCATCTCCCATGTAAGATATGCATCAGGATTATATTTACCCTCAAAAGATGGAATATTTAATTTAAGCTTTGCAACATGATCATCATCACGTACCGGTGGTCGAGCGTTGCGGTAGTAATGTCGGGGACGGCCAGCAGGTACCTATGGAGGTTGTTCAACCTCCTCGTCAAACAGATCGTCATTGCCGGGTCGTAGTAGTACCGTCGTCTCCCCAATGTCGCAAAGAATAAACAAGTGAAGTCTCGAGGTGCGTCGAAGCCTTGAAGCGGTAACCAGCCCGCTCGGAATGCTGGCGGCAAGGCAATCTGTTCAAGAGCTCCTTGAACCGAACGTCAAGCTTGGCGTTGAAGGATTTCTCGAGTCCATCGATCTTGTCCATGGCGTTGGTGAGCTTGGTGTCAAACTCCCCTAGGGCGTATCCTCGTCTTCCGCGCGACTGACCATGAGCGCGGAGAAGTGGGCATGGAGTTCTTCGTTCGTCATTGTGGTAGGGTTCCGCGAAGTATCTGTCATGGTTAGTCCTTAAAAAGCACAGGTATATACTACGGAAAGATGGTGGAAGTCACGCGTAATCCGTCAAGCAATATATGAAGCTCTTACAAGTTCTTACCAAACAGCAGGAAAAGGCGATGTGCAACCGCGAGGATTAGTGGGTCCAGAGATTGAGCCAAGCGATTACCAGGGATCGAGACACCGCACGTGGAGAATATCTGTGGAGCTCTGGGAAGGCTTAGCAAATGGGGTTAGCAATTATCAAAACAGCAATGCAAAAGTTGAAAGAATGCTCAACGACGGTACTGTGCTGGTCCTAGGCTAGACCGTACTAGAGACACAAGCCTAGATCACCAACGATGTCACGACGCGACACAACAAGCAATGTATGATGATATGGCACCCTGAAAAGCGAACCGAGAGGTGAAAAATCACTATGATGGCGAGTGTCTAGAACTGATCTACGGGGTCTAAAAATAGGTGAGCCCCAAAAAAAATTCGATTTTTTTTTATTTTGCTCCAGAAAGCGCGCAGACGCCAAAAAAATATTGTTATAACGGTCGATGGAGAAAAGTGATCCCCGGGGTCGAAAAATAGTATAGCCAGAATTTTTTTTTGTTGCTCTCCTTCTGGACTTACGGCCGGACTCTTAGCGCGACACGGACTTTAGCTGAACACGGAAACAAAAAAGAAGGAAAGTAAAAAGAAATAACTAGGAAACAGTAACTCTACTCGGACTCGCATCTGGCGGGAAAACTGATCGGATCTGTGTCGCGGTAGGAAGGCGGTGGCGGAGTATTAGGGTTTATGGTGGCTGGGTATATGGCGGCGGAATATGGTGGCGGAATATGGTGGCGGTGATCGGCGAGTGTGGCGGTGACTAGTATGATCAGAACTCGAAACTCTAAGGGACGAGACACTACGACCAGCAACTCGACGCGACGATGTAGACACAAATTCAACAATGCAAAAACTGAAAAGATAATGCGAGGCGTAGATTGGTTATGGGATGGATCTAAACTAACTGTGTTTTTGGCTTTTTCGTGGGTTATAGGTAAAAACAGATCTAATCTACGAAAAACAGTAAAATCTCACCGAGCAACCTGAAATCTGATACCACTTGATAGGGCAAAGGTGTCCGATCTTTCGATGAGATGGAGATAATCGATTTGGTGGAGTTCGGGCTTGACGATCCGACTACATGTGCGAGCATGAGCGCCAATGCAATCGCTAGGCCAATCTCCTGGAGGTTACCGATCCTGCGTGAACACGATCAGCCTGACCAGCAAGGGTCTTAATTCCTACCTGAAATCGAGAACAAGTAAGAACCAATATTGCAATCAAGATATTGCGGATTAAGAGGAAAGCTTTATTGAAGAGGTGGGATCCTGAATAGGCGCGAAGTACAAGAGGCCTCTGCGACACTCGAGCCTTGGCGAAGTTGCTATGATGGCTAACTTAATGTCTAAACAAAATCCGAGTCTAGAGGGTCGGCTATGGGGCGTATTTAAGGGCGAAAAGGTGGGGTTTCGGCCAGCCATGGAAGTGGTGGCCGAATCCAACCCTAAAAGTCCTTTTCCCCTCAAATACGGACTCTAAAAAGTGGCTAATTAAAATCCTGCGAAAATTACATGGGCCTGGCCCAAAATAAAGGTGTCGCAACACCATATTAAGCTATGGATGAATTCGTAAAGTATTGATCTTGAATATTTCGTCCAAGCCTTCTTTCTTCATTATGGTGGCCTCAAAGTTCTGAAATCTTCAGCCGTGGCCTTCTCTTGGATCATCACATGCTTGCCGCCATCTCCATGCATGGCCATGCTCCAATGCTTGTCCCTCTCATCCATGCTTGGTCCATCATTTCTAAGAGTAAGAAATATATCGGATTTAGGCAGCATCATATTCTCATGTATGTGAGGAATAGTTCCAAGAAACGAAAGTACCTGATACTTAAGTTGTTTGGCACGAGATCTTGTGATGGGTCCTTGTATGTGTGTTGCTGTAGGTACAACGGTTGTATCAATAGTAGGGATGTCCACATCAATATGAATTATCCAAGGAGCAATAGAAGGTCAAAGAAACCAGTAGACATCCCTACTTATGAGATAACATATGAAGAACATGAACTAGAGGCACTCCTAGCTTTGGAGAAACCCAAGAAAAAGAAGGACAAGAGCCATGTACAATGTAATCATTGTAAGGAAATGGGACACTATTCCAGTGAATGTCCAGAGAAACAGAAGTATAAGGAGATTGGCCAAGTATGGTGCAACAACTGTAAAGATCTAGGCCATTATGCAGCAACATGTCCATAAGAGATACGTGAAGAACTCAAACTTATCACATGTTACAACTATGGTAACCAAGGACATTATGCAAGCAACTGTCCAGAAAAGATGAAGCACAAGATAAACAAGCCTATGAAGGATCTCAGCCTTGTCACATGTTTCAAGTGTGGATACAAGGGACACTATGCAGATGTTTGCCCAGAGAAGTTTCCCCAAGATCCCAAGCAAGCCAATATGTAATCTAGTTGGAAAAATTTTAAGGGTGGTAGTACCCTAGATGCTTTGAGTCAACTTGTAACCCTAGCCTTCCCAAATCTCGGGACGAGATTTATTTTAAGGGTGGTAGCCTGTCACATCCCAAGATTTTCCAAATCTTGTTATGTGAAAAATAAATGAATAAAATAAAACTTTGTTGATTTTCAGGGTGAGAAGAAACTTTTTGAATCCAATTGGAAACTTTCAAAACCTATTTGGATCAAATAAAATCCTAAAGGGATTTAAAAAAAAGATAAATAAACAATAAAGTTAAAAATAATTGGAATTACTATTTTTGGATCTTTTAATAGGAAGATTTGGTTTTCAAATGAAAAGGTAGAAATTTATATAAGGACTATTTTTATAGAGCCAAATTAAATCTTGGACAAGCCTCTGAAATAAAATATTTCTATTTGACAAAATTAGTAAAGGTTTATTTAAATAAAATAATGGGGATTTATTAATATCCAATTTTATTAAAGTAAAGACTTTTCCCATTATAACTAAACACTAAAACTTGTTATTTTATTTTAATTGAGTTTTCCAAGTATTCTATACTTTCAAATAAAACCTACTGATTTGGTTTTGATAATATTTAGATTTCAAATGGAGTTTTTAATAAATCAAATCCTATCTGATTTAATAACTAAGGACTATTTTATTTAATTAATAAATGGTGCCTGAAGACAAGCTAGCATTGTGTATGGGAGGACCCTATGGAAAGACTTCGTCACATTCTCAATCTGCCAGTACTCCATCTTGGTGAGTACTTATCCAGCGGCCACTGGTGGCAACAAGATGAGAGTGTGTCATGTGGGTAAAGTGTACAACTTCTGCAGAAGATAAAAATCTAAGTACTTAGCCATGTCCCCGGTTATGGACAATACTGAGCAACTAAGGCCTGAAGCTATGGGAAATCTCGACATTCCAATTTCTAAAAGTAAAACTTGAAAGTGACAACAAAAGACTTGAAGCACTTGGGGTGTACCAAGGAGCTCAAAAGATTTTGACAAAGACTTGAAGCACTTGGGGTGTACCAAGGAGCTCAAAAGATTTTGACAAAGACTTGAAGCACTTGGGGTGTACCAAGGAGCTCAGAAAGATTTTGACAAAAGATCAAAATTATTTTGAAAAAGATAGGAAAAATATTATTGCTTTCTGCAAATGAGCCTAAAACCCTACTTAGCCAAATATGCATGTAATGTTATGATCCACTTATTTCAACATAGTAGTGAAACTTGCCAATACAATTCAAATGTATTGACCCTTGTGGCTGCAACTTGTTATGTCGCAGGTTTGTTTGATGTTAAGTGTGTTGATTAGGATTACAAGTCTACAACCAACATGTTTGCATGTGGCACTTTGAAGATGAAGGACCCCATGCTTATAGATATTCTGCTGTAATGTAAAGTGATAGCCAAATGAGCTATGTAAGATGTAATAAAATTATGTTATTCCTGGTTATAAAGTTGTATTATGACCTTTGTTTCTTGATATTACATCTTAACTGTGGATTCTAGCTATTGATCCAGGGACTAGCATTGTAAACACAGGGATCTCTACCTTATTAAAGGTTGGGACCTCTACACAGATACACAATACAAAGATCCAAATCAACTTGAAAATGATACAGCGTCCGACTACGGACAAGATGCAAATGGGGCTAAGATCCCTGAAGAATAACCAATGGCGTCCATAACCCTTGAGCCAAGCCGGAAGGGTAACCACCTAGCAACGTCGATCTCAAACCTGCTTAAACAAAGGTGCCGACAAAGGGCAAAGGAAAAAAGAGCGGTCAAGATCGAGGCGATACACGGCGAGACTAGAATTTGGCGGTCCTCGCCTACATAGGTCTGGTGGACAGAAGCGGCAGCGCAGCATGCACTAAACAACCTATAGAGACTCAATACAACTGTCGGCTATCAGAGAGAGATAAGAAAGACCTATTCGAAACCATCCTGATAGTACCACCAAACATACCCATCCTGGTATTTCCCCCTCGAGACCAAACAAGGAAGTCAACTGAGAAACTCACACAGTTGGCAGTTTTATTTATTCAGTTATCGTTGCAGCAATTACTAGTCAGGTATAGATAGTCATCCTGATATAATAAGCAGTGGGCACTTTTAGTTAACCATTCCGTTGTAGTTGCGACACTTACTAGTCAGATACAATTAGCATGAGATATCCCAAACCCAGCAGTTGTTGGTACTTTTATTTAGCCATTCCGTTGTAGTGAAGCTGATTACTAGTCATATCGGATACAAGTCAAATTATAACAGTAAACTTTAGTTGTAGTTGTCTATGATCGAGAACTGTGCTCCAAGTCGTCCATAACCGCGAACATGACTTCTCGAAAAGATTTAACCCTGCAGGGGTGCACCAAAGTTTCCACACGCACCTACACCCTTGTTGTCAGATCAGGTAGGTACAAGATCACAAAACATACACCCAACGGTATGTCGACGGGGTTTCGTACACGACGTTTCCCAAAACCAAAGCAAGAACATGGGGGGCCACCCCACTAAGCTACCCGTAACAAAGTCGGCTGGTCTCCGAGACGGACCTAGGGTTTGCGAGAACGGTTGTAAACGACTGGGAACCCGAAAGTGTGACTGGGCTCGTCGATACCGCGAAATCGTGCCGTGATCCAAAACAGTATAGGCGCTCCACGCGCAGTAGTAAATAAAGTAGTAAAACATGGCATAAGTATAGTATAGTAATAAAGCCCCAAACTAGTTTGTGGCCCCCGGTACAGTACTTTGAAATCAGGTACTAAATCGATGGGGGTGCCCACACACCCCATCTATGGTTAGCGCGCTCGATCTCGGAACAGGTGTCAAGAACTCCGAGTCCTACGGGACACAAGTGGACGGTTAAAAACCAAATAACATCTATTGCCCACCTGTGCCTCTACATTATTTACCTACTTCAATTTTAGTTATTAAACGGTAATTAAAGTCATAATCATCTCCAACATTAAACATGAGGCATTACTCCATCAACTGTGGAACATCGACGGCGCGACGCAACACCTGCACAAGCAACTATGACTCGCAAGGCTGACTATCTACCAAACAACAGGTAATAGGATGTGTCCAAGGCAATTTAATGGATGCAAGGGATATCACGGGTACAAAAACTAGAGCATCGCATCACAAATAGCAAGAGATCAACAGGAGGAAATAAAGACTATAAAAATAAGATAGGTAGAAAGAGGGAGAATTCTCGCCTGAACAACATTGCCGAAGGTTCATCCAAAGAACGGGTCGACACTCGTATCAACTCATCGGCCTATTCTGTGAAGAAGCAAAGTACTAGAAGAAACAACGGATGCACTATTTAATACTACGGCAGAAGATCGGGCATCATGCATGTATGATGTATGACATGGCAAAGATACGATGCGATTAGGCAATATTAAACGGAACCGAGGTCCCGACAGTTATTTAGATGGTTCATGTTGTTTAGATACCCACAATTTAAATGTTGTCTTAACAAGACAAATTATATCACCGTTCGATGCACAAGTTTAAATGGGGCCAATATTAGACTAGATTTGCCCGCATATGGACCCCATATTTAATTATGAGGTGAATCAGCATAATGCCCCCAACCCACATGAATATGTATGCATCCATGACAATTTAATATGCAACAAGATATATATATCATTTATAAATATAGAGGCTCAGAAAAGGGGTCACACATTGGGACATCGGCGATCTTGGGGTTCACGGAGGGTTTGGGTCTTCGGACTCCAAGATCGGGCTTCGGATCCGGGAAGGAGATCTTGTCATTCCGTGAAGGGCATCTTGGTGTTCCGCGGTCTTCGGTTCCGTGAGGTAGGACTCATGTCTACGCCGGAGGCCTTGGGGTGCGGCGTCACCGCCTTCGGGTTCTGATTTCGAGACGATGGTGAACTTGTGTCGATACCTTCAGAGCGACGCGATGGCACTTTGGTTTTGGACTTGAAACGGCGTCGATCTCGGTCAAACATTTTGGCAAACAGGCGGTGGATTCACGAAGATCTTGCTGAAGGAGCTCGGCTGCGTGCTGCTCGTTTGCTTGTGTGGCTCCAATACCACTCGGTCCCTCCTGCAAGGCGTCGAACAGCAGCAACCTAGCAGCCGAGGTACCGCTGGGTGGAGCTTACGACCATGCGGAGGGCGGCACTGACAGGGCCTGCAGAGGAGACCGGCTCGAGGCGACATGGCGCTCTGTGGAAAGACAGGGGCCTTGATGGAGATCGGCAGAGACCTTGTGGTGGCGGCGCAGCGGCAGATGGCGTGTGATGTCGAATGCAGCTACACGGTCTCAAGGAAGAAGGGGCGACGCATCACGGCCGGCCGCATGAGAGGGCAACAGGGAGGATCGTGGTGCCCTAGCGGCGACGCCAGAAGAGGGAGACGACGGAGGGGGAGACGGCAGCCATGGCGGCTCACGGGCAGGCTCAGGGTGGCACGGACAAGGCGCTCGTTGGCGGGGTCCTGCGCGGCGGCGAGCTCGAGCCGCTCAGAGGTGAAGCCGGACGACGGGGATCTTCTTGAGGTGGCGGCGAGGGGCTTCTGTCGCTCTTGCCATGAAGCAGCAGGGGAGCAGATGCAGGGCGAGCAAGGCTTGCGGAGAGGTTGGTGAGGAGGGCCACGACCCGTGATGTGGACATCCCTTCTATTGATACAACCGTTGTACCTACAGCTACACACATACAAGGACCCATCACAAGATCTCGTGCCAAACAACTATCAGGTACTTTCGTTTCTTGGAACTATTCCTCACATACATGAGAATATGATGCTGCCTAAATTAGATGTATTTCTTACTCTTAGGAATGATGGACCAAGCATGGATGAGAGAGACAAGCATTGGAGCATGGCCATGCATGGAGATGGCACCAAGCATGTGATGATCCAAGAGAAGGCCACGGATGGAGATTTCAGAACTTTGAGGCCACCATAATGAAGCAAGAAGGCTTGGACGAAATATTCAAGATTAATACTTCACGAATTCGTCCATAGCTTAATATGGTGCTGCGACACCTTTATTTTGGGCCAGGCCCATGTAATTTTCGCAGGATTTTAAATAGCCACTTTTTAGAGTCCGTATTTGAGGGGAAAAGGACTTCTAGGGTTGGATTCGGCCACCACTTCCATGGCTGGCCGAAACCCCACCTTTTCCTCCTTAAATACTCCCTATAGACTCGGATTTTGTCTAGACATTAAGTTAGCGATCACAGCAACTTCGCCAAGGCTCGAGCGTCGCAGAGGCATCTTGTACTTCGCACCTATTCAGGATCCCACCTTTTTAATAAAGCTTTCCTCTTAATCCGCAATATCTTGATTGCAATATTAGTTCTTACTTGTTCTCGATTTCAGGTAGGAATTAAGACCCTCGCTGGTCAGGCTGATCGTGTTCCTGCAGGATCGGTAACCTCTAGGAGATTGGCCTAGCGATTGCATTGGTGCTCGCGCTCGCACGTGTAGTCGGATCGTCAAGCCCGAACTCCACCAAATCGACAATCATCATCTCATCGAAAGATCGGACACCTTTGCCCTATCAAGTGGTATCAGATTTCAGGTTGCTCGGTGAGATTTTACTATTTTCATAGATTAGATCTGTTTTACCTATAACCCACGAAAAAAGCCAAAAACACAGTTAGAGTTTAGATCCATCCCATAACCAATCTACGCCTCGCATTATCTTTTCAGTTGTTGCATTGTTGAATTTGTGTCTACATCATCGCGTCGAGTTGCTGGTCTTAGTGTCTCGTCCCTTAGAGTTTCGAGTTCTGATCATAGTAGTCACCGCCACACTCGCCGATCACCGCCACCATATTCCGCCGCCATATACCCAGTCACCATAAACCCTAAACACTCCGCCACCGCCTTCCTACCGCGACACGGATCCGATCACCTATCTCGCGGCTACAGCATTTGAGTCCGAGTTGAGTTATTGTTTCCTAGTTATTTCTTTTTACTTTCCTTCTTTGTTGTTTCCGTGTTAAGCTAAAGTCCGTGTCGAGCTCAGAGTCCGGTCATAAGTCCAGAAGGAGAGCAAATTTTTTTTTCTGGTTATACTGTTTTTCGACCCCGGGGATCACTTTTCTCCATCGGCCGTTATAGCGATATTTTTTGGCGCTAGCGCTTTGAACAAAATAAAAAATTAATTTTTTTGGGGCTAACCTTTTTTTAGACCCGTAGATCAGTTCTAGACACTCTCGCCATCATAGCGATTTTCCACCTCTCGGTTCGCTTTTCAGGTGCCATATCATCATACATTGCTTGTTGTGTCGTCGTGACATCGTTGGTGATCTAGGCTCGCGTCTCTAATGCAGTCTAGCCTAGGACCAGCACCGATACCGTCGTTGAGCATTCTTTCAACTTCTTGCATTGCTGTTTTGATAATTGCTAACCCCTTTGCTAAGCCTTCCCAGCTCCACAGATATTCTCCACGTGCGGTGTCTCGACTCGGTAATCGCTTGGTTCAATCTGGACCTTGATCCTCGCGGTTACACATCACCTTTTCCTGCTGTTTGGTAAGAACTTGTAAGAGCTTCGTATATTGCTTGACGGATTACGCGTGCCTTCCACCATATTTCCGTAGTATATACCCGTGCTTTTTAAAGGACTAACCATGACAGATACTTCGCGGAACCCTGCCACAATGACGAACAAAGAACTACATGCCCACTTCTCCGAGCTCTTGGTCAGTCGCGCTGAAGACGTGGATACACACCTAGGGGAGTTTGACACCAAGCTCACCAACGCCGTGGAAAAGATCGATGGACTCGAGAAATCCTTCAACACCAAGCTTAACGCTCGGTTCAAGGAGATTTTGAACAGATTGCCCGCACCCGCTCCCGCACATGGCACACGGCGCATTCCGATCACGGGTTGGGCTGCTGGTTCGGCTGTCGCTGCACCCGGTGACTACGCTGCGGTGGTGGCACCTCGGACTTCCGTCATGGCTGCTGCTGCGACATTAGGACAGACGACGGGTACTACTCGACCCGACGGCGACGATCTGTTTGACGAGGAGGTTGAACAACCTCCACAGTACCTTGGCCGTCCCGACATTACTACATAACGCTCGACCCGATGCGTGATGATGATCATGTTGCAAAGCTTAAATTAAATATTCCATCTTATGTGGTTAAATATAATCATGATGCATATCTTACATGGGAGATGGAAGTAGAACAACGTTTTGCATGTTTAAAATATCCTGAGAATATGCGTGTTAGTGCTGCTACATGTGAATTTACTAAATTTGCTTCCCTTTGGTGGTCTGAGTGTTGTCGTTTAAATCCTACTACTATTCCTAGTACTTGGACTACTTCAAAAACTGCTATGCGTGTTCGTTTTGTACCTCCCACTTATCAACGTGATTTACTAAAGAATCAGACAAGTTTAGAGCAAGGGAAAAATTCTGTAGAAGAGTATTATCAGGAATTGCAAACGGGGATGGTTCGGTGTGGTCTTGTTGAATCTAATGAACAAATGCTTGCACGTTTCTTTGGTGGATTAAACAAGGACATTCAGCACATATTAGATTATAAGGAATATAATTCTATCACTCGTTTGTTTCATCTTGCTTGCAAAGCTGAACGTGAAGTGCAGGATCGCCAACCACCATGGAGGAGGACTAATAATTCTGCAGGTCGCACATCCACTTGGACATCCCGACAATCAGCGCCTCCTTTGGCTTCCACGGGTAAGACAAAGGATATACAATGCCGCAAGTGCTGGGGTTTTGGTCATATTGAGAGACAGTGCACAACACAACGTGTGATGATGGTGCGGGATGGTGGTCAATACGATTCAGCGAGTGACTTTGATGAAGATACATTAGCCCTTATTTCTGCTCGAGATGGAGACAATTCTGATGCTGATGAAGAGACAGAGGTAATGGGAGCTGAAGCTGCTGATCAATACAAGAGCTTAATTACACAACATGTGTTGAGTGTGCAATTGAGCAAATCTGAGCAAGATCAATGCCACAACCTGTTCCAAACACGTGGTGTTGTGAAGGAAAGAGCTATACGGATCATCATTGATGGAGGGAGTTATAATAATCGGGCCAGTGTTCACATGGTAGAGAAGCTTGCACTTCCAACAAGACAACGCACACATTCATATTACATCCAATGGTTTGAGAGTTCTCGCAAGATCAAGGTAACAAGAACTGATTTTACTATTGGTACATATTCTGATTTTGTTGATTGTGATGTTGTACCTATGCAAGCTTGTTCTTTGTTACTTGGTAGACCATGGCAATTTGATAGAGAATCTGTTCATAATGGCAAAACTAATCACTATTCTCTTATGCATGATGGAAAGAAAATTGGTCTAAAACCTATGACTCCCGAACAGATTTTAAAAGATGATCTTGCTAGAGCTAGTAGAGCTAAAACTGAGGAGAAAAATAAAAGTGAGAATCAGATTATTCTTTGATTTTTGTACCACCAAAGAACACTAAATCTGATTCTACACATGCTACTGAAATTCGTTTGAAGAGTCCATGTATGCTTGCAAATAAAATTGATATTGCTGAACTAGATGTAAACAATACTCAATGTTATGCAATTGTCTGCAAAGAGGTTTTGTTTTCATTTGAGGATATGCCTCCTTCTTTGCCACCCTCTATTGCTAACCTTTTGCAGGAATATGAGGACGTCTTTCCCGCTGAGCTGCCACCAGGACTACCTCCTATTAGAGGAATTGAGCACCAAATTAATCTAATTCCTGGTGCTACGTTTCCCAACCGCGCGCCATATAGAACCAATCCAGAGGAGACAAAGGAGATACAATGCCAAATTCAGGAACTACTCGACAGAGATCATATTCGTGAGTCCCTTAGCCCCTGTGCTGTTCCTATTATTTTGGTACCTAAGAAAGATGGTTCTTCGCGCATGTGTACTGATTGTAGAGCTATCAATAATATTACTATTCGATATCGTCATCCTATTCCATATTTAGATGACATGCTTGATGAATTGAGTGGCTCTACCATGTTTTCTAAAGTTGATTTGCGTAGTGGTTACCACCAGATTCGTATGAAATTAGGAGATGAATGGAAAACAACATTTAAAACTAAGTTCGGTTTATATGAGTGGTTAGTGATGCCGTTTGGTTTAACTAATGCACCCAGCACTTTCATGAGGTTAATGAATGAAGTTTTACGTGTTTTCATTGGACGTTTTGTGGTAGTCTACTTTGATGATATTCTGATTTATAGCAAATCTTTAGAGGATCATTTGGACCATTTACGTGTTGTTTTTAATGCTTTACATGATGCACGTTTGTTTGGTAACCTTGAGAAGTGCACCTTTTGCACCAATCGAGTTGCGTTTCTTGGCTATGTTGTTACATCACAGGGTATTGAAGTGGATCCAGCCAAGATTGAAGCTATTGAGAATTGGCCGCAGCCCAAGACGGTCACACAAGTGAGGATTTTTCTTGGCCTCGCTGGTTTTTATAGGCGCTTTGTCAAAGACTTTGGATCAATTGCCTTAGCTGAATGAGCTTACCAAGAAGGATGTACCCTTTGTTTGGGGCGATGCACAACAACAGGCCTTCGTCATATTGAAAGATAAGCTAACACATGCTCCCTTACTCCAACTTCCTGATTTTACTAAGACTTTTGAGCTTGAATGTGATCCTAGTGGAATTGGTTTGGGAGGGGTGTTATTACAAGAGGGAAAACCTGTTGCATATTTTAGTGAGAAATTGAGTGGGGCTAGTATGAACTATTCTACTTATGATAAAGAATTATATGCATTGGTTCGGACATTAGAAACTTGGCAACATTATCTATGGCCTAAAGAATTTGTTATTCATTCTGATCATGAATCTTTGAAGCATATTCGTAGTCAAGCTAAGTTGAATCGTCGTCATGCAAAGTGGGTTGAATTTATTGAGTCTTTTCCTTATGTTATCAAACACAAAAAGGGTAAAGATAATATTATTGCTGATGCTTTGTCGCGCCGTTATACTTTGTTATCTCAACTTGACTTCAAAATATTTGGATTAGAAACTATTAAGGAACAATATGTGCATGATGCTGAATTGAAAGATGTGTTGCAGAATTGTAGAGATGGCAGAACATGGAACAAGTTCGTCTTCAATGATGGATTTGTGTTCCGTGCTAACAAACTATGCATTCCGGATAGTTCTGTTCATCTTTTGTTGTTACAGGAGGTGCATGGAGGAGGATTGATGGGACACTTTGGTGTCAAGAAAACGGAGGATGTTCTTGCTGCACACTTCTTTTGGCCACGTATGCGTCGAGATGTTGAGAGATTTGTGGCACGCTGCACTACTTGTCAAAAAGCTAAGTTTCGCCTTAATCCACATGGTTTATATATGCCTCTTCCTGTTCCTAGTGTTCCTTGGGAGGATATTTCTATGGAGTTTGTTTTGGGATTGACACGAACACAGAAGGGGAGGGATAGTATTTTTGTTGTTGTGGATCGGTTTTCTAAGATGGCACACTTTATTCCTTGTCATAAAACGGATGATGCTGCGCATATTGCTGATTTGTTGTTTCGTGAAATTGTTCGTTTGCATGGTGTGCCAAATACTATTATCTCTGATCGTGATACTAAATTTCTTAGCCACTTTTGAGATGTTTATGGGCTAAGTCGGGGACTAAATTGCTGTTTAGTACTACATGTCATCCCCAAACTGATGGACAAACTAAAGTAGTAAATAGAACTTTGTCTACTATGTTGCGGGCTGTTTTAAAGAAGTACTTAAAATTGTGGGAAGAGTGTTTACCTCATATAGAAGTTGCTTATAATCGTTCGCTGCATTCTACCACAAAGATGTGCCCATTTGAGATTGTGTATGGTTTTGTTCCTCGTGCACCTATTGATTTATTGCCTTTACCTTCTTTGGTGCAAAATAATTTGGATGCTACACAACACGCTGAAATGATATTAAACTTGCATAAGACTACAAAAGATAACATTGAACACATGAATGCTAAGTATAAACTTGCTAGGGATAAAGGGAAAAAGCATGTTGTGTTTGATGTTGGAGATCTTGTTTGGTTACATTTGCGTAAAGATCGTTTTCCTGATTTACGCAAGTCTAAATTAATGCCGCGTGCTGCTGGTCCCTTTAAGGTGTTAGAGAAAAGAAATGATAATGCATATAAACTTGAGTTGCCTGCAGACTTTGGTACGATTAGTCCTACGTTTAACATTGCAGATTTGAAGCCTTACTTTGGTGAGGAAGATGAGATTGCGTCGAGGATGACTTCAATTCAAGAAGGGGAGCATGATGTGGACATCCCTTCTATTGATACAACTGTTGTACCTACAGCAACACACATACAAGTACCCATCACAAGATCTCGTGCCAAACAACTTAACTATCAGCTACTTTCGTTTCTTGGAACTATTCCTCACATACATGAGAATATGATGCTGCCTAAATCAGATGTATTTCTTACTCTTAGGAATGATGGACCAAGCATGGATGAGAGGGACAAGCATTGGAGCATGGCCATGCATGGAGATGGCAGCAAGCATGTGATGATCCAAGAGAAGGCCACGGATGAAGATTTCAGAACTTTGAGGCCACCATAATGAAGAAAGAAGGCTTGGACGAAATATTCAAGATCAATACTTCACGAATTTGCCCATAGCTTAATATGGTGCTGCGACACCTTTATTTTGGGCCAGGCCCATGTAATTTTCGCAGGATTTTAATTAGCCACGTTTTAGAGTCCGTATTTGAGGGGAAAAGGACTTCTAGGGTTGGATTCGGCCACCACTTCCATGGCTGGCCGAAACCCCACCTTTTTCTCCTTAAATACTCCCCATAGCCGTCACCCTAGACTCGGATTTTGCTTAGACATTAAGTTAGCCATTGCAGCAACTTCGCCAAGGCTCAAGCGTCGCAGAGGCCTCTTGTACTTCGCACCTATACAAGATCCCACCTTTTCAATAAAGCTTTCCTCTTAATCCGCAATATCTTGATTGAAATATTGGCTCTTACTTGTTCTCGATTTCAGGTAGGAATTAAGACCCTTGCTGGTCAGGCTGATCGTGTTCCCGCAGGATCGGTAACCTCTAGGAGATTGGCCTAGTGATTGCATTGGCGCTCGTGCTCGCACGTGTAGTCGGATCGTCAAGCCCGGACTCCACCAAATCGATTATCATCATCTCATCGAAAGATCGGACACCTTTGACCTATCAGATGTCTTGGCTCATCCTTATATTCTCATATGTTCTAGCATTTCAAAACCTAAGCCAATATGACTGTGACACAACAAAATATTTTACTAGGTCTACTAACAAAACTATGGAGAACTATAATATAATCTCCTTATGTTTTCAAGACAGAACTACAACCACTCTTATCGCTAGGTTTCTCCAAAACTTTCATAAAACATTTTATTCTAATCTTGGTAGGAATACCAAGAGGACATTATCTTACTTCAAATCACAACCCCTTCCAAACACCCATGCCTACCCCAAGCTAGAGGTGACTTTAGTAGTAGCTTGATAAGTTTATAAGATGAATTGCCTTGATCTGTTGTCTGATGAATTGCCTTGATCCGCTAATTGCCTTGTTGCTTAGTGTAACACCCCAGTTTTAATTAAATATTATATTAGGGTTTGTTTGTGCATCATGAGCATCATTCCTTAAAATGCATGCAAAGAAAAATAAATCAAACCCTAAAACCCAAATCAATTTGTGAGTGGTCTATGTTCTAAATCCTCTCAAAACATTTCAAATGAGTCTTGTGATCCTTCCAAATTGGCTAAGGAAAGACACAACTATTTTATTAAGGTTTTGTGCAAGTTTGGTATATTTTGGGATCACCAAATTATTGCAAACTACTAAAAAGGGTGAAAATAATTCAAAATAAAATTAATTTAGAGTCTCTCTAGTTGTTTTCCTCTGTTTTATAAAAGTCCAGAGAGTTTTTAACAAAATCTTCTATAGAGAGGCACCCCGGGTTGTTTTCCGTTTTTCCTAGGGGGGTTTCTGCAAATTGCTCATCGTCTTCCCTAGCTGGAAGCTGCTGCGTGCCCGCGCCGCCGCCGTCGATTTCCACAGCCAACCCTGCGCCGTTCCCCGCCATGTAGAGAGGGATAAGACCCGTTCACGCACGCCTCTGCCTCATCCCTATCTCCTCCCTCTCCCCAGAGACTTCTCTCTCGCGCGCGAAGCCGAACCCTAGCATGCAGACCTCGCCGGCGCCCTACCGTTCCCGGCCTCCTCATGCCTCGTAGAGGTTCCTAGCAGCTTCACCATGGTGGACATGGTCACCTGCCCGAAGGAATCGAGGCCGCGCGCCTCCAATCGTCGCTGCTGGTGTCGTCTTCCTTGTCCCCGATGGAGCTCGCCGGCGTCGATCCGCTCAACCTTGACCTCACGCGCCCGCTCCGACCGTCCTCACGCGTTCAGGGTGAGCATGCAGTGCTCCAGCACCACCTCGCGTTCTCCTTCTCCCTCTAGTTCGCTTTGCTGCCGAGCGCCTCCGTCGGCCGCCGCGGTTCCTCATCGTCTAGGCCGCTCCGGTGACCCAAACGAGTCGGCGCCTCCATCTTTTGGCTCACTTCGGTCTCCCCTCTCTAACGCGCACCCACACACGCCCTAGATCCTCCCCCTCTGTCGTTCCCTCGCTGTCTGCAGCTCACCGCCGTTGGTGACGTCATCGTGGCGTCACCGGCGCCATCTTGCCTGCACCCGGCCAACCAGCCTCGGGTCCCACCTTGCGTATGTGGCAGCTGAGGTGGCATAGGCCCACCAGTCAATCTGTATGGGTAGCCTAAGCCCCAGTGAGAATCGCCCCACCCCTCTGGTGATGTCAGCATGCTTCTGTGCTGATGCAGTAAACCTTTTTAAATTGATTTATTAATTCCAGAAATTGATATAAACTTGTAAATTCAATATCTAATTATTTATAAGTCAGAAAAATACAAATAATATATCAAATTGTTCAGAAAAATGAGAACTATCTATTTAAGCTATAATCATGCATTGTTCAACAACTTTCACAACAAGTTTAATTAGAACAACCTAGTAACCCCTCACAGGTGACTCCGGAGTTTCCCCGAATTAGCGTTTGTGCCCTCGGAACCCCGATTAAACTGTCGAGCATGTTTTAGGGTTTCCCCGAATTCAATACAATTTAACTTGTCATATCATCATACTTGTTTGAGAATTGCATCGATGCCATGTGTTCATTGTTTCCCCTCTCTTTCCGGTGTTTGGTTCTTTCCGGTAGAATACGAGATCGAGATCGAGATCGAAGTCAGAGATCAACACCGTCGAAGCTCGAAGACCAATACTTGATCAACTGTAACCAAGTCAAGTACAAGATTTCTGAAGCTCTGCTATCTGGTTATCAACAGGCAAAGGCAAGCATAGTCCACCATGATATAATCCTATGTTTTCGAAAGCATTTCCATTCCTGTCATGTTGCATACGATTCTACTGTGGTATTTTATCAATAGATAGAGTATCCTATCTATTGCATTACTCCCTTTGAGCTTATATTACCTGATCCACTTCTCCTAGCATATCTAGGTTTGGCTTGTGTGCACTGCTAGAGCTATTATCTGTGTCTTGCTTAGCCATGCATAGCTGTTGAGTCTGGTTCATCCATATGATGCATCGGATGCAGAAAATCTAGTATGACAGGAGAACGTGATGAGATGAGATCAGTGATATGAGTTAAACATGCTAAGGCTTGTATGGGAGGCCATGGTGGGATGTGGTTTTTCTAGTCCCATGCTCGCTACCACTAGGACCCGAGTTCTTGCCTCTTGAACCAAGACGAGCATACAACCACGCGGGGTTTATGGGGACCCCCTAATTGACTAACTTGCCTAGTAGATTCCATGAGTCACATAGTTCGGGTGTTCCATTCGACATACGCATTGAAAACATTTTCGAAAGAAGGAGGTGAAGGAGGTGCATTCATAACAGGTAGGGAAGCGTGGACCGGGTTGCTTGGGGTCGATGGAGCCCCTGGTGAACCAACCTCGCCTCACATCTTTAAGTACCGGCTTCGGGATTTGACCCGTTATGGTGGAACCATACTTATTGTGTGATTCATGGTCTCGGCGAAAGCAAGGTAAAGGTCGTGTCTAACCACCCTCTGCTAGCCTTCCAAGGAAGAGGGTTAATCATTGTGGCATTAAGAGAAGGTTAGTACGTGTGGGTAAAGTTGTACACCCCTGCAGGGTAATAATCTTTCGGAAAGCCGTGTCCACGATTATGGACGAGTTGGGAACAAACATGATGATCATAGAGAACTATAACCTAATCGTAAAACATGGCAGATCAACGTGTGCTTAAGGATGCTTCCTCATGGGTCCGAGGGGGTGATCCTAGATAGGGTTCAGATGATGATTTGGTGGATATCAAAATATGATGATCAATACTTTGGAGATGTCGCTCTCTTATCCCCTTTTAAAATACTCTGACTAGACGAGCTTCTTCTCTCTCTTGTTTTTCAAACAAAGATGGCTTTATGCAAAATAAATCCACCAGCCAAAGTCTTGCGGAGTACACCCTGTACTCACCCTTGCTTTGTTGATACTTTTGGCAGAGTAAGTGTTCCCTGAAGAAAAGTTCCGTACAACATCGACATCGACGAGTAGCTTGGGGTTCCCGGCCGGCAGCCTGGAATCTATGGGCTGGGACGTCATCATTATGCTTTAGGCCTCTTAGGCCATTTGCTAAGTTTGCTATATTTAATAGCATAATTTGCCTTCCGTTGTTTGATGTTTGTGGTCAGTGAACTCTGCTTGTAATAATTTGGTTCTTTTCTCAGTTATGAGCTTGGTGTAAAAAAATTTGTGTCGTAGGGTCACTGTTGTGTTACCGATTCTCCACTGGATATCCTCGAGCTCAAGGTTAAGCTTATGTCAGACGGAGGTCTGGGATTTGTTTAGCTCTGATCTCGGGGGTGTCACACTTAGGAACTAGAGTGAGATAATCTAGTATCTCATCTCTTAGGACCCAATCTATGTTGTGATCATCAATCTTAAACCAAGCATCCAAATCCGGATCTAACCCAAGCCCCTAAAGTGACCCTCTCACCCCTTAATCACATTACCCCAGGGATAATCCCTTTCTGATAGTTTCCAACTCAGTAAAGACCCAATGTAAGCATGGATCCTATCTACCTAGTTAACACTTCATCATAATCACCTTGATCATGAGTTTGGATCCTAGCTTTCCCTCAAAATCATCTACACTTGTAATATAGTCTAAAACCCTAAATCTGCCAAAATGGCTAAGTCTGGATTTCCCACTCTTTCCCTTGGCTAATCCATTCTGTTTCCCACTCATCCATGATAGTTTTGTAGCCAAGATAATAATATTTCCTGCAAAAATCTGATCATCTTGCCTACTTTGGCAGAAGCTCACATATATATGCTACCTCCCCTTGACCAACTCCTTGCATGGTTACGATCTACTAACCATGTCTTATCAAGCCCTACTTCACTTGTTTCCATTGGAACCTTGTGCATCCTAAACCCACCTGGTTTATGAGGCGTCATGACCACTCTGTTATGGCACCCTTATTTTCAACAAAGTTTGCCATCACCCCTAAACCACCTCAAATAGAACCAAGCCCAACTCTTGCTTCCATGATCATCTATATAACATGTTCTAGCTACCCATCTATCTCTTGTATCAAGGTGGGCTCTGAGCTCACAAATCCCACCATGTTTTGGTGGCATGAAAATAACAAAACCCTAGATTCCTTAAATCCTAGTTTCTTCCCATTTCACCAAAATCCTTCAAAACCCAAGTGGAAAATGATGTATGAATCAAGTTTACATCATCTACTTTGGATATATTATTATTCTAAATAATTCCCATAATTATTTGGAGCCTAAAACTATTTAAATTATTTTTCTGGCAAAATCCTCCAAACCTTGTCTTCAAAGGCAAGTTTGTTTTTCTCCAAACCACTTTGCCAACTCAATGCATATCTGAGTTCTATACATCATACCCTACCTTATCATCTAAAAAATAAATATTTTTCAGATTCTTTATTATTTCTTTTTTCCCTTTTTCTTAAATGGCAAAAACAAGAAATAATTCCTTAAAAATACTTTTCCATCTCAATAAATTCCAATAAAATCCTCCAATGTGTAATATGATATTTAGGACCATATCACATAAAAAACCCATCTGGTACAATGTAAAAATATCAAAGGAGCTTCTAGAAACCATTTTTGCACTTCTTGAATAAATGATTTTAAGTGAACCAAAAATCATATGAAAAATCTCAAACAATTCCTAGGGCTATGCTATGACCCTATCCACACATCAGTACCTTTCCCTCACCTTTCCCAATGGATAATTCTCAACTTCCTTCACAAGTATAATATTGATCAATTCCTGCAAATCCCTCAAACCTTGTCTCAAACCAACACCCACCCCATCAAACCTTGTCAAGAACTCCTCCCCAGCACCATGATAACCTCTGGTCACAACACTGTAGCATGCCTCTGTAGCTCACCCCTCCCCTTTGTATTATGTGCTTGAGAGAAGAGAGAGACCCCACCTTTATAAAGGAATAGCAATAATTGAGACAGCAGCAACACCACCCTCCTCTCCACCCAGTGATCGACTCTGGACCCCACCACCCCTCTCTCCACCTCCCTCACTGGCCTATCCCGAGCCAGCACCCTCCCCAAGTTCAGTCCATAGTCCATGTCCACCATGAGCCTCTCCCTCTTGGATTAATAGTCCAGAGGCCTTCTCCCTCGCCCTTGCTCACTCATTTCTCACCTAGACCACGAGAGAGCCTCCCCCCGAGCTTCCCCTCTCCCTCCTTCCCTCTCAGCTGGCCACCCAAACAAGAAATGGCCCTTTCGGCCATTGCTTAGTTTGAGTTCGAGGTCACCTTCTCCCCGCCCCCCTCCCCGTGCATGTGTACTATTTGTGTTCCCCTACCTCTGACCTACTTCCCCTTGCTCTTCCCACTGCCACAGGAACGCTGGAGGTCGTCACCACTGTGCATGTCCATTTCGGGAGCTCCCCTTTCGAGTACGACGCGTCCGAGCTCCAGAATCATCGCCAATGGCCTCCCCAGGGTCTCAACCATCCCGCATGCTCTCAGGGTCATCATGGCACCGACATGAAGGTTCTCAGGTGAGCCCTGTCGCACACCCAAGACCTCCATGTCGCCACAGCCACTCGCGACCCCAGATCTACGCTGACCCCTGCCTCGCCTCCCCTCTCCGGAACCGTCACCGTGCACCGCATCCTCTCCGCCACTCCCCAACCGCTGTCGAGCCCCCGGTGAGCCTCCCCATACTCCTCCGATTCTCCCTAGGGTTTCATCTCCGCCGCCTCTGTCTCAGCGGGGAAGACGATGGCCGACCGTCGATCCTGTTTTGATCCGACGGCCACCGATGTCCCGTACCCCTTCGGCGCCCCCGTGAGTGACATTCGGGGCCTGCCAGGCCTTTCAATCTCGCCCCTTCCCGCGCAGAGAGAAGCCCGCATGGGCCGGTATCTGCTCCGCGAACCAGTATCCTAACAGATCCAGCCCACTTCCCTTATTCCCTTCTAAATATAAATTTCAGATCTGTTTTATACCCGTTTGGTTTAATTCAATTCAAAAATGAAAAATGACTCAAATTGGTCAGATCCAAATTTATTATGGTAACCACATGTTTTGTCAAACATGAAGTACCCTTGATTAGCCCATAGCTTATCTATATGAAATAATAAAAATCAATTTCCTAAATGGACCCTTTTAGCTATTAAATACTTTCTGTAAGTTTCACATCCCAAATGATGTAAAACTTGTTTGTACAGAATGGTATAAGTGATGCCTTTCATGGCACCCTGGCCCCATACCCATTTGCTTCCTAGATTGCTGGTAGAAAAAATAACAAAATCAGTCCAATTCTTCCTTTAGAAATTTCTCTAGGTTAAACCAAATGAGGAAACGACCTAATTCCAACTCTCAGTACATATAAATAATCTTATATATCAAACCCTAGGAGCCCAAAATTTATTAAGCATCTACTAGATCTTTGTGAATTAAACAATTCTATGCATGGTTTATTCACTAATAAAATCACCATATTAGTTCTTTAACTCCCAAAAGTGTGATTCCAATTTCTACAGAAAGGTATTCATTGTACCTAAATTGTGCCCTTGGAATCACATCATAATATCCTACATATTAAATATTATGAAAAAGACAAAATGCATCCAGAACTGTATTTGGGAATTTCTTGAGGGAAATCTGTTAAATATTTTAAGTTGATTCCAACTCCTGTTGAATCAGTACACCAAATACTACCTAATCACCCAAGGAAATAATTTTTGGAGCTCCATAATTTGTCTGGTGAATTATTTGCTAAAACTAGAGTTGCATCCACTATAAAAATCATTGTAAATCAATGGAAATTGATAAAATAGTGAAACCACTTTTGGCGGATTCATTTTATCAATACCCATCTTATGGTATCATTTTTACACAATGTTATCATACAGAACTTTGCCTTGCTCCAAAACCCCTTATCTAGGTGGTTTTGGACCTTAAATCCTAAATAGGGAATCCCCACATGCAACCCAAGCATTTCCTTTGTATCCCCAACCAAATCTTCAATCCTTACTGATCTATAAACTCGTTTTGTAAATTGCTTGCTGTATGAATTGGTGCTTGTATGCAATATTTTGATCGTGGTGCTCTTTGTTTGCATGTATGCTCGATAACGACGATAGTTGCGAATCGTGAGACGCCGAGAAGAAGGAAGCATCGGGTTATTCTTATTATTGTTATTATTGGTTTACTGGTATTCTAAAGAAGTCAAGGGACGTCTCGCTGGTCAGAGGCAAGCCACCATTCCTGAACTCCTATATTGACCTACTCCTTTTTATCAAATTGTATTATATCTCGTTTATGAACTTCACGATTAAATGCATGGTTTGTTTCAATTAAAAAAAGGCGTGAGTAACTTGGTGAAAGAGAATTTCCTATCCTAAGTGATTTTGGTGTTTATAAGAACACCCATGTCGGACTAATTATTTGCCAAGTGTACCACAGGTTTTATCAAGAAATGACTTGGCTCTTTCCTCCCAAAAAGGGTCCCCTGCTGATCTTGCATTTTGCCTCTGTGATGTCCGGTTGTACCGGAAAAATCAACCGGTACTACCGCACAGGGCCGACAGTGCCAGAGATTTCTACTAGACCAGGCAGTGGGTTTGGGTGAACTACCCAAAAGCTTCTGTCCTCCGCGATACCTAAAAGCGGTAGTACTGCATTTTGATACCGGACAAGACAGAAGGTGTGGGCGAGTTCGCCAAACGCCTCTGTCTTCACGTGTACCAAAGAGCGGTAGTACCGCTCTTTAGTACCGAACACGACAGAAGTGTTATGGGGTAACCCCTTGGGGTGGCCGATCTTTCACGAATCTCCGCGGGAAACGAGGGGAAAGCGGTGGACGGGGAGAAGGGGATGAACACCACGAACAGACGCGCACAAAGATCCCGATGAACTCACGCACACAAACACGATACACACCGATAACTCACGCCGGTGGCAACCGGTCCAACATAATCCCTAGGATCGGTGTTGGGCGAAGCTCTCTCTCCATGACCAACAACGGGGGCGAGATGCTTGGTGAGAACTTGACGACTTGGGGGCGAGAAACCGAGAACCCAAGGCCTTGTATAACTTGAACGCACTAGGCAAGATCCAAGAGGAGGGTGGATAATAGGGTGCTCCTTGGTAGGAGCATGAGACCAATAGATGAAAGATCCTCAAAGTCAAAGGGGTGTCCTTAATCTATTATTATCCAAGTCTAGGGTTTACAATAGAGGGTGGGGGCTATTTATAGGCCAACCACATAAACAGGGGTATTTTAGGAACAAATAGCGAAATATAGAGAGGGTTACAGGTCTGGGCCCGACTTAACACCACCCTGGGACTTCCGTTGGCGTCTTCAGTGGGGAGCGGTAGGGGTAGTGCTCAGATCTGGTAGTACTGGGTTCCAGATCCGGTAGTACCGCTGGAGACACAGAGTATTTGGCTTCACATGCTGCTTTGTTGGGAGCGGTAGTAGGGGGTAGAGGCCGCGGTAGTACCCGCCCGAGCCTGTAGTACCGCTGAGACAGAGGGTATTTGGCTTCTTCCTGGTGCTCCTCCGTCACTGGGTCCTCCTCTTCGTACTGATGATGCACAAGGTATGCGATGAAGTAGCAGCCATCCAAGGGTGTATCGAAGTCACACAAGGAGAGGAGCGAGTTCACCTTAGCTTGTAGGAGTTTGGCTCGGGCGCGAGTCATGGGTCCACTTGGGGAGCTCGTGGGAGTATATGTAGTAGCGTTCGTAGGATGGGCTGCATCAGCTCCCCCCTTGGGAAAGAGTCGTCCTCGACTCTTCAACCTTCTCAACTTAATCTTCTCCATGGTAGGGTGAGAGGTCCTTGACATTGAATGTCGTGCTCACAAGATACTTTGATGTTGGGATATCGATGATATAGGCGTTGTTGTTGATCCTCTTTAGCACTTTGAATGGTCCATCACCTCTTGGCTTGAGTTTGGAGTCGCGTTCCTTGGGGAAGCGGTCTTTACTTAAGTGTATCCACACAAGGTCGCCCTCTTCAAAGATCATCTCTTTCTTGTTCTTGTTTAGCCTTCATGCTTGGCGAAGGACTTGTTGCTCGATCGTAGCTCTTGTGTCTTCATGGAGTTTCTTCATTGTTTAGGCACGCTTGAAAACGTCCATATTGGCACGTTCATGAAGTGGTAGTGGAAGGATATCGAGCGCGGTGAGAGGCTCGAAGCCATAGACGATCATGAACGGGCTCCTCATGGTGGTGGAGTGCTTGGCGCGGTTGTAGGCGAACTCGGCGTGTGGAATACATTCCTCCCAGTCTTTAAGGTTCTTCTTTATCAACACCTGGAGGAGTGTGCCAAGGCTTCGATTGACGACCTCGGTTTGTCCATCGGTTTGAGGATGCGAGGCGGACGAGAAGAGGAGCTTGATGCCGAGCTTGGCCATGAGAGTCTTCCAGAAGTAGCTCATGAATTTGACGTCGCGGTCAGAGACGATTGTTCGTGGTACACCGTGTAGCCGAATTATTTCCCTGAAAAACAAATTTGCTACATGTGAAGCATCATCGGTCTTATGGCACGGAATGAAGTGTGCCATTTTTGAAAAGCGACCCACTACCACAAATATAGAATCATGTCCATGTTTAGATATAGGCAAGCCTAACACAAAGTCCATGCTAATGTCCGACCAAGGTGCATGAGGAATAGGCAATGGCATATAAAGACCAAAGGGGTTAGACTTAGACTTAGCTTGGATACATGTAGTGCATCGTTGGACGTGGCGCTCCACGTCGTGCTTCATCTTTGGCCAAAAGTAGTGAGTGGAGAGCATGTCATATGTCTTGTCACAGCCAAAGTGACCCATAAGGCCTCCACCATGGGACTCTTGAAGAAGCAAAATTTGGAGAGATGACTTCGGAATGCAAAGCTTGTTTTGTTTGAAAAGAAAACCCTTATGCAAATAGAAATCATCAATCCCTTTGTCTATTGAACATCTTGCAAAAATTGGTCCAAAGAAAGGGTCGGACGCGTACAAAGATTTGATGTCATCAAGACCCAAGACATTTACTTCGAGTCGCGTAAGAAGGTTTGTGTTTTTGCGAGACAAGGCGTCCGCTACCACATTTTCTTTGCCCTTCTTGTATTTGACAATGTAAGGAAAAGACTCCATGAACTCAACCCATTTGGCGTGCCTTTTACTCAAATTGTCTTGTCCCTTAAGATACTTCAACGACTCATGGTCGGAATGGATGATAAATTCTTTGGGCCAAAGATAGTGTTGCCACACTTGAAGGACTCGAACCAAGGCAAAAAGTTCTTTGTCATAAATGGGATAGTTAAGGCGTGCGCCATCAAGTTTCTCACTATGGTATGCAATAGGACGCCCATTTTGCATAAGGACGCCACCAATGCCAATACCACTAGCGTCACATTCAATCTCAAAGGTTTTTGTGAAATCCGGTAATGCAAGAAGTGGTGCTTCGGTGAGCCTCGTTTTGAGCTCATCAAAAGCCTTTTGTTGTGATTTTCCCCAAACGAATGTGACATTTTTCTTGGTCAATTTGTTGAGGGGGCAAGCAATGGTGGAAAATTCTTTCACAAAACGAAGGTAAAAGCCAGCCAACCCATGAAAACTACGAAGTTCACTAACGTTGGTAGGGATGGGCCAATCTCGTATGTCCTTAACTTTTGAGACATCAACTTCAATGCCATTAGAAGACACAACAAAACCAAGGAAAATCAGCTTGTCTTTTGCAAAAGTGCACTTTGGGAGATTAGCATAAAGCTTTTCATGACGAAGGATTTGAAGGACCTCCTTAACATGAGTAACATGCTCCTCTAGTGACTTGCTATAGACAAGGATGTCATCAAAGTAAACAACTACACTCTTCCCAATGAGAGATCTCAAAATATGGTTCATGAGGCGCATGAAGGTAGATGGGGCATTTGATAAGCCAAAAGGCATAACCAACCATTCATAGAGACCAAGCTTGGTCTTGAAGGCGGTTTTCCACTCATCACCTTCGGCCATGCGAATTTGATGGTAACCACTACGAAGATCAATTTTCGAAAATATAGTGGCTCCACATAACTCATCAAGCATGTCATCAAGACGCGGTATAGGATGTCGATAACGCACGGTGATAGCATTGATTAGACGGCAGTCCATGCATAACCGCAACGTATCATCCGTTTTTGGAACTAGAATCACGGGGACTGCGCTTGGGCTAGTGCTTACTTGGATCAAACCTTTGGAGAAGAGTTGGTTGATTTGACGTTCTATCTCCTTAGTCTCTTCCGGGTTCGTGCGATACGCTGCGTGGTTTGGGAGTGGGGCGTCGGGTATGAGGTCGATGCGGTGCTCGATTCCACGAAGAGGAGGAAGGCCATGAGGAAGCTCTTCGGGAAATACATCTTGGAATTCCTGCAAAATAGCCATCAAAGAAGGAGGAACATTTGTCAAGTCATTAGTTCCTTGCGCTAGTCCCTTGCATACAAGGACATAGTGCAAGATGGATGGGTTGTTCCGCAGTTCTCTTATCTCACTTTTGGTGGCAAGTAGAACACTCTTAGTTTTTCCACTCGAGTTTGGCTTGTGGCACTCACTCACTATGGTGTGGTTCTCTCGCTCACCACTCTTCTCACAAGGTGTTTTTGTGTATTGCGCCCTCGCTAAAGCCTTTGCATTGTCCGCAATTATTTGGCTAGGAGTCATTGGTTGCAACACACAAGTTTTATCAAGCCATTTGAAGGTATAAGTGTTTGAGTGACCATCATGCAAAGCACGCTTGTCATATTGCCACGGCCTTCCGAGCAACATATGGCAAACCGTCATTGGGACCACGTCACATTCCATCGTGTCCTTGTAGGGTCCAATTGAGAACGTTACCGAGACGGTGTGCTTGATCTTGACGGATCCTTGGTCACTTAGCCATTGGATATGGTAGGGGTGTTTATGCGGATGGAGGGTGAGGTTGAGTTTCTCACACAATTCCGTGCTTGCAAGATTGTGGCAACTCCCTCCATCGATGACAACTTTGATGGACTTGCCATTGATGCCGGCATGAGTTTGGAAGATGTTCGAGCGTTGGTCTTCATTCTCATTGGCTTGGGTAGTTAAGACCCTTGTGACCACAAGCGATGGACTTGCGTCATGCTCACACACAATAAGTTCTTGGTCCTCTTCCAAATGTTGCCTTGCCATGGCTTCCTTGACCCTTGCATCAAACTCTTCTTCACTCAAGTATTCTTCATCGCCGTTGTCATGGATGAACAAAACTTTCTTGTTTCCACATGCGGCCAACTTGTGTCCTTTGCCTCCACACTTGTAGCATTCACCATTGAATGGTTCATCATCCCTTGTGTATTTGCCACTTGGGGGCTATTTTCCTTGAGGGAGTGTTGGCTTGAAGGGAAGCTTGGTGGTACTTGAGGAGCTTCCACTTGGTGTTGTTGGAGTAGTGGTTGGTGCTTGCTTGTAGGTGAAGTACGTCTTTGGCCTGTTATACTTGATGTCCTCTTGCACTTGACGCTCGGCCTTTGATGCGATGTGCACAAGCTCAACCATGTTGTTGTACTTTTGGAACTCGGTGATGCGCTTGATTTGATGGTTCAAACCATTCAGGAAGCGTGCCATTGTTTGTTCATCACGCTCTTCAATGTTGGCACGGATCATGTTGAGCTCCATTTGCTTGAAGTACTCTTCCACGGTCTTTGTCCCTTGACTAAGCGTTTGAAGCTTGTTGAAGAGGTCACGCGTGTAGTGCGAAGGAACAAAGCGGGATCTCATATGGGCCTTCATATCTTGCCAAGTTGAGATTGGAGGCTCTTCTTTTGCTTCGCGAGTGAGTTGGACTTGTTCCCACCAAAGGTTGGCATACTCATCGAACTCGAGGGATGCCATGGCCATCATCTTCTCATTGCTATAGTTGTGCATGCGGAAGATCTTGTCAACCTTGAGTTCCCACGAGAGATATTCTTTGGGTTCATTGGAACCGGTGAACTTGGGCATGTTGAATTTGAGCTTGCCGAAAGTTTCTTCTCCATTGCGGTTCCGGTTGCGGCGGTTGCCATGATTGGGGCGGTCATCATCATCATTCGATCTCTCATGTCTTGCTTGGTGATGGTTGCGTTGCTCTTGTGGTTGTTGAGGTTCCGCGTTTGGTGGTGGGACTTGGTTTTGACGACGAGCTTGGGGAGCTTGCTCGTGTTGTTGGTTCGGTTGAGGACGAGGGGGAGGTTGATTGTACTCATGACGAGCTTGGGGAGCTTGCTCTTGTTCTTGTCGCGGTTGATGCCGAGGAGCATTATCTTGCGCCATGTGGCGAGGAGGGCGTCTAGCCACATGTGCAATGGGTTGTTCTCCTTCTTCTTGATGTGGAGGAGGCTCGTCATGATCATGTTGCCGACGTTGACGATCATGTCAATGATGACGCCTTGGTGGATCTTCGAGTGCTTCACGTCGATGGTGATCTTGTTCGTGCTCTTCGGATGCTTCACTTGTTGTTGAAAGAACATGTCAACGGCGATGGGCTTGGTGGTCCATGTGAGGTTGTTCTTGTTGAATCACAAGTGCCCTTGGTTGTGGCCGGTTCGCTTCACTTCTTGGAGGTCTTGCGGAGAGGTCACCATCATAGCTTGACGTTGCGGCGTGTCACGGAGATGGTACCGCTTGAGAAGAGCTCATGGATTGAAGGACGGGTCCATCCCGGTGCCTTGAAGCGTGACAGCGAGGTGCACTTGATTCACTTGAGGAGTGCCGAGATGATCTTGAGTCGCGCGAGCGTGGCCTTGCTAGCCCATCAATGAGGCGTTGAAGCTTCTCATCCATTGAGGCGAGGGCGCGACCAAGAGCTTCATTTTGATGACCGAGGTTGTGTTGCATGGCATGCATTTGGCCTCAGACTTCTTCGAAGCGGTTGTCGATGTTCTTGAAGTCCACGCGGGCTTCGCTAAATTGTTCATCTTGGCGCCACTCAAGAGCTTCACAATGGTAGTTGAATTCTCCTCAGACCTTCCAATGGTCCCATCTTGTCATGAATTGTGTGTCGTCCTCCGGAGGTGGTGGTGGTTGGGACGGCTCGCCATTCCTGTCCATGATGCAAAGCCGACAAGGGTTGTAAAGGTGCGTAGAGTTAGCCTTTTACCTCACCTTGGAGATTATATCAAACCAATTGCCACACAAAGGAGCGAACAGCGTGCAAAGTGAAATGGTAAAGAAACTCACACACAAATATGCTACAACTCTCAAAAGCTTTTGGTGGAAGGTTAGGATTGTGGAAAACCAAACGAAACGATCCAAGCAAAAGGTTATTGTTCTAAGTGGTAAAGAACCAAAGATCAAAAGCAAAAGGATACGATCTACAAAAACACGGAAAAACGCACACGTGGAGAAAAACGGGGTTAGCACGACTATGAAAATGAGAACAAAAGGTCCTAACGAAGACTACGCTCGGTTGTCGTGCCAACTCAAGGAGAGACCACAACTCGTTTGCCAAAAGAGGATAAGCAATAGATTTGTGCACTTGCCTTGGTGCGCTCTTTCTTCTCTCTTTTCGGCTTACAATCTTGGTATTCTCTTTGTATTGGGAGACTATATATCTTTCTATTTTTTCTTCTTTTTTTTTGATTCTTTTCCTTTTTCTCCCTTTCTATGGTACTATGTTAACTTTTGTATTTGGCCTCACACTCTCACTTTCCAAAGGCAAGTGCACAGTGCTTAGACAAACACAAAATGAGTTGCTCTCATAGGAGAGATACACACAAAGGAAGATATGGGGCTGTCAAGGTGGCGCAAGTTATACCTTTGGTATTGTTGACGACTTGCAACCGTTGATGGGGATGATGGTCGAGTGTCGCAGAGTCGTTGAGCGCGTGGTGACTTTGATGCGGAAGCTTGTGTTAAAATGGCGAAAAACACGTGAAACATGAACAAGTTAAAGAGGGAAAGTCAGCAAACGAAGTTGAGGCGTCAAGAGAAGAAGAAAAACTTTCTGTGTCGCGCGGTAGTACCGCCAGGTACAACCGGTAGTACCGGAGGGCGGTAGTACCGCCTGCGCGACCGGTAGTACCGCCGGGCGCAGAACAAGAACGAGATCCACTTGACACAAACCTCAAATTCGTGGTAAACTGACCGAAAGGCTGGGCTAGGAACAGAAAAAGGCTATAGATCGACTCCAAAAGCAACAGATCTATGGACCAAAACCACGAAAAACTCACCAAATCCAAAGATCGATCCGAAGGCAAATTGGGGCTCTTTTTGGTGGGATTTTCGATTTTAAGGGGGATAGAAGAAAAATTGGGGGGAAATTCGTGATCAACCTTGCTCTTGATACCAAGATGTTATGGGGTAACCCCTTGGGGTGGCCGATCTTTCACGAATCTCCGCGGGAAACGAGGGGAATGCGGTGGACGGGGGAGAAGGGGATGAACACCACGAACACACGCGCACAAAGATCCCGATGAACTCACGCACACAAACACGATACACGCTGATAACTCACGCCGGTGGCAACCGGTCCAACATAATCCCTAGGATCGGTGTTGGGCGAAGCTCTCTCTCCACGGCCAACAACGGGGGCGAGATGCTTGGTGAGAACTTGACGACTTGGGGGCGAGAAACCGAGAACCCAAGGCCTTGTACAACTTGAACGCACTAGGCAAGATCCAAGAGGAGGGTGGATAATAGGGTGCTCCTTGGTAGGAGCATGAGACCAATAGATGAAAGATCCTCAAAGTCAAAGGGGTGTCCTTAATCTATTATTATCCAAGTCTAGGGTTTACAATGGAGGGTGGGGGCTATTTATAGGCCAACCACATAAACAGGGGTATTTTAGGAACAAATAGCGAAATATAGAGAGGGTTACAGGGCGCTGGGCCGACTTAACACGATCAGGTTCACGCACGTCCGGTAGTACCGGTCTAGCACGTCCGGTAGTACCGGTCAACCGGTAGTACCGCTTCCGGGTCCGGTAGTACCGCTTGCCACCCTGGGACTTCCGTTGGCGTCTTCAGTGGGGAGCGGTAGTAGGGGGCGGTAGTGCCGCAGACCGGTAGTACCGGTTCCAGATCCGGTAGTACCGCTGGAGACAGAGAGTATTTGGCTTCTGTTGGCGTCATCTATTGGGAGAGGTAGTAGGGGGCGGTAGTGCCGCCGGGCGGTAGTACCGGCCGCCAGTTCCGGTAGTACCGCTGGAGACAGAGGGTATTTGGCTTCTTCCGCTGGTGCTCCTCAGTTTGCTGGGTCCTCCTCTTCGTACCTGATGATGCACAAGGTATGCGTATGAAGTAGCAGGCCATCCAAGGGTGTATCGAAGTCACACAAGGAGAGGAGCGAGTTCACCTTAGCTTGTAGGAGTTTGGCTCGGGCGTGAGTCATGGGTCCACTTGGGCGTGGGAGTAGATGTAGTAGCATTCGTAGGACGGGCTGCATCAAGAAGGTTTTGGCAAGTTTGCCAAATGCCACTGCCCTCCCCCGTACCAAAATGCGGCACTACCGCCTGGGTCCGGTAGTACCGTGCCCCATGGCCGATAGTACTGCTTTGCGGTAGCACCCTATAGTCTGGGACTGGTTTTTCTATATGGCACATCTTCGGTACCTGACCAGTAGTACCGGTGTTTTCTGGTACTACCGCTTGGAGTTCCGGTAGTACCGCTGCAATAAATTCTCAACAGTCAGATCTGCACCAAGGACTATAAATGAACCCTTCACCTACCTTGAGAGGTTGCTCGTCTCACTCAAGAACACCACCTCCATTTGAGCCACCAAATCAACAAGATCTCTTCATCCAACCATCCAAAGTCATTGATCTTTGGAGAATCGAAGGAGGAGGCCTTGATCTATAGCTTCACCAAGAGAGATCTTCATTTCCCCCTCATTCACTTGAGGGCCCCGATGCTCTAGTGTTTCTTTGGAAACCCTAGCTTTGATTTGGTTCTTACAAGCTTGTCTTTGATTGTTTTGACATCTTGCTTTTATTTGGGAGCCTCCAATTAAGTTGTGGATGTGTGCCCCGAACTTGTTGTAAAGGTGTCGGCTTCTGACGAGGTTCGATCTCGTCAATGCCCATTGTTATGGACTTGGGTTTTCGAGAAGATAGGGATGCTGGAGATCGCGAAACGGTTAACAGACAAACAACACGGGGACACGAGGTTTACCCAGGTTCAGGCCCCCGGAGGGAAAATCCTACTCCTGCTTGTCTGCTCTTGATTATGGCGGAACCAAAGGTTATAGGGGTGAGAAGATGCGATATGGCGTGAGGTGCGTATGAGGTGAGCATTGTAGATTTGTAGATCTGTTGTGGTCTAATCTATTGTATCGTAGCGTGCGACGTATCGGGGGTGCCCTCCTCGTTGGACCCTCCTAGCCTTTATATATATGGGGAGGCTAGGTCTCGGGTGACAATACGAGTAGGTTACAAGTTGTATTCAAACTCTAGTCTTAAGCTTTCCCTGTATTGTGCGCTTGGGAGTCTGTGTCCATATGGGCTTCATAGCAGCTGAAACGTCATAGGCATCATGGACCCTGGAAGATCGTCGAGTGGGCCTTCCGTCGGGCTGGACCAGGTATGCTAACATCGGGTACCCATAGGGCATATCCATGTCAGTAGCCCCCGAGTGTCCATTCGAAACATAGATTCGGGTGGAGACTTAGTTGTATTGAACCTTGCATTTGGATGTCGGAGTCGAAAGTTGTGTCGAGTGTGAAACACTTCACCCGAAAGTTCGTCGGGTCAGCTGAATTTGTTTGGTTGTTGTAAAGGAGTCGGCATTATGGACGTAGTCAACACAATGGACTATAGGGTGCGCGACCAGCTCTCCCTATGGGAGTAGCCCCCGAGTGTCTGTTCGAGTCGTAGACTCGAGCAGAGACTTATAGTCGTCGGTTGTGCGATATGGTGATCCGGAAGTTCTTTGGATGACCTTGCAGATGCTCTGAATGCCTTCATTTTTTGAATACGCAGCCAACGCTCCCTATGGGAGTAGCCCCCGAGTCCTCAGTTGAATCGTTGATTCAAGTGAGGAATCGAAGCATGCCACTCGAAGATCTTCTGTGTGCACGACCAACGCTCCAGTTTGGAGTAGCCCCCGAGTGTCTGGCAGAGTCGTAGACTCGGGCAAAGACTCGAGTCTTGTATCGTGCAGCTGTAGTCAACAATCTCGTGGGCGTACCACTGACCCGGAAGTACATCGGGTGCGCGACCAGCGCTCCTAATAGGAGTAGCCCCCGAGTGTCTAGTTGAGTCGTAGACTTGAGTGGAGACTCATGCGAGGAGAAACCATTGACCCGGAAGTGCATCGAGTCAGCGTCTCTCACATAAGGAGCCAGCAGTCAACGATGCAATCGGAGTTGACATAGCGGAGTCCTGCGACATCTTAGTCGGGGTGAGTCGACGATGTGGATGGAGTCGACGTCATTGCCTCTGTCGGGTGCGTGGCTAGCATCGTGTCTTTGTAGCATCAGGCAATGCGACCATCCTAGGAGGGACTCGACTCGGGTCTTGAGTCTATGGCGTAGCCAATTGTTTTGTCGACTCCTGTTGGATGACTCAATTGAATAGCTCGACGCAGTCGACGTCCTTATAAGCTGCAGAAAACATAAAGAATTATGAAGTACTTGTATCTTGTAAAGAATATTTGCCTTTCAGCTTGTACAGTAAGATTCTGGTGCCGATCTATTCGACACTGTTGCACTGTATGCTAGGCCTTTTCCTTAGCTTGATTACCCTTAGTCTCAGTACCTTGCCGAGGCACTCGGAGTTCAAGGATTCGGCGATCAGGCAGAATCAGCTACATGGGCTGTCGTGTTCGAAGGTGCTCGAGTGCGTGGAGCCGATGTCCCATTAGGTTACTCGAAGAGGGCGCAGCCCCCGAGTGTTTCGAGTGTGAGTTAAAAATGAATAAGCTCTAAGTAGAGGGAAAACTTAGCTTTATTGGTAGTTGCCGTAGACGAAGTTGATGCAACCACAGACGTAGTCGACATAGTAGCGGGTCACGCGGCGGACGTAGTCGACATAGCAGACCGCACTCGTAGAAGCGTGTGTTCGTGGGGTTGATGGCGGCTGCGAGTTCCGCATCCAAAGATTGTCGCAATCAAAGACCACATTGGGTCGTCGCATCCGAAGGATGTATCAGGTTACCGCAGCTGAAAGCTGCATCGGTTCGCTGATGCCGAGGGAGCCCCCGAGTCGCTGGAGTCAAAGACCACACCGGGTCACCGGACTCGAAGAAGTCCTGGAGTTGCCAGAGCCGAAGACCGCAGCAAGTGGTCGCAATCGAAAACTGCAGAGGGTCGCAGGAGTCGAGGGAGCCCCGAGTTGTTGGAGTCGAAGATCGTAGTGGACTGCCGGATTCGAAGACTCCAACAGGTCACGAGGTAGAGTCAGACGAGTAGTCAACATGGCGGTCGAGAGTTGTGCACCGAACATGTAGTTGACGTGGAAGCGAGTCACGCGGTGGACGTAGTCGACGCAGCGGACTGGAGTCGCGTTGTGATGACTAGTTGCCGCATCCGGAGACCGTAATGGGTCAGCGCAGTCGAAGACCGTATCGGGTCGTCGCAGCTGAAGATCGAAGAAGGTCAACAGAGTCGAAGACCATAACGGCGAGTCACCATAGCTGAAGATCGCAGCGGGCCGCGCGACGGAGTCAGCACAACCCCCGTGTACAGAGTCGCGTGGCGGACGGGGTCGAAGTAGCGGTGGGTCGCCGGAGTCAATGTGGTGGACGCAGTCGAGGTCGATATAGTCATACGACAAACAGTTGGTGCAGCAGTGATGAAATAGTTAATCTGATGAAGCTGCGTCGAAGAAGTTGTAGTTTGCTGCATGGTCGAAATAGTCTGCGTTGATGGCAAGGCCAAACGTGATGGAGTCAAAACAATCCGTGGTGAAGCTAGTTGGCATGTTTAAAATCCAAAGTATGATGCGTTCCATGAAATAATACTTGATAGGGCAAAGGTGTCCGATCTTTCGATGAGATGGTGATAATCGATTTGGTGGAGTTCGGGCTTGACGATTCGACTACACGTGCGAGCACGAGTGCCAATGCAATCGCTAGGCCAATCTCCTGGAGGTTACCGATCCTGCGGGAACACGATCAGCCTGACCAGCGAGGGTCTTAATTCCTACCTGAAATCGAGAACAAGTAAGAACCAATATTGCAATCAAGATATTGCGGATTAAGATGAAAGCTTTATTAAAAAGGTGGGATCCTGTATAGGTGCGAAGTACAAGAGGCCTCTACGATGCTCGAGCCTTGGCGAAGTTGCTATGATGGCTAACATAATGTCTAAACAAAATCCGAGTCTAAAGTGACGGCTATGGGGAGTATTTAAGGAGGAAAAGGTGGGGTTTCGGCCAGCCATAGAAGTGGTGGCCGAATCCAACCCTAGAAGTCCTTTTCTCCTCAAATACGGACTCTAAAATGTGGCTAATTAAAATCCTGCGAAAATTACATGGGCCTGGCCCAAAATAAAGGTGTCGCAGCACCATATTAAGATATGGATGAATTTGTGAAGTATTAATCTTGAATATTTCGTCCAAGCCTCCTTTCTTCATTATGGTGGCCTCAAAGTTCTGAAATCTTCATCCGTGGCCTTCTCTTGAATCATCTCATGCTTGCTGCCATCTCCATGCATGGCCATGCTCCAATGCTTGTCCCTCTCATCCATGCTTAGTCCATCATTCCTAAGAATAATAAATACATCTGATTTAGGCAGCATCATATTCTCATGTATGTGAGGAATAGTTCCAAGAAACGAAAGTACCTGATAGTTAAGTTGCTTGGCACGAGATCGAGTGATAGGTCCTTGTATGTGTGTAGCTGTAGGTACAATGGTTGTATCAATAGATGGGATGTCCACATCATGCTCCCCTTCTTGAATTGAAGTCGTCCTCGACGCAATCTCATCTTCCTCACCAAAGTAAGGCTTCAAATCTACAATGTTAAACGTAGGACTAACCATACCAAAGTCTGCAGGCAACTCAAGTTTATATGCATTATTGTTTATTTTCTCTAACACCTTAAAGGGACCAGCAACACACAACATTAACTTAGACTTGCGTAAATAAGGAAAACGATCTTTACGCAAATTTAACCAAACAAGATCTCCAACATCAAACACAACATGCTTTCTCCCTTTATCCCCAGCAAGTTTATACTTAGCATTCATGTGTTCAATGTTATCTTTAGTAGTCTTATGCAAGTTTAATATCATTTCAGCGCGTTGTGTAGCATCCAAATTATTTTGCACCGAAGAAGGTAAAGGCAATAAATCAATAGGTACACGAGGAACAAAACCATACACGATCTCAAACGAGCACATCTTTGTGGTAGAATGCAGCGAACGATTATAAGCAAATTCTATATGAGGTAAACACTCTTCCCACAATTTTAAGTTCTTCTTTAAAATAGCCCGCAACATAGTAGACAAAGTTCTATTTAATACTTCAGTTTGTCCATCAGTTTGGGGATGACATGTAGTACTAAACAACAATTTAGTCCCCAACTTAGCCCATAAACATCTCCAAAAGTGGCTAACAAATTTAGTATCACGATCAGAAATAATAGTATTTGGCACACCATGCAAACGAACAATTTCACAAAAGAAAAAATCAGCAATATGCGGAGCATCATCCGTTTTATGACAAGGAATAAAGTGTGCCATCTTAGAAAACCGATCCACAACAACAAAAATACTATCCCTCCCCTTTTGTGTTCGTGGTAATCCCAAAACAAAGTCCATAGAAATATCCTCACAAGGAACACTAGGAACAAGAAGAGGCATATATAAACCATGTGGATTAAGGCGAGACTTAGCTTTTTGACAAGTAGTGCAGCGTGCCACAAATCTCTCAACATCTCGACGCATACGTTGCCAAAAGAAGTGTGCAGCAAGAACATCCTCCGTCTTCTTGACACCAAAGTGTCCCATCAATCCTCCTCCATGCGCCTCCTGTAACAACAAAAGATGCACAGAACTATCCGGAATGCATAGTTTGTTAGCACGGAACACAAATCCATCATTGAAGACAAACTTGTTCCATGTTCTACCATCTCTACAATTCTGCAACATATCTTTAAATTCAGCATCATGCACATATTGTTCCTTAATAGTTTCTAATCCAAATATTTTGAAGTCAAGTTGAGATAACAAAGTATAACGGCGCGACAAAGCATCAGCAATAAAATTATCTTTACCCTTTTTGTGTTTGATAACATAAGGAAAAGACTCAATAAATACAACCCACTTTGCATGACGACGATTCAACTTAGCTTGACTACGAATATGCTTCAAAGATTCATGATCAGAATGTATAACAAATTCTTTAGGCCATAGATAATGCTGCCAAGTTTCTAATGTCCGAACCAACACATATAATTCTTTATCATAAGTAGAATAGTTCAGACTAGCCCCACTCAATTTCTCACTAAAATATGCAACAGGTTTTCCCTCTTGTAATAACACACCTCCCAAACCAATTCCACTAGCATCACATTCAAGATCAAAAGTCTTAGTAAAATCAGGAAGTTGGAGTAAGGGAGCATGTGTTAGCTTATCTTTTAATATGAAGAATGCCTGTTGTTGTGCATCACCCCAAACAAAGGGCACATCCTTCTTGGTAAGTTCATTCAGCGGCGCGGCAAACTTGATCCAAAGTCTTTGACAAAGCGCCTATAAAAACCAGCGAGGCCAAGAAAACTCCTCACTTGTGTGACCGTCTTGGGCTGCGGCCAATTCTCAATAGCTTCAATCTTGGCTGGATCCACTTCAATACCCTTTGATGTAACAACATAGCCAAGAAACGCAACTCGATTGGTGCAAAAGGTGCACTTCTCAAGATTACCAAACAAACATGCATCACGTAAAGCATTGAAAACATCACGTAAATGGTCCAAATGATCCTCTAAAGATTTGCTATAAATTAGAATATCATCAAAGTAGACTACCACAAAACGTCCAATGAAAGCACGTAAAACTTCGTTCATTAATCTCATGAAAGTGCTGGGTGCATTAGTTAAACCAAACAGCATCACTAACCACTCATACAAACCGAACTTAGTTTTAAATGCTGTTTTACATTCATCTCCCAATTTCATACGAATCTGGTGGTAACCACTACGCAAATCAACTTTAGAAAACATGGTAGAGCCACTCAATTCATCAAGCATGTCATCCAAATGTGGAATAGGATGACGATATCGAATAGTAATATTATTGATAGCTCTACAATCAGTACACATGCGCGAAGAACCATCTTTCTTAGGTCCCAAAATAATAGGAACAGCACAGAGGCTAAGGGACTCACGAATATGATCTCTATCGAGTAGTTCCTGAATTTGGCGTTGTATTTTCTTTGTCTCCTCTGGATTGGTTCTATATGACGTGCGGTTGGGCAACGTAGCACCAGGAATTAGATCAATTTTGTGCTCAATTCCTCTAATAGGAGGTAGTCCTGGTGGCAGCTCAGCGGGAAAGATGTCCTCATATTCCTGCCAAAGGTTAGTAATAGCCGGTGGCAAAGAAGGAGGCATATCCTCAAATGAAAAAAAACCTCTTTGCAGATAATTGCATAACATTGAGTGTTGTTTACATCTAGTTCAGCAATATCAATTTTATTTGCAAGCATACATGGACTCTTCAAACGAATTTCAGTAGCATGTTTAGAATCAGATTTAGTGTTCTTTGGTGGTAAAAAATCTGCAGCAACAATCTGATTCTCACTTTTATTTTTCTCCTCAGATTTAGCTCTACTAGCTCTAGCAAGATCATCTTTTAAAATCTGTTCGGGAGTCATAGGGTTTGGACCAATTTTCTTTCCATCATACATAAGAGAATAGTGTTTAGTTTTGCCATTATGAAAAGATTCTCTATCAAATTGCCATGGTCTACCAAGTAACAAAGAACAAGCTTGCATAGGTACAACATCACAATCAACAAAATCAGAATATGTACCAATAGTAAAATGCACGTGTACCATTCTTGTTACCTTGATCTTGCGAGAACACTCAAACCATTGGATGTAATATGAATGTGTGCGTTGTCTTGTTGGAAGTGCAGGCTTCTCTACCATGTGAACACTAGCCAGATTATTACAACTCCCTCCATCAATGATGATCCGTATAGCTCTTTCTTTGACAACACCACGTGTTTGGAACATGTTGTGGAGTTGATCTTGCTCAGATTTGCTCAATTGCACACTCAACACACGTTGTATAATTAAGCTCTTGTATTGATCAACAGTTTCAGCTCCCATGACCTCTGTATCTTCCTCATAATCACAATTGTCTCCATCTCAAGCAGAAATAAGAGCTAATGTATCTTCATCAAAGTCACTCGCTGAATCGTATTGACCATCATCACGCACCATCATAACACATTGTGTTGTGCACTATCTCTCAATATGACCAAAACCCCAGCACTTGCGGCATTGTATATCCTTTGTTTTACCCGTGGAAGCCATAGAAGATGCACTACGAGCAGGAGCATTGGATGACGGTGGAGGAGCAGCTAGAAATCTTGTGGTGGCCTTGGATGTGATAGTAGCTGGTGGAGAATCACGACAAGGAGGCGCTGATTGTCGGGATGTCCAAGTGGATGTGCGACCTGCAGAATTATTAGTCCTCCTCCATGGTGTTTGGCGATCCTGCACTTCACGTTCAGCTTTGCAAGCAAGATGAGACAAACGAGTGATGGAATAATATTCCTTATAGTCTAATATGTGTTGAATGTCCTTGTTTAATCCACCAAAGAAACGTGCAAGTATTTGTTGAGTAGATTCAACAATACCACACTGAACCATCCCCATTTACAATTCCTGATAATACTCTTCTACAGAATTTTTCCCTTGTTCCAAACGTGTCAGATTCTTTAGTAAATCACGTTGATAAGTGGGAGGCACAAAACAAACACGCATAGCAGTTTTTAAAGCAGTCCAAGTACGAGGAATAGTATTAGGATTTAAACGATAATACTCAGACCACCAAAGGGAAGCAAATTTAGTAAATTCACATGTAGCAGCACTAACACCCAAATTCTCAGGATATTTTAAACATGCAAAACGTTGTTCTACTTCCATCTCCCATGTAAGATATGCATCAGGATTATATTTACCCTCAAAAGATGGAATATATAATTTAAGCTTTGCAACATGATCATCATCACGTACCGGTGGTCGAGCGTTGCGGTGGTAATGTCGGGGATGGCCAGAAGGGTGTGGTGGTTGTTCAACCTCCTCGTCAAACATATAAATCCGCCGGGTCGTAGTAGTACCGCTGCTCTCAATGTCGCAGCAGAGTCATGTGGAAGTCTGAGGTGTCTTAGCTGCAGCGGTAGCCGCCTGAGGTGTGGCGGCAGCCAAAGCAGCAGTACGACCCATGATCGGAATGCGCCGTGCACCATGCCGAGGTGCCAATGGAGCGGGTGCGGGTGCCGGCAATCTGTCCAAAACCTCCTTGAACCGAACGTCAAGCTTGTCGTTGAAGGATTTCTCGAGTCCGTCGATCTTGTCCATGGAGTTGGTGAGCTTGGTGTCAAACTCCTGTAGTCGTGCATCCACATCTTCAGCGCGACCGACCAAGAGATCGGGGAAGTGGACATGTAGTTCTTGGTTCGTCATTGTGGCAGGGTTACACGAAGTATCTGTCATGGTTAGTCCTTTAAAAAGCACAGGTATATATGCCTATAACTATGGAAATATGGTGGAAGGCACGCGTAATCCGTCAAGCAATATACGAAGCTCTTACAAGTTCTTACCAAATAACAGGAAAAGGCGATGTGCAACCGCAAGGAGCAGTGGGTCCAGAGATTGAACCAAGCGATTACTAGGAGTCGAGACACCGCACGTGGAGAAATTTGTGGAGCTCTGGGAAGGCTTAGCAAAGGGGTTAGCAATTATCAAAACATCATTGCAAATGTTGAAATAATGCTCAACGATGGTACTATGCTGGTCCTAGGATAGACCGTACTAGAGACGCGAGCCTAGATCACCAACGATGTCACGACACGACACAACAAGCAATGTAGGATGATATGGCACCCTGAAAAGCAAACCGAGATGTCAAAAATCACTATGATGGCGAGTGTCTAGAACTGATCGACGGGGTCTAGAAACAGGTTAGCCCCAAAAAAAATTCAAAATTTTTGTATTATGCTCCGAAAAGCGCGCAGGCGCCAAAAAAATATCGCTATAACGGCCGATGGAGAAAAGTGATCCCCAGAGCCGAAAATCAGTATAGCCAGAAATTTTTTTCGGAGGCGGTTTCAGACTTTTTTTGCTCTCCTTTTGGACTTATGGCTGAACTTCTAACTCGACACGGACTTTATCTCAACATGGAAACAACAAGGAAGGAAAAAAAAACTAGGAAACAATAACTCAACTCGGACTCGTGCCGCGACAGGAAAGGTGATCGGATCCGTGTCGCGGTAGGAAGGCGGTGGCGGAGATTAGGGTTGATGGTGGCTAGTTGTATGGCAGCGGAATATGGTGGCGGTGATCTGCGAGTGTGGCAGTGAGTACTGTGATCAGAACTCGAAACTCTAAGGGACGAGACACTAAGACCAGCAACTTGACGCGACGATGCAGACACAAATTCAACAATGCAAAACTGAAAAGATAATGCGAGGCATAGATTGGTGATGGGATGGAACCAAACTCTAACTGTGTTTTTGGCTTTTTCGTGGGTTATAGGTAAAATAGATCTAATCTATGAAAGCAGTAAAATCTCACCGAGCAACCTGAAATCTGATACAACTTGATAGGGCAAAGGTGTCCAATCTTTCGATGAGATGGTGATAGTCGATTTGGTGGAGTTCGGGCTTGACGATCCGACTACACGTGCGAGCACGAGCGCCAATGCAATCGCTAGGACAATCTCCTGGAGATTACCGATCCTGCGGGAACACGATCAGCCTGACCAGCGAGGGTCTTAATTCCTACATGAAATCGAGAACAAGTAAGAATTAATATTGCAATCAAGATATTGCGGATTAAGATGAAAGCTTTATTGAAAAGGTGGGATCCTGAATAGGTGCGAAGTACAAGAGGCCTCTGCGACGCTCGAGCCTTGGCGAAGTTGCTATGATGGCTAACTTAATGTCTAAACAAAATCCGAGTCTATGGTGACGGCTATGGGGAGTATTTAAGGAGGAAAAGGTGGGGTTTCGGCCAGCCATGGAAGTGGTGGCCGAATCCAACCCTAGAAGTCCTTTTCTCCTCAAATACGGACTCTAAAAAGTGGCTATTTAAAATCCTACGAAAATTACATGGGCCTGGCCCAAAATAAAGGTGTCGCAGCACCATATTAAGCTATGGACGAATTTGTGAAGTATTAATCTTGAATATTTCGTCCAAGCCTTCTTTCTTCATTATGGAGGCCACAAAGTTCTGAAATCTTCATCCGTGGCCTTCTCTTGAATCATCACATGCTTGCTGCCATCTCCATGCATGGCCGTGTTCCAATGCTTGTCCCTCTCATCCATGCTTGGTCCATTATTCCTAAGAGTAAGAAATACATCTGATTTAGGCAGCATCATATTCTCATGTATGTGAGGAATAGTTCCAAGAAACGAAAGTACCTGATAGTTAAGTTGTTTAGCACGAGATCGAGTGATAGGTCCTTGTATGTGTGTAGTTGTAGGTACAACGGTTGTATCAATAGATGGGATGTCCACATCAGTTTCTATATCATAAAAGGTGTTTGTTTGTCCAAATTCGAGTCTAAAGCATTAGAGGGTATTTTTGTTGGCTGTGGTCTCGAATCTCACACTTATAGAATCTATGATAAGTTCTCCGGAGCCGTCATAGAATCTTGTAGTGTGACCTTCGAAGAATATGATGGTCCCCAAGGGGGGCGTGTTGATGCTGTGATCCAGATGATGAAATTCCTTAGGATGCCATAGGAAGAATGGGTGTGGGATATATCCGCACCGTTGAGGAACCCCTTATGGAAGATCGAGAAGAACTATGCTCTACTCAAGTGGAGCCCTCATCTTCACAACATCAACAAGCTCCATCCACCGAGGAGGACAATGACCCAATCCAAAGACAAGCTGTGGACCCTCAACATGTTGATCAAGGTGACAACTTTAGTGAGGAGGAGCTTGAGTCATCATTCTCTAGAATGTCAAGTGCTTCCAAGTCAATTACACCAGGTAGATCCATACAAACAGCCTTGAGACAAGCTCAAATCAATTCTAGAAGTATGTTTGATCAAGAGCAAGGTCAATCTTTGCCTCTTAATGAAGAGAATGATTCCGGTAATGATCAAGGTCAAGTTGATGGTCAAGACGAGGACCAAAATTATGAAGAGGTTCCTCCTAGAAACAACAAGGAGATCCACACTTGTAGCGAAGCGAGAACATATAGGATGTTGGAATTAAGAGACCACTCTCAAGAAAATGTGGTTGGTGACCTAAGGAGAGGCATTTCCACAAGAGCACAATTGAAGAGGTTTAGTGAACACCAAGCACACATCTCCATGATTGAACCAAAGAAAGTGTGGGAAGCTCTTGAAGATTCGGATTGGTTGGAAGCAATGCACAAAGAGCTCAACAACTTTGAGAGAAACAAAGTATGGAAGTTAGTGGAGAAGCCAAAGGATTTCCGCAATGTTATAGGCACCAAGTGGATATTCAAGAACAAGCAAGATGAGCATGGAGTTATAGTAAGGAACAAGGCAAGATTGGTTGCACAAGGGTTCTCTCAAATTGGAGGCATGATTATGGAGAGACATATGCACTCGTGGCTCGCCTTGAGTCCATCCGTATCCTTCTTGATTATGCGGCACATCATAACTTTAAGTTGCAACAAATGGATGTAGAAAGTGCCTTTCTTAATGGTCCATTGAATGAGTTGGTATATGTAAAGCAACCCCCGGGATTTAAGGATCCCAACTTCCCAAACCATGTCTACAAACTTGATAAGGCGCTCTATGGGCTCAAACAAGCCCCACACACGTGATATGAGCACCTTAGAGAGTTGTTGTTTGACCGTGGATTTGAGGTTGGGAAAATCGATCCCACTCTTTTTACTAAGAAGGTCAATGGGGAGCTTTTTGTATGCCAAATATATGTCGATGATATTATTTTTGGCTCATCTAACAAAGCTTTTAATGTTGAATTCTCAAAGATTATGACTAGTAGGTTCTGGATGTCTATGATGGGGGAGTTAAGGGTATTCCTTGGTTTTGAGATCAAGCAAGTTAGGGAGGGACATTCTTCAACCAAGCCAAGTATACTCAAGATATGATCAAAAGATTCAATATGCAAGATTTAAATGGAGCTCCTACTCCCATGGCTACAAAGACTCATCTAGAACAAAATCCAAATGGTAAAGATGTGGATCAAAAGGTATACCGGTCTATGATTGGTTCTTTGCTTTACCTTTGTGCATCTAGACCTGATATTGTGTTGAGTGTAGGTGTGTGTGCAAGATATCAAGCGGCTCCTAAAGAAAGCCATTTGATGGCGGTCAAGAGAATCTTTTGATATTTGGTTCATACCCCACATTATGGTCTTTGGTATCCTCGAGGGTCTACATTTGCTCTTTGTGGATACACGGACTCGGATTGGGCTCGTGATAAGGATGATAGAAAATCAACATCTGGGGCTTGCTAATTTCTTGGTAGGTCCTTGGTATATTGGTCTTCTCAGAAGCAAAATTGTATATCTCTCTCCACCGCCGAAGCCAAGTATGTGGCAGCTGCTAGTGCTTGCACTCAATTTCTATGGATGGGGCAAACTTTAAAGGAATACGGCGTCCATTGTGACAAAGTGCCTCTTCTATGTGACAATGAAAGTGCTATCAAGATTGCCTACAACCCGGTGGATTACACAAGGACAAAGCATATTGAGATTCGCCATCACTTCATTAGAGATCATGTTGCTCGAGGTGATATTGATCTATCTTATGTGTCAACCAAAGACCAACTTGCCGACATCTTCACGAAGCCACTTGATGAATCAAGGTTTTGTTATTTGAGGAATGAACTAAATATCATAGATTCAAGGAGCTTGACTTGATCACCTTGCATACTCACCTATGTCTTAACTCTTATTTGCTTTAGGTGCAGGTATGTATATAGGGGGAGTGCGGTCCTAATTGATTGGACTATCCCTCCCCCAATTATGCCCAAAGCGATAAAAATCATTTCTCTTAATATCATTGTGTGATATGTGAGCTTAAATGATGAGTTTCGGTAATGGACCCAAGATATATCTCCGTGGTGCCAAGCCGAGTATACTCAAACATGGTGGCCTAGGCCACCGCCCTCTCACATTTGAGAGGTTGGTGCTTACTCGTGTTTGTCATTTGTTGAGTTGTTTAGGTCTTAGGTTCATGCACTCTTATTTGGTTCTTGATAAGTTTTCCCTATTTTAGAGTGCATCTGACCGTATCAGTGTGACTCTCTTAACCTAAGTCTTTCTTATCCTTCTACAAACCCCATCTACTCTGCACAAGAACCTCCCCATTTATACCTGGCTTTCTGTTCTGGTGGAACCGGTACTACTAGGCAAAGAAGCGGTACTACCGTCTGGGGTCAGTTTCCAGGTCGATTCCTAGAAATCTCCCAGGTGCGGTATACCGATCTTTTACGCGGTACTACCGGTAAGCGGAACTACCGGGTTTCTACGCGGCAGTACCGCTCAGCGGTACTACCGTCCAAACCTCGGTACTACCGCTCAGCTTCCTGGTTAAGGGTTCAGACGCGGGGGGGGGGGGGGGAGGGAACCTCTCAGTTCCCCATTGTTCCCTGTCTCCACTCCCAACCGCTGCCGCCAGAGCACGAATCGCCGCCGGAGCCCCGCTCTCTCCTCCCTCTACCGGATCCACACCAGATCCAGCCTCATCGCGGGCTCCTCCTCAATCTCCACCACCATGGACACCGGTACTACCGCCCTCTTCTTCTTCTCTCATGTTTTCTCCATTGAATCTAGGGAGACTTTGATTCTTGGTCAAAAAAGGTTCGTGAGGTTGTACCGTGTGTAGATTACCAGATATTAATTCTTGCCGGAAGGAATCCTCATTTTGGATAGTCTTGTTGCCAATCTATGGATCGGTTCTACCGGATCTAGCCTGTAGTTGTATGACCAGTAGTACCAGAAATTTTTCCGGTACTACTGCCTTTTTGCGGTTTCTACCGCCTATGACATCCGGTACTACCGACCATGACTGACAACAAAAGTTTCCCTAAACTTGATTTTCGTCATGGAACTTCTTTCGTTTCGGGTTCTTGTGCCCTTATCCCTCTGCTATCTCACTCTTTCTTTCACAGGTGCAGGGGGTTCCCGGGGTTCACGTAAATGGTCCAAAGCTCATCATGAAATCGAGTACTATGTGTCAGAGTCCGAGGAAGAGATCATGCCTCAACCTAGCAACCGTCTGAAGCTGAAATCCACTAGGGACCGACATGGAGGGGGTACTAAGCAAAGTGTTGGCCGCGGTAGTGGTCCTCCTCCTCCCCCATCGATTCATCACAAGAGTTAGAGTTCTATGCCATCTAGGCCAAAGATGTGGTATGATTTGTCTAAGGTTGAGTTCCATGCCTTGCGGTCTGTCAACCCATATGTTGCTACTCGGTCTCATGCTAGGGAAAATAGCCTGTTTTACACAGACTTCCAAGAGCGTGTATACTATGAGGTTCTTATGAAGGATGAGAAGCTTGTGGTCCCCCAGAAGTGGATTGAGATGAATCATATGAAAAAACACTTGGACTACTTTGGTGAAGCTCTTAAGCTCTGCACAAACATTGGTTTGCTTCCCATTATGCAGTTCTGGCTTGACTATGACCCCATGCTCATTACTCAGTTTTATGCCACTTCTCATTTTTCCAAGAACCATGCTCAGACTATCACCTGGATGACGGAGGGTGTTGTCAAGCAAGCAACTTTGGCTGAGTTTGCGGCAATTCTTGGGTATGAGGACCGTGGCAAGGACATTCCAGTTGGCTACTGGTGTCACAACAATGATCATCCCATGAAGAAGGATGTTCTTGCTCCACTGTACATCCGGGGGCATGGTATTGCTGGTAAGATCAAGGGGCTTCTCCCCACATATGATATATTGCACCATATCTTCCGTGAGACCGTTTCCCCCCGAGTTGTAATGTTGATGAGATGCATGGGTTCATGGTGGATCTTATGATCACCACTTATCACAACCGTGATTCCGGCCACCCTCTTGATGTGATGGATGTCATTTGGAATGAGATGGTTTGTGCTACTTACACTCGGAGAGTGCCTCCTTTTGCTCCATACATAATGGCTCTCATCCTTAGCAAGTTCCCCTCTATTGCCAGAGACATTTCTTCTAAACGTCTTGTTACTCACCGACACAAGTCTCTGTTGATCAAGACCCATCCTAAACCTCGCAATGCGGATGGCCAACTAGTTGATGAGGATGGGAACCCACTTGAGGAGGGGTCCGATGATGAAGATGATGCCCGTGATGCTGATTTCGTGGTCTCATGCCGCAAGCATGCCCAGCCATCATGCGCAAAGAGGATCGAGGCTAAGCTCAAGAAGGTTTTTTGGTGATCTTAGCCCCAGAGCTCTCTCCATGGCTACACCTGAACCCGGCGCACCGTGGGCGTACACTCTTCGGCTTAAGGGCCCTAGGCCACCCCAGCGCTCACCACCCCCACCATTCTACTCTCCACCAACCCCCACTCCAGCCCAGAGCGGATCCAAGCCCACTCCTCCCCTATTGCCTCCAGCACTCGCCGCCCTACCGCGGTATCGAAGAAGGCCGGGGAAGGTTGCCATCATCGTGCTCTCTCTCATCCCTATCCGTCCTCCCCAACATGCATGCCTCGCGCGAGCCTTCCTGACCCTGCCCTCCCTTCTTCCCCAGGAACCTCTAGGAGGCCGCCGGAGAGAAGCCATGGATGCTGATGCACATCCCCGACTGCCTCAGGAGCCGAAACCACCTTCGCCGCCCCTCATTTGAACCCCACCGTTGCTGAATCTTCTCCGCCCCTGGTTAAGCCTCCCCAGCCACCACCCGTCGCCTCTAGGGTTTTCACCGTCGGCGTCACCTTGCTGCGAGGACGAAGAACCCTAGCCGTCCGATCTGTTTAGATCTGGCGGCCCACGATGCCCCATACCCCTTCGTTGGCCAGCTGCTGCTGACATGCGGGCCCCTGCCGGGGATTTGAAATCCCCAGCTCCCGCGTGCGCCGCCGAGCAGATGGGCCGACCCAGCCTCTGCGCGGGCCGTGGCCCAGGCACCCAGTATCCACTGCTTTTCCTTTTTCCTGTTAAATTAATTGGCCAGATTGTTTGTTGTAGCTTTAAATCCACCAATGTTCACTTGTACCACCTTTCGGCATGATTCAATTTTTTTGGTAGCCTATACAAATCTTCACCACCTTGCTCTGGTAGTTTGGTAAAACATTACCTGCAGGTTTACTGAGATTTTTAGTGGTAAAATGATACTGTATACACTCTTTTATTCATAGTAATGTCTCTGTAACTCATAAAAATATGAAACCACTTTCTTTGCCTTTCTTTTGAACCTACCTATCCAACAAAATTAGAATCACACATTTAGGAGTTGTTTAGCATATATTATCAATTTAGCAAAGTTAAGGATAGAAGCTCCTTGCAGAAATTCTAGAAGCTTCTGTGAAACTCATTTTGGAGTAATTCCAACTCCAGGAGATGTGCCTCTGCTAGCACTACCTCCTTACAGAAGGATTTAATTTTATCTGTAGTAGATCCGTGTAGAATTATTTTGCTATTCCTAGTGCCGCTTGTAGTAAATAAAATGCTAAACATAAACCATAATAGCAAAAAAATATGAATCCCGTGCATGGCTAGACCGTGCACTCCCTCCCCAGTGACCACAAGCACCCATTCAGTCCCTAACTTAAGCCGACCAATGGCATCTGTTGTGACACCACCACGACAGTTGGCGCCCACCGTGGGGCAGAAGCAGGTGCTTGATGGAGTCTTCATCCGGACGGGCAACATCATCGCTAAGACCGGCGAGCGCGTCTACTCCGGCCTCATCCAGAGGTTTGGAGCGCTTAACTTCGTCAGCGACAACGCGGGGTGCTTCGGGACCAAGCCGTTCCCTAGGGGCGGTCGCTTCATCAAGTTCAGCGAGCATCCGGTCTACGTCGTGGTGCACGTGGAGCGCACGTATCCGGAGCGCGTCGTCCTGGCACCGGATCCACCTGCGGTTCCTGTCGCAGGAAAGCTGCATCAGCTCGTCTCCGTTGAGGTAATGATGACAACTCCTAACCCAGCAGCACCTCCAGTAGCTCGTGTAGTGAATGAGGATCCTAAGGGAGGAAATCAAGAGGAAACTCCTAGGGCTGCAAGAACAGCAAAGACACCGCTAGAAAACCCAGAGAACATAGCTAGGAGTAAGAGAGCTAAAGAGCTGCAAGAGGCAATAGACAAGTTGGCAGAGCCAGTAGCGCAAGAAACTGATCCGGCGCGCGTGCAGGCCGAGTTAGAGGAGACCATGATAAAAGTTCTAGAGAAAGCAAAGGAGTTAGCACAGTTACAGCAAGACGTGGATATCACAATCTGAGTGCTCAACTCGGAAAATCGAGTCAAGGGCGCAAAGACCCGGCTTGATGCAACAAGATTAAGAGGAAGAAACCTCAATGAGGATCTAGCAGATGCAACGTCAAAGATAATACCAGAGAACATCAACGAAATAGCCATGTGACCAACATACAAAACCATGGTAGCTAACCTGAGAGCCACAGAGGCAGCAATGACAGAGCTACCCCATTTGACCGGTGAAGCAAAGAAAAGGAAACAAGAGTGAGTCAATGAACTGGTAAGAGAACCAGGCATGCTGAATGAAGTATACTACAGGGCAAATCCGGGCATAGCAGGGAGGTCACAGCTGGTTCACTCGGCAACTCCTTTACCGGCAAGATCAGCAGGTCATACAGCTTCCTCACCCGGAGTGGCGCCGAGACAGAGAAAATGATCACCTATGACCCGGCAATGGCTTAGGGAAACCCAGCGCATGCACAGGGAATGAGAAGGAACAATGTTCAGGGAAATGAGAACTAGGAAAATGCAGGCCGAGAAAGGCAAGAAGGACAAAGGAATGACAATGGAGGGAAAAATTTCGCGCCTCAGCCTAGGCGTGGAGCTCACTCGGCAGGAGGAGGAAATCCAGCACCGAATAATACTCCATCTCAACCCGAAAGAAGACATCAAAGCACGGGAAAAGCAGTACAACAACCAGTTGACCCGAACGCAAACAGGTACAATGATGGTTACTCGGTGATGGTGAATGACAGGTATGAGTTGCCGGATCACGCATACCAAGCAATGGGAGCTAGACTCGGAGGAAGAAACCTTCAGCCATATGATGCAAGGCTGAAGCTTGACCGAATAAAGATGGCAGAACTAATCGAGTCACAAGGTCCATAGGGTCCACCATGCTTTGGCCTGAGGATCATGAAGGAGCCACCTGTAACAAATTTTCAGCTGTGATAGGGCAAAGGTGTCCGATCTTTCGATGAGATGGTGATAGTCGATTTGGTGGAGTTCGGGCTTGATGATCCGACTACACGTGCGAGCACGAGTGCCAATGCAATCGCTAGGCCAATCTCCTGGAGGTTACCGATCCTACGGGAACACGATCAGCCTGACCAGCGAGGGTCTTAATTACTTCCTGAAATCGAGAACAAGTAAGAACTAATATTGCAATCAAGATATTGGGGATTAAGATGAAAGCTTTATTGAAAATGTGGGAGCCTGTATAGGTGCGAAGTACAAGAGGCCTCTACGACGCTCGAGCCTTGGTGAAGTTGCTATGATGGATAACTTAATGTCTAAACAAAATCCGAGTCTATGGTGATGGCTATGGGGAGTATTTAAGGAGGAAACGGTGGGGTTTCGGCCAGCCATGGAAGTGGTGGCCGAATCCAACCCTAGAAGTCCTTTTCTCCTCAAATACGGACTCAAAAAATGGCTATTTAAAATCCTGCGTAAATTACATGGGCCTGGCCCAAAATAAAGGTGTCGCAGCACCATATTAAGCTATGGACGAATTTGTGAAGTATTAATCTTGAATATTTCGTCCAAGCCTTCTTTCTTCATTATGGAGGCCTCAAAGTTCTGAAATCTTCATCTGTGGCCTTCTCTTGAATCATCACATGCTTGCTGCCATCTCCATGCATGGCCATGCTCCAATGCTTGTCCCTCTCATCCATGCTTGGTCCATCATTCCTAAGAGTAAGAAATACATCTGATTTAGGCAGCATCATATTCTCATGCATGTGAGGAATAGTTCCAAGAAACGAAAGTACCTGATAGTTAAGTTGCTTGGCACGAGATCGAGTGATAGGTCCTTGTATGTATGTAGCTGTAGGTACGATGGTTGTATCAATAGATGGGATGTCCACATCATGATCCCCTTCTTGAATTGAAGTCATCCTCGACGCAATATCATCTTCCTCACTAAAGTAAGGCTTCAAATATGCAATGTTAAACGTTGGACTAACCGTACCAAAGTCTGCAGGCAACTCAAGTTTATATACATTATCGTTTATTTTCTCTAACACCTTAAAGGGACCAGCAGCACGCGGCTTTAACTTAGACTTGCATAAATCAGGAAAACGATCTTTACGCAAATGTAACCAAACAAGATCTCCAACATCGAACACAACATGCTTTCTCCCTTTATCCCCAGCAAGTTTATACTTAGCATTCATGTGTTCAATGTTATCTTTAGTAGTCCTATGCAAATTTAATATCATTTCAGCGCGTTGTGTAGCATCCAAATTATTTTGCACCGAAGAAGGTAAAGGCAATAAATCAATAGGTGCACGAGGAACAAAACCATACACGATCTCAAACGGGCACATCTTTGTGGTAGAATGCAGCAAACGATTATAAGCAAATTCTATATGAGGTAAACACTCTTCCCACAATTTTAAGTTCATCTTTAAAATAGCCCGCAACATAGTAGACAAAGTTCTATTTAATACTTCAGTTTGTCCATCAGTTTGGGGATGACATGTAGTACTAAACAACAATTTAGTCCCCAACTTAGCCCATAAACATCTCCAAAAGTGGCTAACAAATTTAGTATCACGATCAGAAACAATAGTATTTGGCACACCATGCAAACGAACAATTTCACGAAAGAACAAATCAGCAATATGTGCAGCATCATCCGTTTTATGACAAGGAATAAAGTGTGCCATCTTAGAAAACCGATCCACAACAACAAAAATACTATCCCTCCCCTTCTGTGTTCGTGGCAATCCCAAAACAAAGTCCATAGAAATATCCTAACAAGGAACACTAGGAACAGGAAGAGGCATATATAAACCATGTGGATTAAGGCGAGACTTAGCTTTTTGACAAGTAGTGCAGCGTGCCACAAATCTCTCAACATCTCGACGCATACGTGGCCAAAAGAAGTGTGCAGCAAGAACATCCTCCGTTTTCTTGACACCAAAGTGTCCCATCAATCCTCCTCCATGCGCCTCTTGTAACAACAAAAGATGCACAGAACTATCCAGAATGCATAGTTTGTTAGCACGGAACACAAATCCATCATTGAATACAAACTTGTTCCATGTTCTACCATCTCTACAATTCTACAACACATCTTTAAATTCAGCATCATGCACATATTGTTCCTTAATAGTTTCTAATCCAAATATTTTGAAGTCAAGTTGAGATAACAAATTATAACGGCACGACAAAGCATCAGCAATAATATTATCTTTACCCTTTTTGTGTTTGATAACATAAGGAAAAGACTCAATAAATTCAACCGACTTTGCATGACGACGATTCAACTTAGCTTGACTACGAATATGATTTAAAGATTCATGATCAGAATGTATAACAAATTCTTTAGGACATAGATAATGTTTCCAAGTTTCTAATGTCCGAACCAACACATCTAATTCTTTATCATCAGTAGAATAGTTCATACTAGCCCCACTCAATTTCTCACTAAAATATGCAATAGGTTTTCCCTCTTGTAATAACACACCTCCCAAACCAATTCCACTAGCATCACATTCAAGCTCAAAAGTCTTATTAAAATGTGGAAGTTGGTGATGGAGGGGTTAACCTCTTGGGTGCCCGATCTTCACGGATCTCGTGGTCAAATCGATGGGAAAGCGAGAAGGTCGCGGAAGCGAACACACACCTCGCGAAGAACACGATGAACACACGCAAAAATCACACGATACAAGGTCGATTGCTCCCGAACGGCGGCCACCGGTCCGATAGAATCCTCGCAAGGAAAGATCAGTCAACGTGCTCCCTCAAATCCACATCGGAGAGGGAAGAACACCTTGGGGAGGGTCTTGACAACTTGGAGACGAGACATCGAACTCCAAGGCCTTGTTCAACGATGGATGCGTGATGCAAAGTCCAATCGAGGTTGGTGACGATAGTCGGTCCCATTGGATAAGGGGATGAGGCAAAACTAGAGATTCCACACAAGGGGGTTGTCTTTAGTCTATCCTTTATGCCTAAGGGATACAAGAGGGGTGGGGGCTCTATTTATAGGCCAACCACATAAACAAGGGTAGTTTGGGGATAAACTAGGCGAATAGGTAAGTAAAGGGGGATACATGGGCTGTGGCCCAACTAGTGCGTCTGTGCACAGACAGCGGGTAGTACTGGGACTTGGGACAGGTAGTACCGCTGTCCCAGAGTGCCGCCCGGGACCGTAGTACCGCATGTCTGGGACTTCACTTTGGCGTCTTCAGTGGGAGGCGGTAGTAAGGCGGTAGAGTGCCAGTACCGGTAGTACCGGTTCTGTCCGTAGTACCCGGAGACAGAGTGTTTGCTGGCGGTGGTAGTGGCGGTAGTGGCGCCGCCAGTCCGGTAGTACATGGCGACAGAGCATTTGGCGATCTGTCTTCTTTCGCCTCCTCTTCCAAGCCTCCTTCTTGTCGGGCTTGATGCTCCGGGCTTCCTCCCTTGCCTCCGTACTTGTCAATGTGAACCTATCATGCATATGTGACGGAGTATGAAGTAGTATACCATTCAATAGGGTAGGAAGGGGGCTCGCATAGAGGAACGGATTCACCTTTGGAGTCCATGACGACTTGGCGTAAGTTGGAGACGAAGATGTGGTAACGACCGTAGGTCGGGCTACATCAGCTCCACCCATTCAAAAAGAGTCGTCCTCGACTCTACATGCTCATCACAAAGTAGAAGCGGTCGAGAGACTTTCTTGATCCTGGGGTTCACCATAAAGTCATCCTCGAGAAGATTGACTTGACAACACTTCAATGTTCCTTCACCTTCCTTGAAGCCTACAAAGCTCACAACAAAAGCAAAGCAACACTCGAAGCGTAGCCAATTCATGAAGATTATTGCACGAGTCCTCAAGTAGAAGGAAGTCACCTTAGCTTGTAGAGATAGCTCGATGAAGGGTAGCCATAGGTAACTCTCTTCGGTTCTTCTTGTCAACATATAGTCCATAGAGGTTGACGTGTATGCATTTGTACCTTCATACAACAAAGACCAAGCAACATATGTTTGTCTGTGATAGAGGAGCATGTAATTTGTGGCATGTCCATTCTTGTTCACAACACGATTAGCACAACTCAAGTATAGCAAACGGGATGCATATGCAAGGTCAATGTGCATGGAACTCGTTTGAACATCATCCAAATGTGGAAACTCAAAAACTCCATATAACATAGTAGTGGGGCACTCAAAGCAATCGAATAGAAATTTGATCAACATATTTGATGCAAAGTTAGGAGAATTTGGCAAAAACACAGAAGGAAGAATATCCAAAACAACATCATTATGTGTGCCAACCAACCATTGGAAAGAGAAATTGTTCGACATGTTGGATGTCACACATAAATCATCGATAGCAAATATCATGGGAATTTGAGTATCCCAAGCGGAAGCCAAAGTAACGTGTTTGCAAACAAACCAAATGAAAGAGCAAGTGGTCCTTATGTTTGTTGCAACAACAAGACGAGATTCTTGGAAGCTTTCATGACAATACATGCTCTTAATGGAATTGCGGTTGCACACAAAACATCGGAAAGAGAAAATGTTCAACATTTTTGTTGCAACACACAAAACATCATTATCTAGATGCGAAGAAACATGAATGTCACAAGGGGAGAAAATACCATTAACATGCTTGCAATCAAACCATAGGAAAGAGCAATTTGCCAACATGAAAGATGCAAAGCATGCAAAAGGTATCAGAGCTGGGTTCGATCTTGAACTCACTTGTGGGATCCTCTCAAGAGCTCTTTTTGTCAACTCGTTCTCAACCGAGGTTGACATTCTTGTGCGGGTACCTACACACATCATATGTAAAAGGAAGAACGTGTGTGCATGGTAGAGATACACATCATCCATCATGACGTATCTCTTCTTGTGCACATCACCATTAATGTCATTCAAGTCTGAAATAGATGCATTGTGAGTATGCAAGTGGGGAACATGCTTATCATGGCAATAATCAAAATCTCCAAAAATTGAGAAAGCTATGGGGGCCATCTCATTATAACGCATATGATCAATATTGCTGCAAGCAAAACAAGTGAAATAGCAAGCATTCATCTTATCGCAAGCAACGGGAGATATTGAATGACTAGCATGACAAGGCAAGTCCAAAGCCATTGGAGGATACACACAAGATGCATAGCATGGCATGTTTATGGCAATGAGATCGCAATCAAACAATTCCACATGATCAATGGCATGTTTATGCATAGCATGGCATGTTTATGCAAAGGCAAATCATCACATGGGAAAGTGGATGAAGCATATGTAATGTCACAAGTATCATCCATAGCATGCATATCCTCACAATTCATCATGTCCACTAGTGGGATCATGGCATCATCAACACCCTTATTATTACCTTGGTCATACCTCTCATATGAAGTGGGTGTTGTGGAAGTAGTGTCCTCCTTGTGGACGACTTCGGTTTCTTGATGTAGCCATGGCATAACATAATCTTCATGCACCATGTACATCTTCTCCAATTGAGGCATCCTTGCTTCATAGCTTGGAGCGTCTTCCTTCATGGAACCTAGCACAACATAAGAGAACACACTAGAGGTACAGGGTAAGTCGTTAGAAATCGAAATGGCCTCACTTTACCTATCAACTACCACTCTCAACTCACTAGGAGTATCGCTCATGCCCTCCAAGTGGAAGCACTCAATCTCACATAAGGTCGAGTCACTCATCTCACTCTTGTTCTCACTCAAGTGGGCTAAGTGGCTCTCATACTCACATGGGATTGGTACCACATCATCACTCAAGCATATGGGGATAGGCTCGGTTTCCTCAACTCCATGCGCCTCCTTTGATGAAGGGAAAATCCCATGCTCACCATTCTTGACCTTGTCGCCTTCAAGGTTGGGTGCCATAAGGTGGGCCTCATCGCTCTCCTCCATGGTCGAAGGGAAAATCCCATGCTCGACCGTCTCGTGGCCATCGCGTAGTAGTGGTGGAGGTAGGCTTATGCTATCCAACTTGGCGAAGTAGAGGTCTACATTTTCCTCGTTGGCGAGGTTGTGGAAGTCAAGCGTAGGCATTGAAGCTTGATGGCGTGGACGAAGGCTTGCTCTTGGTGCCATTTTGGTGGTGGCACTAGTAGTAGAAGGTGCCCTATGAAGGTGTCGACGGAGGTCATTGGCATGCCTTGCCGATGGTTGATGTAGGTGGCGCACTTGGTCGTCCACATGACACTCACGACGATGATCACTTGCCTTGGCACTCTTCTTGTGCTTGTGGTGCCTTCTTGAGCTTGCATGAGCATTATGGTTGGTTCTCATCATGGATTCTTCGTCTTTATGGCGAAGATGCCTTTGACGATGTCTTGTATCCTCTTTATGGTGGCGATGCTCATGAGAGGATGTTTGTCGATGAAGAGTCTTGTTTCTTGGCGCCTCTTGATGCATATGATGTTTGGACGCCACTCTTGTTTGGATAGGAGTTGGATCTTGGCGCCTTGGAGGTGATGTAGCTTGGCGCCTTGGAGATGGTGGAGCTTGACGCCTTGGAGGTGATGGAGCTTGGCGCCTTGGAGATGGTGGCACTTGACGCCATCTAGGTGGTGGCACTTGTCGCCTTGGAGGTGGATCATAAAAGTAGGTGGTGCCCTTTGGTGTGGCACGCTTGGCCTTGAAGGTCATGGAATCTTGATGATGCGCCTCCGCTTGCTTGGTGTAGTAGGCTTCCATCTCCACCCGGTGGAGGAATTCTTCATGGCTCATGGAGGAGCCATCAAAGTCGATGAAGTTCTCCGTGTCCTCCATGCTTGGCGAGGCGTCGTCGATGTCGCACTCGAAGTCATCCATGCTTGGGGAGTAATTGTTGGTGTAGTACTCCATATCACCCAAGCATGTGGATCCATTGTCGGTGTAGTGGTCCATAGGCTCCATGCATGAGGAGCCATTGTCGACGTAGAGCTCCATGTCTTCCATGCATGTGGAGTCGTCGTAGGTGTAGTGCTCCGGGTCCTCAAAGCATGCGGAGCCATTGTCGGTGTTGTGCTCCGTCATGTCCTCTATACTTGTGGAGTCATAGTCATGGTGGCTCATCATGGATTCTTCATAGATATCATCCTCGGTTCTGAAGTTCCTAGACATGATGCACAAGACCAAGCGATGTATATGGAAGTGGTAGTGGGAGTTAGGGATACAACATCAAACCTTACTTTACCTTGGAAGATCGTATCGTACAAGTGGCCACACTTAAGAGCAATAAACCAAGCAAAGTGAAGTTCACGCGAAACACCAAAACCAACTACGAACCAAAAAACACACACACACACAAGGCCTATGGTGGATAGGTATGGAAAGTGGCATGTCAAGAATCAATCCGAAATCAAGATGTTGTAATGGCAAGTAAAGAACCACAATGACCACAAAGCAAAACAAGTCAATCCACAAGATAGGGAATATATACAAGGAAACACACACGGTTGGATAAATGGGACTTGTGCGACAGAGAAAGTGAGCTAAGAACCAAATGATTACCTAGCGAAGACTATAAGCTCGTGTCACACAAGTACAAGGAGAGACGCTAGTTCGATTGCACAAAATTGGTGGGCTACAAGATATGCACAAAAGTACCACCTATATGATGTTCATCGAGCTTGCGCTTCCTATTCTATGAGGCACATGTATATTTCTTTTTTTTTCTTTTTCTATTTTTTTCTCTTTTTCTTTTTCTTTCTTTCTTTTTCTTTTTCACTTGCCTCTTCCTTGTGCCAACAACTATACAAGATAACTATATGAGATAGCGCTCACAAATGTTTGCTCTGAATCTACAAAGTATCAAATGTGCATAGCCCAAGCAATCATAAGAGGAACTAGTCTTAATAGGTATTTGTTTCTCGCAAAGATAGTGGGGTTCACAAAGGAATGCAAGTGGGGAGAAGTCGCGGAATGTTTATACCTTTCGTCGACGATCTTCACCCTTTATTGTTGGATTCCGCCTTGCTCACGGAATTTGGATGGAGTAGATAGCATGAACAACATGGATGATGATGTAGAGATCCTTCTCCTCTTCGAAACGAGCTAAAGAACACCAAAATCCGAGTTCGAATGCAAAAGTTATGCTCAAAACGGTGAGAGGCTGAAATTTGGGAACCTGCTGTTTTCTTTCTGTATTTGGCGGTAGTACTGGATTTTGGGCCCGGTAGTACCGGAAAAGGGCAGTAGTACCGGATTTTAAGCCCGGTAGTACCACTGGGGACAGAGAAGCCCAGATCTGACGCGTTTTCGCGATTTTGGGATGATTTGGGCGGAAAATCTTCAAGAAAAACACCAAATCGAAGGGGGAAATCAAGGAATTAGGCCATGGGAACGCAAAGGAAGGTAGATCAACAAGTTCAGCAAGTAATCCACGGATCAAAACCTACCAAAACGCACTCAAATCACAGATCGATCCAAAACACGAATTGAGGCTATTTTTGGTGGAAATTTCGAATTTATGGGGAAAAGACCAAATCGATGAGAAATCCATGGCAACCAAAAGCTTCTGATACCAGATGATGGAGGGGTTAACCTCTTGGGTGCCCGATCTTCACGGATCTCGTGGTCAAATCGATGGGAAAGCGAGGGGAAAGGGAGAAGGTAGCGGGAGCAAACACACACCTCGCGAAGAACACGATGAACACACACAAAACTCACACGATACAAGGCCGATTGCTCCCGAACGGCGGCCACCGGTCCGATAAAATCCTCGCAAGGAAAGATCGGTCAACGTGCTCCCTCAAATCCACATCGGAGAGGGAAGAACACCTTGGGGAGGGTCTTGACAACTTGGAGACGATACATCGAACTCCAAGGCCTTGTTCAACGATGGATGCGTGATGCAAAGTCCAATCGAGGTTGGTGACGATAGTCGGTCCCCTTGGATAAGGGGATGAGGCAAAACTAGAGATTCCACACAAGGGGGTTGTCTTTAGTCTATCATCTATGCCTAAGGGATACAAGAGGGGTGGGGGCTCTATTTATAGGCCAACCACATAAACAAGGGTAGTTTGGGGATAAACTAGGCGAATAGGTAAGTAAAGGGGGATACATGGGCTGTGGCCCAACTAGTGCGCGCAGGCACTGACAGGAGCGGTAGTACCGGACTTGGGACCGGTAGTACCGCTTGGTCCGGTAGTGCCGCTCCGGGACCGGTAGTACCGCTTGCGGTCCTGGGACTTCTGCTGGCGTCTTCAGTGGGGAGCGGTAGTGCCGTAGACCGGTAGTACCGGTTCCAGGTCCGGTAGTACCGTCAGATACAGAGAGTATTTGGCTTCTGTTGGCGGCGGTAGCAGGGGGCGGTAGTGCCGCCAGGCGGTAGTACCGGTCACCAGGTCCGGTAGTACCGCTGGCGACAGAGAGCATTTGGCGATCTATCTTCTTCCGCCTCCTCTTCCAAGCCTCCATCTTGTCGGGCTTGATGCTCCGGGCTTCCTCCCTTGCCTCCGTACTTGTCAATGTGAACCTATCATGCATATGTGATGGAGTATGAAGTAGTATACCATTCAATAGGGTAGGAAGGGGGCTCGCATAGAGGAACTGATTCACCTTTGGAGTCCATGACGACTTGGCGTAAGTTGGAGACGAAGATGTGGTAACGACCGTAGGTCGGGCTACATCAGTTGGAGTAAGGGAGCATGTGTTAGCTTATCTTTCAATATGACGAATGCCTGTTGTTGTGCATCACCCCAAAAAAAGGGCACATCCTTCTTGGTAAGTTCATTCAGCGGCGCGACAATTGATCCAAAATCTTTGACAAAGAGCCTATAAAAACCAGCGAGGCCAAGAAAACTCCTCACTTGTGTGACCGTCTTGGGCTGCGGCCAATTCTCAATAGCTTCAATCTTGGCTGGATCCACTTCAATACCCTGTGATGTAACAACATAGCCAAGAAACGCAACTCGATTGGTGCAAAAGGTGCAATTCTCAAGATTACCAAACAAACATGTATCACGTAAAGCATTGAAAACAGCACGTAAATGGTCCAAATGATCCTATAAAGATTTTCTATAAATCTTAATATCATCAAAATAGACTACCACAAAGCGTCCAATGAAAGCACGTAAAACTTCGTTCATTAGTCTCATGAAAGTGCTGGGTGCATTAGTTAAACCAAACGGCATCACTAACCACTCATATAAACCGAACTTAGTGTTAAATGCTGTTTTCCATTCATCTCCCAATTTCATACGAATCTGGTGGTAACCACTACGCAAATCAACCTTAGAAAACATGGTAGAGCCACACAACTCATCAAGCATGTCATCCAAACGTGGAATAGGATGACGATATCGAATAGTAATATTATTGATAGCTCTACAATCAGTACACATGCGCGAAGAACCATCTTTCTTAGGTACCAAAATAATAGGAACATCACAGGGGCTAAGGGACTCACGAATATGATCTCTATCGAGTAGTTCCTGGATTTGGCGTTGTATCTCCTTTATCTCCTATGGATTGGTTCGATATGGCGCGCGGTTGGGCAATCTAGCACCAGGAATTAGATCAACTTGATGCTCAATTCCTCTAATAGGAGGTAGTCCTGGTGGTAGCTCAGTGGGAAAAACGTCCTCATATTCCTGACAAAGGTTAGCAATAGCGGTGGCAAAGAAGGAGGCATATCCTCAAATGAAAACAAAACCTCTTTCCAGATAATTGCATAACATTGAGTATTGTTTACATCTAGTTCAACAATATCAATTTTATTTGCAAGCATACATGGACTCTTCAAACGAATTTCAGTACGATGTTTAGAATCAGATTTAGTGTTCTTTGGTGGTACAAAATCTGCAGCAACAATCTGATTCTCACTTTTATTTTTCTCCTCAATTTTAGCTCTACTAGCTCTAGCAAGATCATCTTTTAAAATCTGTTCGGGAGTCATAGGGTTTAGACCAATTTTCTTTCCAACATGCATAAGAGAATAGTGATTAGTTTTGCCATTACGAACAAATTCTCTATCAAATTGCCATGGTCTACCAAGTAACAAAGAACAAGCTTGCATAGGTACAACATCACAATCAACAAAATCAGAATATGTACCAATAGTAAAATACACGCGTACCGTTCTTGTTACCTTGATCTTGCGAGAACTCTCAAACCATTAGATGTAATATGAATGTGTGCGTTGTCTTGTTAGAAGTGCAAGCTTCTCTACCATGTCAACACTAGCCAGATTATTACAACTCCCTCCATCGATGATGATCCATATAGCTCTTTCCTTGACAACCCCACGTGTTTGGAACAGGTTGTGGCGTTGATCTTTCTCAGATTTGCTCAATTGCACACTCAACACACGTTGTGTAATTAAGCTCTTGTATTGATCAGCAGCTTCAGCTCCCATTACCTCTGTCTCTTCATCAGCATCAGAATTGTCTCCATCTCGAGCAGAAATAAGGGCTAATGTATCTTCATCAAAGTCACTCGCTGAATCGTATTGACCATCATCACGCACCATCATCACACGTTGTGTTGTGCACTGTCTCTCAATATGACCAAAACTCTAGCACTTGCGGCATTGTATATCCTTTGTTTTACCCGTGGAAGCCATAGAAGATGCACTACGAGCAGGAGCATTGGATGACGGAGGAGGAGCAGCTGGAAATCTTGTGGTGGCCTTGGATGTGGTAGTAGCTGGTGGCGAATCACGAGAAGGAGGCGCTGATTGTCGGGATGTCCAAGTGGATGTGCGACCTGCAGAATTATTAGTCCTCCTCCATGGTGTTTGGCGATCCTGCACTTCACGTTTAGCTTTGCAAGCAAGATGAAACAAACGAGTGATAGAATTATATTCCTTATAATCTAATATGTGTTGAATGTCCTTGTTTAATCCACCAAAGAAACGTGCAAGCATTTGTTCAGTAGATTCAACAAGACCACACCGAACCATCCCCGTTTGCAATTCCTGATAATACTCTTCTACAGAATTTTTACCTTATTCTAAACGTGTCCGATTCTTTAGTAAATCATGTTGATAAGTGGGAGGTACAAAACGAACACGCATAGCAGTTTTTAAAGCAGTCCAAGTACTAGGAATAGTAGTAGGATTTAAACGACAATACTCAGACCACCAAAGGAAGCAAATTTAGTAAATTCACATGTAGCAGCACTAACACGCATATTCTCAGGATATTTTAAACATGCAAAACGTTGTTCTACTTCCATATCCCATGTAAGATATGCATCAGGATTATATTTACCCACAAAAGATGGAATATTTAATTTAAGCTTTGCAACATGATCATCATCACATACCGGTGGTCGAGCGTTGCGGTGGTAATGTCGGGGACGACTAGCAGGGTGTGGAGGTTGTTCAACCTCCTCGTCAAACATATCATTGTCGTCGGGGTCGTATTAGTACCCGTCGTCTGTCCCCAATGTCGTAGCAGCAGCCGCGGCGGAAGTCTGAGGTGCCTCAGCTGTAGCGGTAGCCGCCTGAGGTGCGGCGGCAGCCGAACCAGCAGTCCGACCGGTGATCGGAATGCGCCGTGCGCCAGGTGCCAATGGGACGGGTGCGGGTGCCGGCAATCTGGCCAAAACCTCCTTGAACCGAGCGTCAAGCTTGTCGTTGAAGGATTTCTCGAGCCCGTAGATCTTGTCCATGGCATTGGTGAGCTTGGTGTCAAACTCCCCTAGGCGTGCATCCACATCTTCAGCGCGACCGACCAAGATCTTGGAGAAGTGGGCATGTAGTTCTTGGTTCATCATTATGGCAGGGTTCCGCGAAGTATCTGTCATGGTTAGTCCTTTAAAAAGCACAGGTATATAATACGGAAATATGGTGGAAGGCACGCGTAATCCGTCAAGCAATATACGAAGCTCTTACAAGTTCTTACCAAACAGCAGGAAAAGGCGATGTGCAACCGCGAGGATCAGTGGGTCCAGAGATTGAACCGAGCGATTACCGGGAGTCGAGACACCACACGTGGAGAAATCTATGGAGCTCTGGGAAGGCTTAGAAAAGGGGTTAGCAATTATCAAAACAGCAATGCAAAAGTTGAAAGAATGCTCAACGACGGTACTGTGCTGGTCCTAGGCTAGACCGTACTAGAGACACGAGCCTAGATCACCAATGATGTCACAACGCGACACAACAAGCAATGTATGATGATATGGCACCCTGAAAAGCGAACCGAGATGGTAAAAATCACTATGATGGTGAGTGTCTAGAACTGATCTACGGGGTCTAAAAATAGGTTAGCCCCAAATTTTTTTTTCGAAATTTTTATAATATGCTCCGGAAAGCGCACAGGCGCCAAAAAAATATCGCTATAACGACCGACGGAGAAAAGTGATCCCCGGGGCCGAAGAGCAGTATAGCCAGAAATTTTTTTTGGAGGCGATTCCAGACTAAACTTCTAACTCGACACGAACTTTAGCTCAATACGGAAACAACAAGGAAGGAAAGTAAAAAGAATTAACTAGAAAACAATAACTCAACTCGAACTCGTGCCACGACAGGAAAGGTGATCGGATCCGTGTCGCGGTAGGAAGGCGGTGGCGGAGTTTTAGGGTTTATGGTGGCTGGGTGTATGGCGGCGGAATATGGTCACCGAGGGTGGCGGTGACTACTGTGATCAGAACTCGAAACTCTAAGGGACGAGACACTAAGACCAGCAACTCGACGCGACGATATAGACACAAATTCAACAAAGCAAAAATTGAAAAGATAATGCGAGGCGTAGATTGGTGATGGGATGGATCTAAACTCTAACTGTGTTTTTGGCTTTTTTGTTGGTTATAGGTAAAACAGATCTAATCTATGAAAGCAGTAAAATCTCACCGAGCAACCTGAAATCTGATACCATGCAAAGGTGTCCGATCTTTCGATGAGATGGTGATAGTCGATTTGGTGGAGTTCGGGCTTGACGATCTGACTACACGTGCGAGCACGAGCGCCAATATAATCGCTAGGCCAATTTGCTGGAGGTTACCAATCCTGCGGGAACACGATCAACCTGACCAGCAAGGGTATTAATTCCTACCTGAAATCGAGAACAAGTAAGAACTAATATTGCAATCAAGATATTGCGGATTAAGATGAAAGCTTTATTGAAAAGGTGGGATCCTGTATAGGTGCGAAGTACAAGAGGCCTCTGCGATGCTCGAGCCTTGGCGAAGTTGCTATGATGGCTAACTTAATGTCTAAACAAAATCCGAGTCTATGGTGATGCCTATGGGGAGTATTTAAGGAGGAAAAGGTGGGGTTTCGGCCAGCCATGGAAGTGGTGGCCGAATCCAACCCTAGAAGTCCTTTTCTCCTCAACTACGGACTCTAAAAAGTGGCTATTTAAAATCCTGCGAAAATTACATGGGCCTGGCCCAAAATAAAGGTGTCGCAGCACCATATTAATCTATGGACGAATTTGTGAAGTATTAATCTTAAATATTTCGTCCAAGCCTTCTTTCTTCATTATGGAGGCCTCAAAGTTCTGAAATCTTCATCCGTGTCCTTCTCTTGAATCATCACATGCTTGCTACCATCTCCATGCATGGCGATGCTCCAATGCTTGTCCCTCTCATCCATGCTTGGTCCATCATTATTAAGAGTAAGAAATACATCTGATTTAGGCATCATCATATTCTCATGTATGTGAGGAATATTTCCAAGAAACGGAAGTACCTGATAGTTAAGTTGCTTGGCACGAGATCGAGTGATAGGTCCTTGTATGTGTGTAGCTGTAGGTACAATGGTTGTATCAATAGATGGGATGTCCACATCAAGCTGGCCAGAGGAACAAAACTTACGATGGAAGCACAAAGCCGGAAGACTGGCTCATAGATTATGGAACTGATGTGAAAATCACGCAGGGAAATTTGAGATGGGCAGTACGATATGTGCCACAAATGTTAGAAGGACCAGCACGGGTGTGGCTAAATAACTTGCCACCCGGAAGCATCAACAGCTGGATCTATTTTCAAGACGCTTTTGTGAGCAATTTCACAAGCACCTACAAGAGGCTGAATCACCCACAACAGCTAGCAATGTGCTAGCAAAGGCCGAATGAGACAGACAAATAATTCCTCACAAGATGGTGCACCATGCGCAACTCTTGCGAAGGGGTAATCGAGTCACAGGCTATCGCTTGGTTTGCACAAGGATGCAGACATGGAAGTGTGCTATGGCAAAGGTTACAGAGAGATATGCCAGCGAGCTTGGCAGAAACAATAAGGATTGCTGATTTGTATGCGTTAGGAGATCCGACTCAGCCTCTGCTCATGTCAGCAGACGGGATGACTGAGACTCAGATCTATGAAGCTGCTGGATTGCAAAGACGCCAGGGAAGAGCCGAGTATAGAAGAAAAAGAAGAGATGAAAGGCCAGACTACAGGTATGGTTTGACTCAGGTTGCAGCAGTGATCCAGGATCACCCAGATGCTGGAAGTAGCCAACGTCAAAGGACAAATGGACAACAGTGGATACCAAAGAATGATGGCAAAAAGCCATATGAACAAAGAAAGCCGCATCTGGTTAGACAGAAGTATACCTATGAAATGATGCTGGACCAACCGTGTAAATTTCACACGTCTAGTCCGAGTAAGCCAGCAAATCACACAACAAGACAATGCACTTGGTTTCAGAAGGGAGATAGAGTGGATTCTCCGAGTAAGCATCTACCACCACCTCCCCCTCCACCACTCACAGGAGGAAATGCTCAAGCTGTTGGAGATGATAATAGATACGAGAACAGGCAGCCAAGGTATCATAATCAAGAAAGAAGAGAAGATGTGCACCAGGTGCACAATCCAAGAGGTGACTACGCTTATGTCGGACATGGAACCAGAAATGAGTACAGAGAACATCACCAGAGCTACATTGTCTTTATCACAGAGCCGAATGAACAAAAGAGCCAGTAGAGACGAATGATGGAAGTGAATGCCACAATGCCGACAATTCCTAAATACATGCACTGGTCTGAACAGGGGATAACTTGGAGCATAAAGTATCACCCCAAGATCCTGCCAACCCTAGGTGGTTATGCTATAGTCTTGGATCCAACTTTCATGGGCCCTGATATCAATGTGAAATTTTCCAAGGTACTCATCGATGATGGCAGTAGCATCAACATCATGTACAAGGATACCATGCTTAAGCTAGGCATCACTACGAACATGCTGGAGCCGACTAAGACAATGTTTCATGGAATCATGTCAGGATTGTCATGTGAGCCAATTGGTAAAATCTGGGTCAACATATTATTCGGCAACAGAGAGAATTGTCGCACTGAAGCCATAGAGTTCGAGGTGGTCGTCCTGGTCAGCTCATATCACGCCTTACTCGACAGGCCGGCTATGGCAAAGTTTATGGCTACCCCTCACATTTCTTACTTGAAGATGAAACTGCCAGGTCCATGTGGGGTGATAACAGTGGAAGGAGATTACAAAAGATCTATTGCTTGTGCCTCAGCCGCATCCTCACTGGCTGAGTCACTGGTCATAGCGTAGAAAAAGCATCAAATGTTGTAGGTGGCAGCATTGGCCAAAGCAGCACAAATGTCCATGCCGGCACTCACTAATCCGCATGGCAATGTATCATTCCAAGCCACCAAAGAGACCAAGAAGGTACAAGTGGACGAGACTTTCCCAGAGCGCATAGTTACCATTGGGGCTGGGCTAACTGACAAATAGGAAAGCGAGCTCACCAGCTTCCTTCGTGAGAATCGGGATATCTTTGCATGGTCCACACAGGATTCGCAAGGAGTTCCGAGGGAGCTGGCTGAGCACTCTCTTCATGTAAGGCCGGATGCCAAGCTGGTGAAGCAACCCCTCCGCCGCTTCACCGAAGATAGGAGGAAAGTGATAGAGGCCGAGATAGCCAGGCTCTTAGCCGCTGGGTTCATCATGGAAGTACTGCACCCGGATTGGTTATCAAATCCAGTCTTGGTCGAGAAGAAAAAGGATGACCCGAACTTGGTAGTGGTGTGGCGCATGTGTATTGATTACACGAACCTCAATAAGGCGTGTCCAAAAGATCCATCCCCCTGCCACGGATCGATCTAGTCATAGATTCTACTGCCGGGTGTGAGCTGTTGTCATTTGTGGACGCGTACTCTAGATTCCACCAGATACCACTGAATCCGAATGATCAAATAAAAACAGCTTTGATCACCATGTACGGGGCTTATTTCTATCATACCATGACATCCGGATTGAGAAATGCAGGTGCAACATATGAAAGATGCATGCAAAAACGCTTGCAAGATCAATTGGACAAAAATGTTCAAGTATACGTTGATGACGCGGTGATAAAAACCAAGCAAAGTCATACTCTAATAGAGGACTTGCGTCAAACATTCGCAAACTTAAGAATATTCTGGATGAAACTTAACCCAGAAAAATGCACATTTGGTGTCCCGGCTGGAAAGTTACTCGGATTTCTTGTATCCAGCCAAGGAATTGAGGATAAATCGACAAAGATCAGGACCATCGAAAGAATGGAATTGCCAAAAACCCTCATCAATGTACAGAAGTTTACAGGATGCCTGGCTTCGTTGAGTAGGTTTATTAGTCGGCTAGGTGAAAAATCCCTACCACTATATCAACTGATGAAAAAATCAGACAAATTCACATGGACACAACAAGTTGATAGCGCTTTCCATGAACTCAAAAATATGTTGGCAACAGCACCAATATTAGCATCACCACTATCAAAAGAGCCAATGCTTCTCTATGTCGCCGCAACCAACAGAGTTGTAAGTGAAGTAATAGTGGTTGAACGTAAGGAAGAGGGAAAATTAGTCCAAGGGCTAGTTTATTACTTGAGAGAAGTGCTCTATATATCAAACAAAAATTACCCTCATTACCAAAAAATGACATATGAGGTATATATGGCAGCAAAGAAGCTGAAACATTATTTTCAAGGACACCCAATCTGGGTAATATGTGAGGCACCTATTTCGGACATATTGGGCAGCAAAGATGCCAGTGGTCTAGTCGCAAAATGGGCCATATATATAGCACCATATACTCCACAATATGGTAGGCGAGATGCAATTAAATCTCAAGCCGTAGCAGATTTCTTCGTGGATTGGATGGTGATGCAGTACGAACCACCACTGCCAGATCCGAATTACTGGAAGAAGTATTTTGACAGGTCCAAGACGAAAATTGGTCTAGGCGCCGGGATAGTGCTCACATCGCCAAAAAGGGATCAGCTGAAGTATGTGTTACAGATCCATTTTGCTTCTTCCAATAATGTTGCCGAGTATGAAGCAATTGTCCACGGTATCAAAGTGGCCAAAGAGATTGGCATCAAAAGGATCATGTGTTTTGGTGATTCGGACTTGGTGATCCAACAAGTATCTGGGCATTGGGACGCGTTGGATGCAAACATGGCACTATATCGCTTCCATGTACAACAAATTTCGGGATACTTTGACGGGTGTGAGTTACGTCATGTACCCAGAGAAGAGAATGAGGCAGCGGATGTACTATCCAAGTTAGGATCATCTCGGCAACCAATACCACCAGGAATAGCATTGGAACATCTCACGAAACCATCGATCAAGCCATCATCGGAATCCGAGTCAATATTCATCCCGGCGAGCCAACAGTCAGATGTTGTGCCAATGGACATTGACTCAGGGGCAGGTTTGAGTCACTCGGGGACTGATCCGCTCACCTCAGGGGTTGCCGAATCATACTCGGGGACTCCTTAGGTCATGTCGACAGAACATATGTCAGCGTAGCCAATGGAAATTGATGGGGTAACAGATCCGGCACCGCTGATACCAACATGGGCACAACCAATATTCAACTACTTAAAAGATGAAACTTTGCCAGATGATGAGATATTGGCAAAGCAAACATAAAGAAGGGCAAAAGCATACACCATAATCAACAAGGAGTTGTACAAGAGAAGTGTGACGAGTGTAATGTAGAATTGCATAAGTCCAGAGAAAGGCCAAGAAATCTTGTTGGATATTCACCAAGGATAATGTGGGCACCATGCATCATCAAGGGCATTGGTGGCCAAGGCATTCCAACATGGATTTTATTGGCCAAGCGCACTGGCATAAGCACAAGAGCTAGTCGGAAAATGCAACGGTTGCCAGCGCTATGCATCCAGGTCACACTTACCAGCATCTGAATTGAAGACTATACCAATCACTTGGACATTCGCGGTATGGTGCCCGGATATGGTAGGACCATTCAAGCCAGCAAGGGGAGGCATGACTCATATACTGGTAATGATTGACAAGTTCACCAAATGGATAGAAGTGAAGCCCATCAAAAAATTGGACGGAAAATAGCTGTCACATTCTTAAGGGACATAATCCCGAGATACGGCTACCCACACAGCGTAATCACAGATAATGGCACAAACTTTGCTGAAGGAGCTTTTGCTCGATTCTGCGGAAAAAAACCGAATAAGACTCGACGTAGCATCAGTCGCTCATCCAGAATCAAATGGACAAGTTGAACGAGCTAATGGCTTAGTTCTATCCGGGATAAAACCCCGTTTAATGGAACCACTCAAGAGTCTAAGGATAACTCCGAATCGATCAACAGGATATACGCCATTTTCCTCGTGTATGGGCCAGAAGCAGTTTTGCCTGCCGACATAGAATATGACTCGCCAAGAGTAAGGCAATACTCGGAAGCCGAGGTAAAAGAGGCCCGAGAAGATGGAGTTGACTTACTCAAAGAAGCAAGGGAATTGACATTGTCAAGATCCGCTATATATCAGCAAAATCTCCGACGCTATCATAGCCGGAAAGTTCAACCTCGTGTTTTTCTAGAAGGGGATATGGTGCTTAGACTAGTGCAACACACAGCTGGAATGCAAGTTATCACCCCCATGGGAAGGTCCATGCATTGTAAGCAAATAATTGCACAATGATTAATATTATCAAATAGATGCTCGTGAAGCACAAAAGAACAAGGGAGACAGATCAGGTGATGAGACCAAAAGGCCATGAAATGTAGCACTGCTTCGCCCCTTCTACACTTAGGAGAAGCACTGCATGTATCGCTCGAACTCTCATATGTCGGACGTTTATGCCGGCTATGTGCTCATAATAAAATGGTATGACTCGAAAAACTGACTCGGGGACTGCCCCTTATGTTTATCCTTTCAATTATTCTATGTCGGCTGGCGTAAGACCTAAAGCTTATCTCGGAAAAAGTAGTGTTTATTCGGAAAAAATCAACTCTTCGACTATGTTGTTGTCCGAAAACATGGCTTCATGGCAAGAAAGAGGAAAGGATGCAGGACGAGTAAACATGAACGCCGGATAAGTACAAGGAGAAACGCGAGTCGACCTTGTGTTTTCACCTAACCCATTGCAGGTTATATCACATTGTATGTTGAATGATCCTCCGTCAAGTGATCTAAGTTTCATACCTGGTAACTAAATCCTTAGTACTTTGAGACTCTAATGTCGAACGCCAAAAAAGGTAGACAAGAGCCGAAGTCAAGGAAAGGTGAAACGATAAAATGAGACTCGGGGACTTTCCCTTGGATGATTCACATTCAAAGTATAACAAGAAGTTTAAGCCTTATCAAAAGGCACACATCCAATCATAAGTGCGATATATGTTACATCTATACCCGGCATACCGTGGATCTCATCAAAGTTCAAGTGTTTTTTCTACTCAGCCTAAGAAGCAGCTGGGCTCGGAGGAGCGGTCTTGGAGCTAGGAGCGTCACCGGGAGCATCTGCCGAGTCAGGGGCATCGGTCGCCGAGTCTTCCGACTCGTCCAACTCGGTGGCCTCATTGCCAGCACCTTCCTCATCAGCAACTTCAACAAGTGGTTTGCCGAGGTCAAGGAAGCTGGAACCGTCGCACCAAGCGTGCACCATAGTATAATCAATCACGGCCTAGACTCACTCCTGCATTTCTTGACCAGCTCAGTCTCATGGAGCCATTTGCCGTCTCCCCTTATGCGTGCAAGAACATCAAGATTGATGTCCTCGTAACAGGAAAGCACGAAGGAAAGGGCCTTGTCCGCTGCAGCTCGGCCGGCTGACTCACGCCATTGATCTAGCCTGTCTTTGGTAAGAAGCATCCTTTCAGCAAGGGGCTCGATGAGTGTGGGTTCATCTTCATCCGGACAGAGCATTCGGAATGCATGAATCGCAGATTTGAGAAAGTCTACACCACATGACTTGAGGGTCTTGACGCGCTCTAACAACGCTTCGAGATGCTCATCAATGGTCACCTCGCCATCATTTGGAGCGCTAGACACGGTTCGCACTTTTTCATGGCCCGAATGGCGAACACATCAGCCTCGGGAAAGTTCTCTGCAAACAAAAGAGAGCATTAGCACAATAACAAAGAATATGAAAAAGTCAAGAACATAAAAGACAATGCAAAAAGGGTAAGAACTCACTACCGAGGAAAGAGTTGATGGCACCGATCTTGCTCTTCCAAGTCTTGGCCTTGGCTTGGAGGGCGTCGAGATCCAAGTTAGCCGACTCAACCACCGTCTTGGCCTCCTTGAGAAGTTCCCTGATCTTCTCGGCGCTGGCGGCATGCTGGCCGTCTTTCTCGGCAAGCTCCTCCTTCAGCCCCTTCACCTCGGCTTGGTGCTTCTGCTCCATGTCGTCCATCTGCTTTTTCAGCCGGATCACCTCGTCTCGCTCCTTCTGGAGTTCGGCTTGGTGCTTCTCTGCTTATTCGGAACAGATTACTCGTCAGCAGCGACAAAGCTATCTTGATCCATGAGGATAACAAGGGCAAAGGAATGAGCATGAACACAGAGCAGCACAACGATGGCTAAGGACTTACTTTCCGTCTTGCTGATCTGTAGAGTGGAGCACGTCGATGGTCGACTGGGCAGAAGCTGTGGGAAAACAGCGAGAAAAGATTAAGGAAACGAAACAGGGAAAGATGCACCGAATAAGGAGATGGCGAGTAAGAAAATTACCTTGGCCTTGAGTCTCGGCTTGCAGCTTCTAATGATCAAGTTCGAGTTTGCGATGCTCCAAGAGGAGAGCTTGATGCACCTTGGTGCCCTCATTATGCGTAAGCTGCACAAAGGAAAAAGACAATGAATAAATTGATAACTCAAGCTCATAGCCGGATAAAGGATGACTCCTATCTTAGAGCTTACCGCCGAGTAAGTTCCTCACTCGGCAGTAACCTCGGGGACTAGGGGATAGGTATAACAAAAATACTCAATACACAAAAGAGTAAGAAGACTATGTACCTCGTTCACTTCATCCGTGCGAGCCATTAAGGCAATGGCCTGCTGGGTCATGTCGGAAACATCCTTGGGGCCTAGTTTCACCTTCTTGCCAGCGCTGGAGCTAACCTCTTGCTCGCCAGCTGTGTTCCATGCCACGGCGTAAGGCTCAGCGGCACCAAGGCCATTCCCGCTGAGCGTCCGAGTGAGAACTTGCCCCTTCTTCAGGGAAGTCCCCACATTGGAGCGGGTCGCAGCGGCACTGGTGTGAAGATTAACAGCTTTAGAACTGCCGCCCGACCCGGCAGCTGCGGATTCGCTCAACTTACCCGCGTGGACAAGCATTGTTGTTAGAGTTGTGTACCGGATCTGAGGAGCGGTGCCCGAAGCACATACCAAGGTCGTCTTCTTGGTGGAAGTAGTCTTGCCGGATGAGGTGCGAGCCGAACCAGGAGCAGTAGGTCGGGTCTGGTTCATTGACAGAGGAGGAGAGTGAGCAGGTGTGCTTGGAGATGAAATGGGAGCCGACTGAGTGGGCTCAGCAATATTGCTAGCACCAAGATCAGGAACTTGTTCATGAACACCAACTTATGGGCTGGTGCCAGAGGAACTGGTGGCGAAGATCTTCTCGACGCCAGCATCGGCACCAAGATCAGGAAGTTGTTCCTGGGGTGCGGCAGAGGTGCTGGGCCGAGTCTTCTCCATCGGGCGTGCCACCGGGTCTGACTGACACTGAGAAGCGTGGGCCTCGGCGGTGGGAGCATCGACTCGGACAAGGTTTTGCACCGTGGAATCAGCTAGAGGAGGCGCAGGCCTTAGCGGCGAGGCGATGCTAGGAGCAGCCTAGTTGACCGACAAAGGTGCGGCGCTGAAAACAACAAAAGGCTCATGAGAAAGCAGTAGCAAAACATGAGAAGGAAATATGCAAATTAAGCAGATCGCAAAAGCTTACCCGGAAATGGTCGGGTAGCGCGGTGGGCGACATGTGACTGGGCGTCCAGCTGCTTTGCGAGTCTCCGCCAGCGTGGCAGCGGCAGGAGTAGCCTTGCGCTTCTTAGCCGGCTGAGCACTAGAGGAGGCCCCGCGCCGTTTACCCGGCTTGGCGACAGGGATTTTGCCGACTCCGCCCACAGCAAGAGGAGGAGTGTCGTGTACCTGACCAGCTGCATAAGTAAATGATAAGCTTACTCAAATAAGTTAGAGGGCTAAGGTCTAAAGGCAAGTACCTCCAGAATCTCACAATCATCATCATCATCGTCGTCAGACCAATCTCGTAAGGGGTTTCGAGTGTGGCTCTTACCCGAAGTTGAAGCAGCGGCCGCATGCGGAATGGGAATGAAGCGCTCTAGATCATACTCGACTTTGTCAGAGTCAGAGCGGTCCTCTTCGTAAGCACTAGGAAGGACAGTACTGTCATCAACCTGGTGAACAAGATCTGCAAAAAATAAATAGAATAAGAACAGAGAATGAACGAAACGGCAGGTGAACATAAGAAAAGCTATGACGGATAGAAAGTGACTCGGAAACTTACCAAGGGGACAGGCCTAACCCGGCTAAATGGAGGGCAGCTCCAAGACCAATCTTCCTCCAAGGTCAGCTTGAAGATCGAGCTTACTCGGTAGGCCACAGAATCGTGGGTAAGATCCTTCGTGGAGTGCCGAGTGGGGTCATGCGAGCCGCTCATGAAGCACATCTTGTGGCTACTGGCTTGGATGGGCTTACCCGGCGTGAGATGAAAGTGCACATGAGATCCGTGTCGGCAAGATGAAAGTTCTCATCCTGCGACAGCAACCTCTCTAGAATTACGTTGGCCTCATTGACCGCAGCGTTTTGTTCGCGCGGGTCAAGCTGCCATAACTTTTTGCTAGTGACCTCGTCCGAGAAAGGGGGGAGCCGGATGTAATCGGTGGCCCCGCTGTTTTTGACATATAAGAAGCCCTATGCCATTTATTGCAAGAGTCTAGGCCAGTAACCCGAGGAAAGATGGAATCTCTCCTGGGTGTGATGCTAGCAGCGCCGCACAGGGTCGGCCTTTTCTCGGCTCGGGGAGCACCAGGATGAGGAACTACTTGGACCCTAAAACTAAAATATTTGGCCCACAGAAGAACTGTAGGCCAAATGCCAAAGTAGGCCTCGCAAGAGGAAATGAAACAAGAAAGCGAGCCAATCGTATTGGCAGGCAAAGGATGGGTCTGAAGATGGAAGGTGGAAAGAAAAGAAACTGCTCACGGGCAAGGCGAAACCTCGCTCGAAATAGGAGAGGAAAACCACCCTTTCATTGGCGTCGGGTTTGGGCGGAATCTCACCGACGTGAAGACGGCACTCAACCTCAAGCGGGATGCGCCTGGTGGAGCACAACCATTCAACCTCCTTGGCAGAGACCTCTGAACCCTCCCAGACGCCACGCTCGCCAGCGTGAACCTCCTATTCTTCGGCTCCCTCACTGGCGTCGCGTGTGTCCATGATTTCCTTGGACTCAACCTCTTCCGCTGTTGGAAGAGGCTTGGAAGAGCAAGGACCCCTAGTGGAATGAAAAGAGGTGAAAGGCAATCGCAAAGCAAGAACTGAGGGGAAGAAGAACCGCAGAGGAGGAAGTTGGATTTTGGAGGCGCAAGGAAGAAGCAGATGCTACGGGGAAACTGAACGGGCGAGGGAAGTTATGATCCCCTCACCCCTACTTAAGGATAGTAAAAACCCCAATCATGGGATCCCACTGCGTCGTGCGGCTAGCGTGTGTCCATGTATTAGGCCGAGTAAGCCAGTCAGCGAGCGCCACGTGTATATGATACACGAAAAATCCACTGCCATGTCACGCAACGAAGGACAAGGGGCACAGACCGATGGGATTGCCATAGTGACGGGGAATTACTTCGCAGCCGTCATTGTGCAGTCAGGGCTTGGAACAAAATTTTAGGCAAGTTACCATGATTACCAGCTGTCAGCGACCGAGGCACGCTGAAAATAACTCGGAATTGGCCAAAATAACTCGGCATGAGTAAAAACAAGCCAAAAAAGTCAAAGAATGGACCCGAAAACTGTCAGATAGACTCGGCGAGGTGCAAGATTGCGCCAAACAGTGCGCCCTAGGCAGTAAATAAAGACAAAAGAAGAAGTTCCAATCATATTAAAGGAACCTGGAGACGCCTAACACCTGGAACTGTTAGACCTCACCAGCTTCGGGGAATAATGTCGGGGGGATAACCCCCGGTAGGGTCACAAGGGGTAAAACACAGCCTAGCTTGGCTTACACCGAGTGAAGAAAGAACCAGGCCGAGTAAGGACGGCCGGGTAAGAAGGTCGTATGCGGCCGACATAGAAACTAAGTCGCCCCGTATAGGACAAATATGTTAACCTTGCAGGAACCAACGAACCGAGTCTCACGAGGAAGGGACGAGTCAGATAGGACGTGTGGCACCTTTCTGAGTGAGGTTCAGGAGGGACTATGGTAAAGCGTGGTCAAAAGAGAAGGGCGACACCGGGTGACACGAAAGGAGCCAGTTGACACCTAAAGCAAGGGCTGATGTACAAAGTTATTGCATGACGCCAAAGGAAGTGGAGGCGATGTACCTGAAGACCCTTAGTTGTCTAGCTTTATGAACTGGGCCACTGGGCTTAGGACAAGCCCATGACCCGGCCCGCACAGTAGGGACCAAGATCCAAACTGTAACCCTAGAACCCAAAGGGGTGTAACCTATCTAGCAACGCCTATATAAGGAAGGGCATAGCTATAGTTAGAGGAGGTTGGACCTAGTAAGGGAACTAGTGCGTAGAACCCTAGTTCATACAACTCAAGGGGTCCTTGTAACCTCAAGCATCAATAGAATTTCCAAGCGTGGAGAGTTCATCTTGTTCTTCGTGCATGGCTAGACCGTGCACTCCCCGGTGACCACAAGCACCCATTTGGCCCCTAACTTAAGCCTACCCATGGCATCTGCCGTGACACCACCACGACATTTGTAGACAAACCAAAATATCCGGAAGGATCCTAGGTTTCATATTTGAATAAAGAGAGGGATATTTATAGAAAACAAAATAGGGATTTTCCAAATAGTTTTGGGCAAAATATGTATGATGACATGACGATGCTCAAATGAAATGTGGCATGATGATATGAGCATGCGATCATGTTGATGCACAAAACAACCAGCGGTTTTTCGGTAGTGGTTTTACCCGGGGTGCTACGACACATCCGCCCCATGTCCTTCCTACGCGGACCTAGCCTGCCTCGGATCCTCCGCCTCGCGACAACTCACTAACCACCATATTCCCGACACAACATGTAGCGTACGCGTTTTCCCCACCCCCCGGTGCTCTCGGCCCCACCACATTCCTTGCTCGCACGCCCCATTTCCACCAACCCCTCCCACAAGAGAAGCCTGACCCCGCTTCTTGCCTCGATCCCGACCCCCCCCCCCCGCCGCGCTTCTCCCTATGGCTGCCACTGCCAGATTCTTCTTCCTCGACCCTATTGCCTGCAACCTCCGCCTCCGGCCTTGCTCCTCCGCCTCTCCTCCGGGGTGTTCCCCTACCACCGTGGCTGCATGTCATCACGCCCTCTCGCCTCACTTGCAGCTGCCCCGTGGAGCTCCCTGTGGCGCCGTCTGCCTCCTCGCCTTGTGACGAGGGTTGATTTCGTTAATGCCCATTGTTATGGACTTGGGTTTTGGAGAAGATGGAGATGCTGGAAGTCACGAAATGGTTAACAGACAAGCAACACGGGACACGAGGTTTACCCAGGTTCAGGCCCCCGGAGGGAAAACCCTACTCCTGCTTGTCTGCTCTCGATTACGACGGAACCGAAAGTGACAGGGGTGCGCAGATGCAATCTGGCGTGAGGTGCGTATGCGATGGTGGAAGAGATCCTTCTCTCCGTGCCCTCCTGGCCTTTATATAGATAGGCCAGGTCTCGGGGGTAGTTCAAGTCGGTTACAAATTAGGGTTGGCACCCTTTGAAATTCTATCTAATCTAAACTTGTCCTCCAAGTAGTCGAAAACGTCATGGTCTTGGGCCACCAGAAATCTTCATGGGCTGTGTGTCTTAACGTGGGCCTTCCTTGGGCTGGTGCAGGTATACGAATGTCGCGTACCCGTGGGGTATATCCATGTCAGTATCCTCCGAGTGTTCAGTCGAATCTTAAGTTCGGCTGGAGACTCTACAATCTTTCGGGTTCTATGTAGTTGAACCTGTTTTGTAAGGAGAAATGTTTAGTTCATAGGTATTGTCGATGTGTGTGCCTGGCTCACCCGACGGATCAGGGCCAGTTAACTATCATAGGACAAAACAACACGATCTTCATCAAACTCAAGTCCCCGGACTCGAATTCGGAATGATTGCTGGTGTGATTCGACTCAGGCCGTTGTGGACTTACATGAGCTGAATCCCAGTGATTTTTAAGTGATGTACCCAACGCGTCCGTAAGGATTTTCATCGTGCCTGTTGACATGGAAGTTTACTGGCTTAGCACAGTCAGGTGCGTTACCAGACCACCGGATGATACCTGTAGGGCTTATCTTTGCGTCGCAGACACAACATCCGAAGTTTTATCACCGTAGAGGTGTTTTGGGTGGCCAAGGAGAAAATCAATATTCTCGAAATTGGTTGGGACAAAAGCCAAAGTCAATATTTTACCGTGGGGAACACGGAGCCAGAATACGAGACGGAGGGGAGGCACCAGGGGGCACACCCCTGGCGGCGTGATCTAGGGTTTGCTGCGCCTGGGAGGGTGTGAGCACCCTGGCCCTCCTGCCTCGCCTCTTCGCCTATAAAGACCCGCCGATGCATAAACCCTAAGTACCCAATTAATATTCCACAAAACCGTCTGTAGCCGCCGCCACCATCGTCCCTAGATCGGGGGGATCTAAAGATCTTCCTGGCACCCTGCCGGAGGGGAGATCATCTCGGAGGCCTTCTTATTCATCATGCCAGCCTCCGGTATAAAGCGTGAGTAGTTCCACCTTGGACTACGGGTCCATGTAGTAGCTAGATGGTTGTATCTCCTCCTTTGTGCTATCATGTTTAGATCTTGTGAGCTCCGTTCATGATCAAGATCATCTATTTGTAATCATGCATGTTGTGCTTGCGGGGATCCGATGGATATTGAGATTACTATGTCAGATTGATTAATGGTTTTGTCTTACTGATTCTATCATGTCTGTGTTGTTTGTGATCTTGCATGCTCTCTGTTTCTAGTAGCTATCTTGGCCAAGTAGATGCTAGTGACTCCAAGAGGGGGTATTTATGCTAGATAGTGGCTTCATGCCTCTATTTAATCTAAGGAAAGTGACAGAAATCTCTAAGTTTGTAGATGTGATGTTGCCACTAGGGAGAAAACAACGGTATCTTGTTCATGGAACAAGTGGATTGTTTACCTTACACACTTTGCTTAAAGCAGTTATCTGTTGCTTGCAACTTAATACCAGAGGGGGTTCGGATGATAACCTGAAGGTGGATTTCTAGTCATAGATGCAGTTCAATGGCGTTCTATGTATATTGTTGTATTTCCCAATCAAATCTCATAGGATCATGAATGTTTAGTTTTGCATTGCTATGCCTTGCTCAGTCCTGTCAATTGCCCTGCTGTAATTTTTTTACCCAACATGCCATGTTTGTTTCTGAAGGAGAACACCTCTAATGAACTATGGACCCTGGTCCAATCTTTACCATTGATACATCTTCCACTGTTCCTGTTTACTTGCTGCAAACCACTATTACCTTTCATACCATACATTTAATCCTTTGTTACAGCAACCGGTGAGATTGACAACCTCACTGTTCGTTGGGGAAAAGTCTTGAGTTTGTGTTGTGCAGGTTTTTAAGTTGCTAGAAAACCTTTGAGACGTTTCCTTCCTCCTACTGGTTCGATAACCTTGGTTTCTTATTGAGGGAAGACTTGCTACTGTGCTCTTCACATCTTGCTCTTGGGGTTTCCCGACGAAGCGCTATTAGGCACCATTAGTCGCGTGCCTCGTCGAGTCTGTCGACGACGTCTTCGAGTGCTGCCGATGATTCGGCTTCGCTGTAGGCGACGACTCATGGGGCCTTGTGGCGTACCTCGGCAGGTAGCAGGGCTTCGGCTCCGTGCACCATGAAGAAGGGCGTGTAGCCGGTTGAGATGTTCGGCGTTGTACGCAGGCTCCAGAAAACAAAGGGTAGCTCATCTTTCCAGGCTCCCGCAAGCCTTTCGAGTGGGCAAAGCAGGCGCTTCTTGATGTCGTTGCCTATTAGGCTATTGGCCTTTTCGACCTGTCCGTTGGTCTGCGGGTGCGCCACGGAGGCGTAGGATATGTTGATGTCAAGGTTTCCACAAAAGGATCGAAATTCCTTAGAGATGAAGTTTGAGCCGTTGTCCGTTATGATGCTGTGAGGCACGCCGAGCTCCCTATGGCGCCGTCTGCCTCCTCGCCTTGTGACGAGGGTTGATTTCGTCAATGCCCATTGTTATGGACTTGGGTTTTGGAGAAGATGGAGATGTTGGAAGTCACGGAATGGTTAACAGACAAGCAACGCGGGACACGAGGTTTACCCAGGTTCAGGCCCTAGAGGGAAAACCCTACTCCTGCTTGTCTGCTCTCGATTACGACGGAACCGAAAGTTATAGGGGTGCGCAGATGCAATCTGGCGTGAGGTGCGTATGCGATGGTGGAAGAGATCCTTCTCTCTGTGCCCTCCTGGCCTTTATATAGATTGGCCAGGTCTCGGGGGTAGTTTGAGTTGGTTACAGATTAGGGTTGGCACCCTTTGAAATTCTATCTAATCTAAACTTGTCCTCCAAGTAGTCGAAAACGTCATGGTCTTGGGCCACCAGAAATCTTCATGGGCTGTGTGTCTTAACGTGGGCCTTCCTTTGGCTGGTGCAGGTATACAAAGGTCGCGTACCCATGGGGTATATCCATGTCAGTATCCCCCGAGTGTTCAGTCAAATCTTAGATTCGGCTGGAGACTCTACAATCTTTCGGTTTTTATGTAGTTGAACCTGTTTTGTAAGGAGAAATGTTTAGTTCATAGGGATTGTCGATGTGTGTGCCTGGCTCACCCGACGGATCAGGGCTAGTTAACTATCATAGGACAAAACAACACGATCTTCATCAAACTCAAGTCCCCGGACTCGAATTTGGAATGATTGCTGGTGTGATTCGACTCAGGCCGTTGTGGACTTACATGAGCTGAATCCCAGTGATTTTTAAGTGATGTACCCAACGCGTCCGTCAGGATTTTCATCGTGCCTGTTGACACGGAAGTTTACTGGCTTAGCGCAGCCAGGTGCGTTACCAGACCACCGGATGATATCTGTAGGGCTTATCTTTGCGTCACAGACACAACATCCGAAGTTTTATCACCGCAGAGGTGTTTCGGGTGGCCAAGGAGAAAATCAATATTCTCAGAATTGGATGGGACAAAAGCCAAAGTCAATATTTTACCGTGGGGAACACGGGCGAATCTGAGGCGGAGGAGGCACTGTGGGGGCACACCCCCTGGCGGCGTGGGCTAGGGTTTGCTGCGCCTGGGAGGGTGTGAGCACCCTGGCCCCCCTGCCTCGGCTCTTCGCCTATAAATACACCCCGATGCATAAACCCTAAGTACCCGATCAATATTCCACCAAACCGTCTGTAGCCGCCGCCACCATCGTCCCTAGATCGGGGGGATCTGAAAATCTTCCCGGCACCCTGCCGGAGGGGAGATCATCTCGGAGGCCTTCTTCTTCATCATGCCAGCCTCCGGTATGAAGCGTGAGTAGTTCCACCTTGGACTACAGGTCCATGTAGTAGCCAGATGGTTGTATCTCCTCCTTTGTGCTATCATGTTTAGATCTTGTGAGCTCCGTTCATGATCAAGATCATCTATTTGTAATCATGCATGTTGTGCTTGCGGGATCCGATGGATATTGAGATTACTATGTCAGATTGATTAATGGTTTTGTCTTACTGATTCTATCATGTCTGTGTTGTTTGTGATCTTGCATGCTCTCTGTTTCTAGTAGCTATCTTGGCCAAGTAGATGCTAGTGACTCCAAGAGGGGGTATTTATGCTAGATAGTGGCTTCATGCTTCTATTTAATCTAAGGGAAGTGACAGAAATCTCTAAGGTTGTAGATGTGATGTTGCCACTAGGGAGAAAACAACGGTCTCTTGTTCATGGAACAAGTGGATTGTTTACCTTACACACTTTGCTTAAAGCAGTTATCTGTTGCTTGCAACTTAATACCAGAGGGGGTTCGGATGATAACCTGAAGGTGGATTTCTAGTCATAGATGCAGTTGGATGGCGGTCTATGTATATTGTTGTATTGCCCAATCAAATCTCATAGGATCATGAATGTCTAGTATTGCATTGCTATGCCTTGCTTAGTCCTGTCAATTGCCCTGCTGTAATTTTTTTACCCAGCATGCCATGTTTGTTTCTGAAGGAGAACACCTCTAGTGAACTATGGACCCCGGTCCAATATTTACCATTGATACATCTTCCACTGTTCCTGTTTACATGCTGCAAACCACTATTACCTTCCATACCATACATTTAATCCTTTGTTACATCACCGGTGAGATTGACAACCTCACTATTTGTTGGGGAAAAGTCTTGAGTTTGTGTTGTCCAGGTTTTTAAGTTGCTAGAAAACCTTTGAGACGTTTCCTTCCTCCTACTGGTTCGATAACCTTGGTTTCTTATTGAGGGAAGACTTGCTACTGTGCTCTTCACATCTTGCTCTTGGGGTTTCCTGACGAAGCGCTATCAGGCACCATTAGTCGCGTGCCTCGTCGAGTCTGTCGACGACCTCTTCGAGTGCTGCCGATGATTCGGCTTCGCTGTAGGCGACGACTCATGGGGCCTTGTGGCGTACCTCGGCAGGTAGCAGGGCTTCGGCTCCGTGCACCATGAAGAAGGGCGTGTAGCCGGTTGAGATGTTCGGCGTTGTACGCAGGCTCCAGAGAACAAAGGGTAGCTCATCTTTCCAGGATCCCGCAAGCCTTTCGAGTGGGCAAATCAGGCGCTTCTTGATGTCGTTGCCTATTAGGCTGTTGGCCTTTTCGACCTGTCCGTTGGTCTGCGGGTGCGCCACGGAGGCATAGGATATGTTGATGTCAAGGTTTCCGCAAAAGGCTCGAAATTCCTTAGAGATGAAGTTCAAGTCGTTGTCCGTTATGATGCTGTGAGGCACGTCGAATCTGTAGACAATGGACTCGAAAAACTTAACGACATTTTTGCCGCTTTGGTTGGTGAAGGGCATAGCCTCGATCCACTTGGTGAACTTGTCGACTGCGACCAGGAGGAAGACATGACCTCCTGGCGAGGACTTTGGCAGTTTTCCTATCATGTCGAGGCCCCATGGGGCGAAGGGCCAGGTCATCGGTATGGACCTCAGCTCGGATCCTGGCGCGTGCGGCTTGTCCACATATCTTTGAGAGGCGTTGCACCTCTGTACAATGTCCTTGGCGTCATTCATGGCTGTTGGCCAATAGAACCCAGCTCGTAGAGCTTTGGCGACTAATGCGCGGCTGCCTGCATGATGGCCGCAGATACCTTCATGGATGTCTTGGATGATGCTTTTTTCGTCACCTATGGTGACGCACCGTTGGAGCACACCCGAAATGCTGCGCCTGTATAGCTCAGCGTTGATTATGGTGAAGGCTTTTGATCGGCGAGATATGCGCTGGGCATCTGTCGGGTCATCGAGAAGTTCATTGTTTATCAGGTACCGAAGGTATGGCTGCGTCCATGTTTCTTTAACCGCCATGACCTGCATCAAGCTGACCAGCTCGGCCTCGGTGTCGAGCTTTTTGGATCCTTTTTGTCCTTCGGGTAGCGCATCCCCCGAGTGCTCTGCTTCTTCGGATGAGAATTTTGGGAATTTTCTCTTAATAGAGGGTACAAAGATTTGTTCGAGGAACACACCTGGTGGCACCCATGCGTAGGTGGAGCCGATGTTGGCGAGCCTGTCAGCTTTTTTGTTGCTTTCCCCGCCGACGTGCCGAAGCTAGCAGCCATCAAAGTCTCCTTCGAGTGGGTTGTAAAGTGCACGGTACGCAATCATGTTGGCGTTGTGAGTGTCACACTTGTTCATCATCTGCTGGACGACAAGGTTCGAGTCACCATAGATGACGAGGCGTTTTGCGCCACAGATCTTGGCCATCCTCATGCCGTGGATGAGGGCCTCGTATTCGGCCTCGTTGTTGGAGGCGCGAAGTTTCATCCGAAGGACGTACTTCATTTTGTTGCCTTGAGGGGACGTCAGTATGATGCCGGCCCCTGCTCCAGCCTCACTCCTAGATCCGTCGAAGTGCATTGTCCATGATTGCAACATGTACAGAGTATCCGACAGCTATAGTTCCATCCAATGGACGAGAAAGTCAGGGAGGACCTAAGACTTAATGACGGTGCATCGCTCGTAGATTATATCCAGAGGAGACAGTTCGATGCCCCACAGGGCTACGCGTCCCGTGGCTTCGGGGTTGTTCAGGATGTTTGACAGCGGGGCTTCGTTAACGACCATGATCTAATGCTCCTGGAAGTAGTGGCTCAGTCAACAAGTCATCATGAATACGCCATAGGCGAGCTTCTGGTAGTGAGGGTACCTCTGCTTTGTTGGGGTCAGTACCACATTGAGGTAGTAGATTGGGCATTGGACCCCTTGGGTCTTGCCATCTTTGGGTCGTTTGACCATGAGTACGATGCATACCACCTCATGTGTAGCTGCAATGTATAGCAGTAGGGGCTCCCGTTCCTTTGGCGTGACCAGGACAGGCGAGGTGGAGAGCAGCTGCTTGAGGTCTTCGAACGCGTCATCTGCTTCGGGTGTCCACTCGGACTTGTCTGCCTTGCACAGCAGCTGGTAAAAGGGTAGGGACTTCTCGCCCATGCGGCTGATGAATCTGCTTAGCGCCGCGATTTGCCCAACTAGCTGTTGGACGGCCTCGAGGTTCTTCGGCTTCTCCATGGCCAGTATGGCCCTAATTTTCTTCGGATTCTCCTCGATTCCCCATTGGGAGATGAAGTAACCGAGCAACTGGCCAGATGGGACACCGAAGGCGCACTTCTCTAGGTTTAGCTTGATCTTGTAGTGATCAAGGTTATCAAACGTCTCGCGGAGATTGTCGATCAGCATCTTGGCTTCTCTGGTCTTGATCACTATGTCGTCGACATAGACCTGGATGTTACGACCGATCTTGCTTTTAAGGCACGCCTGCATGCACCTCTGGTACGTGGCACCTGCGTTCTTCAGCATGAAGGGCATGGTGTTGTAGCAGAACACCCCGAACAACGTGATGAACGCCGTTTTCTCCCGATTTTCGATCTTCAGCCAATTCTGGTTGTAGCTTGAGTACGCGTCAAGGAAGGAGAGTTTCTTGCATCCTGCAGTCAAATTGATCCATGGTAGAGGTAATTGGTCCTTCGGACAGTACTCGTTGAGAGATGTGAAGTCCACGCACATCCGTAGGATGTTCATGTCCTTTTTGGGAACCAACACTGTGTTGGCCAGCCACTCGCTCTCCTTGATTTCCTTGATGAAGTTGGCATCAAGTAGTTTGTTGACTTCAATTCCAACTGCTTCGGCTCTTGGTTCGGACAGTCGTCGGATCGACCTCTTGACGGGCTTCGCATCTGGAAACACATTGAGTGCATGCTTGGCAAATTCCCTGGGAACTCCTGGCATGTCCGCAGGACACCAGGCGAAAATTTCCCAGTGCTCACGGAGGAATTCGACGAGTGCGCTTTCCTATGCGACACTGAGGCTGTTAGCGATCAACGTCGTCTTAGAGGTGTCCGACGGGTGGACCTGCACCTTTTTCGTGTTGACCGTAGAGTCGAACGATATATCAGGTGCGTTTTGTCTGGTGACTGGGGGTGCCCCGTTGTCTGACACCTCTCTGAGCCTAGTGATCTCCTCTTGCATACCGAACGACTGGAAGATTCTATTGAAGTCTCTATCGCAGTGGTCGGATCGGGTGAAGCTTCCTTGGATGGTGATGACGCCCCTAGGTCATGGCATCTTCAGTAGCAGGTACACATAGTGCGGTACTGCTAAGAATCGTGCGAATGCCATGCGCCCGAGGATGGTATGGTACTGTGATGGCCATTCCACCACTTCGAACTCAAGCCGCTCACGCCTAAAGTTTTCTGGCTAGCTGAAGATGACATCGAGCCATATCTTGCCAGTGGATGTATGCCCTTCCTTGGGACTATGTCGTGGAATGTCGTGTTTGATTGCTCCAGGCTGCACAGCGGGATCCGCATCGCTGCGACTGTGCTGGCGAACATAAGATTGATGCCGCTACCTCCATCCATGAAAACGCGGCTCATCTTGAACCCCCCGATCTGCGCCTCGAGCACCAGGGCAACATGACCTGGGCAAGGGATATGGCGTGGGTGATCCGAATGATCAAATGTGATGGAGGACTCCGAGCCACTGAGGTACTCAGGTATGGATGGTGGAGAGGTCATGCCCAGGCTGACTTGGCGGGTGATCTTCTTTTGCACCCTGTTGGTTGGGCGCCCCTTCTGGATCATCAGGGACCCTTTTGGGGGCGGGTACCCTCTTGCACCATTATTTGGTGCCGGTGCGATTGTCGGCTACGACGGTCCGACGGGTGGTGGTGGAGGAGCTCCGTGGGCGATGTCACCTGGTATGGGTGCGGGCCCAAATCCAAGGTTCACAGTCTGGCGCCGCATATGGGTGAGACCCTCGCTGAGCTTCTGGAACTCGCGGCAGTCCTTGAGCATGTGGCTGGCCTTCTTCTTACCATCTTATTGATGTAGAAGTGGATGGTGTAGGGACCAGACAGTTTGTCGTATGCTAAAGGCTCGTCGTCATGGCTGCAACGCTGCCACATTTGCATGGGTCGTCCACCATCGCGATAGTTGCCTCCGCGGTATCCGCTGCTGCGGTTGCTATCATTGCGTCGATCGGCATATCCAGCCGCGACCATGTTGACTCTGTCGCGATTGTCATAGACGCGCGATCTTCTCTTGTTGCGGCGTTCACGTCTGTGGCCGTAGTCGTCTTCATCATCCGAATGTGCTCGTGTGATGGAATCCTCACCATCTTCCCACCGGTTGGTGATGTCCATGAGGTGGTCGAGCGTCTTGGGCTTGACGCGACCAAGTTCCTCCTTGCAATCTGGGCGCCTAGCACCATCCTTGAAGGCGTCGATTGCCCATTTTTCAGAGATGTGCGCGGCGGAGTTCTTGATGTGTAACCAGCGGAGTATGTACGAGCGGATGGACTCGTTTGACTATTGGGTGCAAGCCCATAGCTCTTCGATCGAAGCTGGCCTCTTGCTAGTGCCCTTGACGTTGCGAATGAAGCTGTATGCTAGCTCTTCCTAACTTCGGATGGAGCCGGAGGATAGGATGCTGAGCCAGACCCTGGCTGCGCCTATCAGCTGCAGCTGAAGGCATTGTAAGGCGGTGTTCTTGTTTCCGCCGTGGAGATTGATGACAGGTGATCGTCGAGCCAGGCCTTTGGTTCATGCGTGCTGTTGAACTTCGGTTTGTCCGAAGGGATCTTGAAATTTTTCGGCATCCTTGTTCGCCATACGGATCTACTGAATCATCTGGCTCCACACAGCTCTCCGTCGTCCTCTTCTCCGGACTAAGTTGAGCACGTGCATTTGGCGCGTGCCTTGTCGATCTTGCGCTCGGTGAGCTCGTTGCAGGCATCGTAGTTGCTACTACAGATCCGTGGGCTCTTGCGGCGTTGGGGCAGCTCGTGCTCATCGTCTTCGGATGAGGGCGTAGGGCTGCGGTTGAACTTGTCCACAACTTTTTTCTTCGGCTCCGTATGAGCCTCATCATGGAGCGCAGCTCCGACGAGTCTGAGGCCAGCTAGCGCGGATTAGTGCATGACGTTCTTTGGGTCTCCCACCGGAGGTGGATGGGATGCGAGATATGTGGTGGCCGCCATGATCGCAGTGATATGGGGTGGCCCGATCTTCTCAGCAAGCACTTGTCGATGATGATGGTGGATGATAGATAACTAGCCTGTAGCTATGAACTCTCCCGCTCGAACCCTGATGCCAATGCAACAGCTCTCGAACCCTGTGGGATATTCACAACACCACGCTCTTGCGCACGCAGCCGTCGACCATGAATGGTAGTTTGCAATCTACTAATTCCCAATGGAACAACATATCACACTCAATTGCAGTAGGTAATTCGATCACAGGGTAATTCCAGAGGTTCTTGATAAGAAACAACTCCAAAATAGTTTTAACGTGGTCTCACCGTAACTATGGGGACGTCCCAGGGCTTATAAGGGCGGCTGGGCGGCCAAAATCGCGAAACAAAACGTGTTCGATACAGTCAGATCCGTCAAATCTGATGGTAACTTTCAGGGCCGGACTTTCCGCAATAAGTAGGGGCGGATTATCTCCCCCCCGGATTATCCTCCCCTGGGGCGGATTATCCGCCCCCTTACTGAGCCTTGCGCCTGAAGTCCTTAGCAGAATTCCTGGAGCAGGGCCGGATTATCCGCCCTTGTGGGGGCCGTATTATCCGCCCCTAGGGACGTGTAAGTACTCGTTGGAAAGCTCTCGGAGTGATCTTTCCAACAAGTGCTTATTTGCTTGATTTGGAGTTCATATGAAGAATCCACGTCCGTTTCAATTTTAGGGCTTCTGTCTGTCCGAACTGAACCCTCCTTCTTGATGATCTTCTCTTGCGCCTTCCTCCCGCTCCTCCCTCGCGCATCCTTGGCGATCATCATGCTGGACTCCTTGCCTTCCTCCCTCTCCTTCCCGCTGGCATTAGTCTGATGGATATTGAATCTAGTCAAACAATAACACCATGATTTAGGTAGTATAAAGTTCTTATAAATCAACGTATCTTGTACAACTAGGAATGAAGTCACCTTGTGATATTTTTCAGTAAGGTTTAATATTTCATTCCAGCTGAGACAACTAGAATCAGCATGATCCATGATTGTATCTTCATCATCCTCCCTTTCTTCAAGAAAAGCCGTCCTCAGCTTTGGGTAAGCTGAAAGTGGAATGAACAAAAAGAACAACGTGTACGCAGAGTATATGTATATATAACATGTTGTATCATTTGTGTTCACATGAATAATATGTCTAATATACATCAAGCAACTTAAATTGCAGGTATAAGTGAAGTACAAAAAATCATGATCATGTTGAAAAACAAATAGATATATAGTCTTGTTGTTCATTATTAAATTCAGTTTTCTCAAAGAAGATCGATGATCAAATTTATGATGAACAAGATCAAACCAATTCCAAATATGTGAAAACCGAACTGATTCTAGCCATGCTTCAACTGCGCTACTCTGATTATTATGAACATAACCATTTTGTTCAGTATGTAACATACAACTCAATTTGCAAATATAAGTGAAGTATACATCAGTAGCACACTTATTCAATACATTGTGGGACAAACACAAGGGGTATGAAAAATCTGATTCAAATCTAGAAAGATTGGAACAATCCAACATAGGTAAAGTTACTTTTGTTGGGTGGACTATATCAACTAGATGTGAATGTACTTTCATATTATAAAAAATTGTAGTATCTATCCCACCATAAAGATATCTTGACAGAAAGCATATATATAGCTAAACACAGCAAGTTTCAATTTAGCAATTCTATCACATGTAATGCATATGTGATCCACAAGAAAATTTTCATCCATGCTATATTCACCAATTAGATTAAAGATGAAATATGGAGAATATTTGCTTGAATTTAGACATGAAATTTCAGAAATCTTATCCACAGCACAACTCATATTCATAGGTTCATTTAGCATTATGGAATATACAATATCAGTAGGTGGTATTCGAGCAAGTATTTCTTTATGTGTAATCAGTACCACATGATCAAAATGCGAATTTGGCGAACTATCACATGGTGATGTAATATTATTGCACGACAAGTCACAAGGAGGTAGCAACAAAGGAATAGACTCACAAAATATTGTGCTTGTTGGCTGTAGCTCCAAATCAATACCGATATCTTGAGTATGCTCCTCACATGTAGTAGGCACTGGAACATCCTCCTCAAGTGACAATGCACAGTCCAGCAATGCAGGTTGTAAAATAGATGGCTCCCTTTCTTCAAAAGCAACCTGCATATCACAAGAAACAACACTAGGAGTAGAGATAATTACATTAGTAGAAACCTCATTTGTCTCACCAACTTTTACTCTCGGTTCTTCTACGATAAGATCAACATGTGGGTTTATGTTGGTGGTTACAGGTGGACAGAGGTTTTGACGCCTAATCTCCTGAAATTGCTTAATACGTGTACGTGATAACCAAGTATGCTTATCATTCCAAAAGATGGAAGGATCATAATAATCATTACCAAACACAACCTGGAATGTATTACACCAGTTTGTTCCCAACATGATATGGCAGGAGTTAAACGCTCTAGGAACGACAAAACAAGAAACATATCTGCGAGGGCCATAAATGGTGAGTGGAACACATGCGATCTGAGTAACTGGTAGTGAATGACCAGAAGTTGCTAACATAAATGGGATTGTTAATGCACGTGTGTATAATTGTAACTTTTCAACAACCTCAACACTAACCAAATTTATGGAAGAACAAGTATCAATGGTAGTAGCAGCATGTCTACCACAAATTTCCGTTGTGAAGTGGAACAAACCCGGATTAGGCACTACTCCCGACTCCTCCTCCCAAAATGTATGACTGCAGTGGTATCGTAATGGAAAGGGATAATCATCTGCATCCTTTTTCTGCATCACATCAACACTACTAGAAGACATGATTAGTATGTTAGTGCATAAAACAAAATCTGGTGGTGGAACTCTCACAACTCACTCAAAGCTAACAAGAAAGCAGATCTTACCGTTCCAAAGTGAATAGTGATGCTTACCAATTCGAATCAAAAAGTTATGCACGGATGTGATGAAGTGAATATCAAGGGTATAGAGAATGATCACAAGGCACACAGGTTATTTATGGTGGAGCTGTAGGTATGGAATCCTAACTACACCGCAAACAAGTCCTAGTGCTGATCATTATGATAACCCAAGAAACACACACGGTGGAGATAAATGTGGCAAAGCAATTTATGAATAGGAATATTGCAATGCACAAGAGAGACGCTAGTAATAGCTCAAAATAAACAGGCACAAGATTGCTCAATCTACAAGTGCTATGATCAACTAGGCCTTCAATAATGCACACTTTGATATCTCTTTTTGTCACGCTTGTAGCTCTTTTCTCTTCTTTTTTTATACTGAATCTCTTTTCCTTTTCTGTTTTTTTTTCAACTATATGACTCAATGCAAAATGAATGCAAACTAGGAGGGGCCGGATAATCCGGTTTGTCGGGGGCCGGATAATCCGGTCTGGCGAGGCGAAAATTTTGCACTTTCAAAACCCTAATGAGCAGCCTGTTAGAGCAAAGCAACTAGTCTCGTGGGTACGTTCCTAGGCACGGATGCTGTAGAGAGGCTGTAGCTAGGTTTGAAACACAAAAGTATGCTATGTGGACTCGAAAAAGTAGATGGAAACTTGCGGAAAATGGTGATGGTGGACTCGATGGAAAACAAGATCAAAACCCTAAACTTAAACACAAACGAAAACTAGACTCCTACGAGAAAAACCTTCAGATCGGATCTACGAGAAGACACGACCAGCAACTAAAACTTGAAAACAATGCAATCTAGGCTAGGGAAAATCTTTTTGTATGGCTTTTTCTGTATAGGACGAAACAAGAACTAATCTATGGATGGATTTGTGGATGCTCACCGAGTAAACGAGGAAATTTGATACCAAGATGATATGGATCGACCCGATGATCCTTTAGTTTGTCCCGATCTTTCACAGCGAGTCACCCGGATAGTAATCCTTCCAACAACACCAATGGACGTCACCTGAAGAAGAGGAACGAATCCAGCAAGTAACATGATGAAGATCACCACGCCTCAAACCAAAACACGACAATCCTTGATGAACACAAGAACCTCCGCGACAATATCAATACGATAGATAACACGGCATCGTCGTCCCCGGAGGGATGCTTCACCAAGCAACACACATGATAGTTTTAGACTAATCAACTGAAATCAAAAGCTAACCTAATCTAGAGGGCGTTCCCAGGCTTATATGGCCGCCGGAATGTCCAAAATCACGAAACAAAAACGTGTCTGATACAGTCAGATCCATCTAGATCTGATGGTAACTTTTAGGGCCAGACTTTCCGCCCTAAGTAGGGCCGGATTATCCGCCCCCCTGGATTATCCTTCCCTGGGGCGGATTATCTGCCCCCTTACTGAGCCTTGCGCCTGAAGTCCTTAGCAGAATTCCTGGAGCAGGGCCGGATTATCCGCCCTTGTGGGGGCCGGATTATCCGCCCCCTAGGGACGTGTAAGTACTCGTTGGAAAGCTCTCGGAGTGATCTTTCCAACAAGTGCTTATTTGCTTGATTTGGAGTTCGTATGAAGAATCCACGTCCGTTTCAATTTTAGGGCTTCTGTCTGTCCGAACTGAACCCTCCTTCTTGATGATCTTCTCTTGCGCCTTCCTCCCGCTCCTCCCTCGCGCATCCTTGGCAATCATCATGCTGGACTCCTTGCCTTCCTCCCTCTCCTTCCCGCTGGCGTTAGTCCGACGGATATTGAATCTAGTCAAACAATAACACCATGATTTAGGTAGTATAAAGTTCTTATAAATCAACGTATCTTGTACAACTAGGAATGAAGTCACCTTGTGATATTTTTCAGTAAGGTTTAATATTTCATTCCAGCTGAGACAACTAGAATCAGCATGATCCATGATTGTATCTTCATCACGCAGCATGCGGTGTTTTCGACATGATGTTACCGTGCGAGTCCATCGTCATGAAGGACGTGTTGAGGGTCCGGGTGACGTTGCGTCGCGCGGCGGGGTGCATGTGCTCCGTGCGGGAGCGGTACTTGTTGGTGTTGTTGCCACGTGAGCTAGAGACACCAGCGGTGGAGAGCGCAGCTCGCCGATGCTGGATTCCACAACTGCCTTCTTATGCTTGTCAATATCCTCCATCAGCTTCACCTGTAGGTTGTGTTCGTCGATGAGGAGGAGGTGGTAGGACATCAGTAGATCCCGTGAAGCATTCACAGGTAGGATGATGTTGCCTGCTACGGCTTTGCGTGCTTGGCGCCACCTTCCTCATTGAGGTTGATCTTGTTGTAGGCGTGAGTGTCGCCTTCATTGGGCCTGTTAGGCGGATCTCCCTCGTTTCCTCCGTTTTCAGCTTGCGGGTTGAGAGGGGGTTGGGTGTTTGCTGCGAACTCGAACCCGACGGGAGTGCTGTTACGTTGTTGATGACGACGGTGCATAGGTAGTTCCCGCGGATTGAATCACTGCTGCCGCAGCTTTCGGATCCGGAACCGTAGGTTCCTTCATCTAAGGGAGGGTCGCACATATCTGAGTTGCAGCTTCCGCTGTCATCTAATTCGTCTGTCAGCGTCAATGCGTGTAACGCGCCGATAGGTGGGACCGACGAAGCGGGCCCGATGGATGGTTGTGGCACCCGCTCTAGGAGGTGGAGGCTGCCGGTCAGCCCCACCTGGAAGCAGAAGCTCTCGAACAACATCTCGAGCCCATCGCCGACGGACTCGAAATCCCTCAGGGTGGCCGTCGAGTGGGCGGTGAAGTCGAAGGCGCCAAAGAGGAGGTGACTCTCCATTGCCAATGAGTTGTAGATCGATCCAGATGGAACCATCACGACTGCACGAATAGCGTCCCCACTTCCCACAGACGGTGTCAATTGATGAGGGTTGATTTCATCAATGCCCATTGTTATGGACTTGGGTTTTGGAGAAGATGGGATGCTAGAAGTCGCGGAAGGATTAAAAGACAAGAAACGCGGGACACGAGGTTTACCCAGGTTCAGGCCCCCAGAGGGAAAACCCTACTCCTGCTTGTCTGCTCTCGATTACGACGGAACCGAAAGTTACAGGGGTGCGCAGATGCAATCTGGCATGAGGTGTGTATGCGATGGTGGAAGAGATCCTTCTCGCCGTGCCCTCCTGGCCTTTATATAGATAGGCCAGTTCTCGGGGGTAGTTTGAGTCGGTTACAAATTAGGGTTGGTACCCTTTGAAATTCTATCTAATCTAAACTTGTCCTCCAAGGAGTCGAAAACGTCATGGGCTTGGGCCACCAGAAATCTTCATGGGTTGTGTGTTTTGACGTGGGCCTTCCTTGGGCTGGTGCAGGTATACCAATGTCGCATAACTGTGGGGTATATCCATGTCACCTTGTGGGCAGAGCATTCCCAGAAGCCGCCTCCCTTGCCGGAGCCAAGCCGTCCTCCGCAGTAGCCGTGTCGCCGGCCTCCCTCTCCCCCATCTCCAAGCCATGAGCACCTCCGGGTTAGCCACACCCTCGTTAGAGCTTCGCGGCCTTGCACGCCCATGGCTCGGGTCGTCGTCGCCTTAATCCCCACACCGCCTCCACCGTAACAATCCGTGCAACCCGAGCTCACTACATCATTCATTGTCGTGGGAATGGCCACGACAGTTGCTACCAGGGATAGAGAGTAGTAGGATTTGGGGAAAGAGTGGGCATCCATCTATGGAGTGAGATGAGGGCAAAGACACAGGGATTTACCCAGGTTCACCCCCCAGAGGGTAAAGACCTACTCCTGCTAGATTGTATTATTGCTTGATTATAATGGTAGAGCGCTCAGCGTCTAGGCAGCGAGTCGGTGGGGTGTATGATGGAACGTAGCTAGAGAGAGTAACCTAGGGAGGTTTACAGATATACAACCGAATAGGTTAAGGACTCGAAGAATTTGATCTAATCCGACTGGGCCTAACTATGCTTCTGGGCCTCCAACTTCCAGTTGTTAGGCTCCATCTTTAATCTCGTTCCAGTCGTCGTCTTGTAGGCACACGCACAAAGGACTTGGTCCAGTCGGAAAATTCCTTCTTGGTATACCCCATTTGGCATATCCTCATAAGTAGTCCCCAAGGCCAGCGTTGGTTCAGCGCAGGTGTTCTTTGGAAGTTGGAGTGGGCAGGTCCAATTTTGACGCCCAGTCAAATTAGTGGTGGACTCCCTCAATGAAGGAAGCAATCTCTTCTATATGTCTTCAGTCGTAGCATTGGAGACCGGTCGAATCGTAGCATTGGCGAGTGGGTAGGCGAGTCAAGTGAGTGAAGTTGGACCGTCAACTCGGTCAACCTAGCCGTTGGATAATCCAATGTTAACATTGGCGTAATTATCGCGAGGTAACAGCTCCTCCGAGACTGGCAGGAAGCGCCTCTTTATGAGGAGAGTGATAGGGGGAGCTACGAACCTTCTTCGCATTCCTTCGCCCCTGCATACCTTTAGTCTTTCACCTTCTCCTGATCCATAATTTCTGGACCAAGCAAGCTTTGTTCTCCCAGATGACGCCTCCAAAGGATCTGTGGGGCAAATCCAAGTGCACCGCGGCCTCCCTCAAATCCTTCCAAGACGCGGGGATCCTCTGCAAGGGAAAGTGGCCGATTCCTGCGTCCAGGGAGATGGTGCCCAGGCACCACCCTAGAGAATTCATTTGCTCCCAGAGCCACCTGGAGAGAGGGGGCTCGGCTTCCCCGTGTCGATCTTCTTTCAACGGTTCTGCATGTATTACGCGACCAAACCATCAGATCTAGGGCCGCACAGCATCGAGCAGCTTGCCATCTTCGTGGATTTATGTGAACGCTATTTGGGGTGCCGCCCCTACTTTCCCCTATGGTTGGAGTTGTTCCATGGCGGGCAGGCAGCCCAATCCTGGCGGCGGGTGGCATCACCTTCCAGCTGAAGACCAAGGCGCCGTTCATGAAGCTCATGCTACCGAAGAAGGCTGCGAGCGAGTGGAAGAAGAGCTAGTTCTATGTGAGTGACTCGACACCTAATGGCGAGGTGTTAATCCTGACGTACACCGCCGATAGGAGCGAGCCGTGCCAGCTATTAACGACCAAGTTCTCTAACGACTAGAGGATGGTCGTAGACGATATTCTGACTCAGATCCAAATGCTGAAGAAGGAGGGCCTAGAGACCATCAACTTGTACAATTGCTGGCTCGAGCGGCGGCTGGTGCCGCTGGCCACCCGAACCCACTGGATGTACTAGTACACCGGCAAGGACGATGTCACGAAGACGAGTTCGGTTGTGTGGGACACATACAATTACACCGCCACACTAAAGAAGATTACAGAGGCGGAGTACACCGACTCGAGGGCCGGGCTCGCTCTGTATATCGCCACGGGGAAGCGCCAGGCCCCCACAGTAAGTATCTTTTGTCGCAGTTTTACAGTAGCGGTCTTTTGTGTTTGTTCTGATCGAGCCATCATTCATTTGTCTCTATCAGCTATTCCAAGTCCTGGAAAATTTGCTTCCACCACTCGTCGAAGAGATTCCCAAAGATCTTGGAGAGGACAAGGAAATTCCTCCAATAGCGAGGATGAGGCGGAAGATGTGGCCACGCCCATGCCCATGGCTCGGAAAACTCGCAGGCAGAAGCAACAAGAAATCGAGGCGAGCTGGAGCCTCGAAGAGCGCGACAGTGATGGCGACAACATGTAGGAGCACATATCACGGCATATGGCTACATCGGTGAAGCCTGTGCGGAAGCCGAAGTCTCCCACGAAGAAGGCAACATCGAAGGCGGTGTCGCCGCCCAGGTCGGCTACGGTTTTTGAATCAGACGAGGAGACTGACGATGCGGAGATTGAGGTCTCAACCAAGATCCTGGAGGACCCGACTCCAATGAAGGGATCAGAGGTCGCGGCCATGGTAGAGGTCGCGGTTCCACTCGTGGCGATCCCGCCGACATTCTCGGCGGGTCCGGGGCCTAGGGCTTCCATGGCCACAGGGTCGAAGTCCTCGCCACCGAGGAGGGTGATTACGGCCTTGTCATCGAAGAAGCCTGCAGCATTGTGGGCTGCGAGTGTGTTGGAGAGGGGGCTCACTTGCAGGTTGGGCTCGGAGTTGGAGAAGCCTGCCCATATCAGCACTGTCTGTGATTTCTCCCCATCGCCAAGTAAGTTTGTGCTGTGTGGCCCATGGTAATTTTTGGGGCCTTTTAGCATATCGCTGATCGTGTCGTTTTTGCAGGACCGGTGCCAAGAAAATCTGTCACCATTCAGTGGCTAAGGTTCTGCTAGTCGCCACTGAAGGGGGAGCCGACTCTTCCAAGAAGAGGAAACGTGACACAATTGAGGCGCCAGTCAAAGGCGCGAAGAAGAAGGAGGGCGATTCCACTTGTATGGCGGAAGAGCCAGTCGAGGCGCCAGTCGAAGCCACCATCCCTTTGGAGAGCGAGGCGATAGCAAGCTCGGAGTTGGGCGAACCGACCGCGCTAGTGGAGGCATTGGTGCCTGCGGCCAGTGCTCCAGCAGCGATGGCCATGATGTTCTCTCGTTTTGTGGCGAGTGCCTCCGCCATGACTACTGGAACACAGTCGCCTCAGGTTCCTGAGGTTGTTGATGGTGATGGTGGGCAGCGACGCGGGCGTATGTCATTTGTGTTGCCATCTGTGGATGCTATCTAGCTTCATAGCATGCTAGGTGCTGCCATACAGGTATGTCCAGTCCGCGAGTATATAGTCGCTGAATTTCAATGGCTAGATGCTTAGAACTTATAGTCGTCCAGTCCCCGAGTATCTAGTCGCTGAATTTCAGCGGCTAGATGCTTAGAATTTTTTAGTCGTTGCTCACATTTAGTTTTCTGTATTCAGGGTCTACAGCGGGAGTCGGCTGATCGGCAGGCCACGAAGGAGCGTTTGGAACGCGACCTACGGCTCGCGCAGGAGGCCAATCGGCAATTGTAGGCGACTGCAGGTGAGTTGATTTTGCCTTTATGAACTTGTTCCTTCGTTGTGCAAATTTTTCACTGTAACCTTCTTTTAGAGGATCGCTCTGCATCGATCGCCAAGGCCTATGAGGGCTATGTTCCAGTCACCGAGCTAGAGACTGCGAAAGCATCTTTGTCGATAGCGGAGGAGCGAATCGTCTTGATGACGAAGGAGCTGGAGGTTGCGAAGGCGTCGATGATCTCTTTTGAGGAGAGGGCCAAGGCCGCGATCATCGCGGCGAATGACGAGCGGAAGGTATCCGACTCGCTTGTCGCTGGTTTGCAGGATCAGCTGTCAGCCTTAGAGAAATTCGTCACCGAGGGCTACCACGATCTTCTTGGTGAGTGTCCCTTATTCTTGCTTTCTTTTGGTAGTGGCGGGTGAGTCCCTGAGAAGGTGAGTCCCCGAGTGATAGATACATAGGTACGCTTCCTTGTGGATCTAATTTTCTGGTGTTGCAGATGCAATATGTCAAGGAGATCCAGGGGTGTAGACGTTCGATGCGAGGCAGTGTGTGATGGAGGTGGTGTACGCGGCAACCCTCTCGGCCATGTGCGTTCAATCCGTTCTTTAGGGGATTTCGCCGAGCGAGGTGATCCTTAGGGGGTTGACGGAGGTGTGGCACTACCTCGAGGAAGCTCCTGCCGTAGTCGAGTGGATGGTGCGGTCGCCTTTCACCATGGAGCCTCTACTGCACTAAGTCTTGGACTCGCTCACTTCCCGGACGAATTTGACCTCGACGATGTCACCAACGGGTATCCATCGGCGACTGGCTTGCTGGAGATTGTAGAGGTGTTGAATTTGACCGCCAATGCCGCTCCTTTCATGGAGCGAGTGTTGGCGATGGGTGATCTGCTGACGTACTAGGAGACGGTGTTGGCGCCGAGTGACCCCAAGCCGGAGCACTATAATATGAAGTCGGAGCAGCCTTCCGGTCGTCACTTGCGAAGAAACTGACGACGTACCCAGTGAACCCTTGGGAGCCTTTTGTCCGGGTCAGGGTTGGTGGCGGCGGCTCTTCTTCGAAGCCTACAAAGTAAAGGACTGCCCTAAGACGGTTTGTTTGTTGTAGCGATTGGCCGCCTTTGTATGTGGCTTCATGATAAATAATATATTTTGTTGCTGAAGGTAAAAGGGAAACATCAATCGTCTTGCATTGCTTTGAGATTTCTATCCGTTTGTACTATTGGTTGTGCGAGTACCCAAGCGCGTCCGCCCTTTAATGGGGTTTACCTGCATGTGTGTAAGTTTGTTTGTATTAGACTGTTAGTTTAATCATGGTAGAGTCACTATGGCTTGTAAAGTAAGTCGCTTGGCTTCTCCAAGGGTGCTATGAACTTGGTTGTTTTCCCGGAGGCAAGCAGGATCGGTTAGACGAGTCCCTGAGCATGGTAGTTAGACTTTCTAGTAGCATGCCCAAGGTTGGTGAGCACATGGTGCGTTGTTTGTAACGCATCTCTCCTCCTAGCTCGGAAAGCCAGTCGCATGGCGAGTCCAGGGCATGCTCTCATACTTGGTATGTTCTCCAGCCACGTGGGGTTTATATGGGGTAAGTTCCAGTGCGTCGTACTTAACCGTTTGAGTCTCTATGCACGAGGGTGTGGACGACCGGTCTATGTGAGAAGCGTGTTTGGTTGTCTTAGCCCGGCAGGCCAGTCGAGCGAGGCGACTCCGATGGTGACTCCGGGGTGGCATTTTCGTGTTAGACGCAAGGCCTAAATATTTTTGGTGCCCTTGTGCCGCACTACTTAGCCGTTTCGGTCTCTTGACCAAGGGTTGACTTTCGTGGGTAGCGTATTGCTAAATATACGTGTGTGATTGGCATAAGAGGTTGGCCAGTAGGCACAATTTGTGCAATTCGCATTTATTCGTTGTATAGTAGATGAGTACAAGTTTTAGTTCTATGTATAGAACTTTCGGAGAAGGTTTACATTCCATGGCCGCCCGACATCGAGCTGGCCGTCACCTCGTACATCGATGAGGTAGTAGGCGTCATTGCCGAGGACTCGCCCTATGGAGAATGGTACCTCCCTGATGTGGCCAAGAATAGTTCGGATATGACCAAAACTATTATCCGTGGGTTTATTTATCAGGTGAACTCCAATACTATTAATTTTACATGTTATTTTACGACCAAGGACATAGATACAACACATACGTTTATTGTTTGCAGAATTATCAAATATATGTACAAACCACGTGTCAAAATACGAGAGCAAGCCAAACTATCTCAACACATGCATGTTATATGTGGAGGTCTAGCCATGCATTTGATCCAAGTAAAAAATACATCAAGGAGTAGCTGTCTCCATCGTGATGTCCATGAAGTAAAAGAGAAAATGGGCTCTAGCTTGTTGCATGACCTATGGGAGACACACGAATTGGTTGTTTCTCATATATTATTGCAACACGTACGGATGGCACCCCTATGCATGCAGCCCAACGCTTAGAAGCCCAGGCCTTTATGAATCGTGCGGTCGAAGGAATCCAGAATACGGAGACGCGGCGCGTGACCTAGCTTCTCCAAATAAATAGACAATACTTTGTAGAGTTTTATTCGGATTTTATTTAGACATTAAGTTAGCCATCATAGTAACTTCGCCAAGGCTCGAGCGTCGCAGAGGCCTCTTATACTTCGCACCTATTCAGGATCCCACATTTTTAATAAAGCTTTCATCTTAATCCGCAATATCTTGATTGCAATATTAGTTCTTACTTGTTCTCGATTTCAGGTAGGAATTAAGACCCTCGCTGGTCAGACTGATCGTGTTCCCGCAAGATCGGTAACCTCCGGGAGATTGGCCTAGCGATTGCATTGGCGCTCGTGCTCGCACGTGTAGTCGGATCGTCAAGCCCGAACTCCACCAAATCGACTATCACCATCTCATCGAAAGATCGGACACCTTTGCCTTATCAAGTGGTATCAGATTTCAGGTTACTCGGTGAGATTTACTGTTTTTATAGTATAGATATGTTTTTACCTAGAGTCCAGAAAAAGCCGACAAAAAAAAATCCATATCCCAAAACCAGCCTCAGCCTTTTCGCTTTAATCACTTAGATTTGTTTTGTTGAATTTTCGTTGCATCGTCGTTGAGTCGCTGGTTTTAGTGTCTAGTCTTTTAAAGTTTCGAGTTCTAGTCACGTTTAGTCGTGTCGTCGTTCCATCCGCCATCATCATTCATACTAGTAGTACCTAGCTGTTTATATTGGTGGAGACGGTGCTGACCGCCGAGGACACTGCTCGACCACGCAGCCGGTTCAGATGTCCTATTTCTAATTGGTCTCTCTGTTGTTAAAGAAATTCAGAATTGTACGTCTCCTGTTTCTTTCTCATCTGCTGCATGCTTTTGTGCCACAATTCCCAATTCATCTGCCACTCTTGTCGTGTGTCGCGTGAAAACCCGATACTCTTTGGTTGTCGGTTATTAGCGCATACCACTAGTACCAATTAGCTCTGTCTCACGTGATTTCGTCTGTGTCTTATGCTCGCGTCTCTAATACAGTCTAGTCTAAGACCAGCACTTGACAACTTTGAACATATTTTCAGCTTTACATTGACTAACGTGGTTGCAGTATATTTTTCCACATATATTAAGCCTACCTACAGCTCCACATATTTCTACACTGTGCAATTTGGCTCTTGGTAATCGCTTTGTCCAATCTTTGGAGTTACTTGATACTGATGGTTGCCGATCGCCACCTCCTGTTTGGTAAAAACTTGTAAGAGCTTATATTTTGCTTCACGGATTGCGCGACTAACCACCATATCCTAGCTAATCATAGGAACATATACTTGTAATATGGTTGTTGCTTTCTAATCATGATAGGTTCTGGAGATATGCGATGTCATAGGACGGGTCCATCTTCCCCGCCACGAGAGGTGCAACCCCTTACAGGTGATCATGATCAGGTTATCTCTTTACCAACTTATGCGGGTAAATATAATCCTAGTGCTTATTTTGACTGGGAGTGTGAAGTCGACCACACTTTTGGATATCATGACTTTACTGAACATGAGATAGTTAGCATTGTCTCTCAAACTTTTACTGATTTTGCTTTTATTTGGTGGGATGTGTATTGTCAAGAAAATATTGATAATGAACCAACTACTTGGAATGATTTAAAATCAATTTTGCGACACAGATTTATGCCTCATTCATACCAACGTGACATGCTCCGTAAATTCACACGATTAGAACAGGGTAGTAATATTGTGCATGTTTACTATCAAAAACTTAAATATTATATGTATCGTTGTGATATAACAGAATCCGACGAACTTACTAGAAACAGGTTTTACCATGGCTTGAATTCTGACATACAGGCTATGTTTCAGCATATTCCTCATTCTATTATTGCTATGTATGTCCGAGCATGTTCTTTTGAGAAACACTTGCAGGAGGAAACGATGGATCATTACGACCAATTTGGTGCATGCACACCACCACCAGGTGTGTCCTCCACTGCTGCACATAAGACTATTGTTGTGCGGAACGCACACCCGCAAGCTTGTCCCACGTCACCACCACGACTACCTACATCATCTGTGTCGGATTCACAAGGTAAAAATACATGTACTGATTTTGTCCCGCCACATGACGATGATGAATGCCATGCTAATATACATATGTCATGCAATGAATTATTTGTTGATTTGATTGCACCACCTATTGTAGAGGATCGAGTTGTTTCTTTGACACTATCTTCTGATAAATCAACTGAGATGCATAGTGCTTCTGCTCTTTCACATGATGAATGTCCTACTACTTCTACCATGTCATGTGTTCAGATAGCAAATGATTTGGTCACACCGCCTATATTACAGGATTGTGCTATTAATTTGAATGTATCATGTGATCAAAAAACTGAGATAAATGCTGGTTTTAGTACTCCTGTTGCTGAAAACAATATTTTAGAGAATTGTGTCAACAATCTACCACCTATTTTGAGTGCACCTCTAGTAGAAGTTAATTCTTTCATTGATATGAGTGCACAAACTGAAATTTTTGCTACTGCTAATGAACTTTGAGACTTGATAGTCGAATCTAGTTTGGATCATGTAAAACTGGTTAAGAATAATGAAGTGTTGGCTAAGTTTTCTCAAGCCGATTCTTTGTTTTCTATTACAATGGATCCACCTATATCTTTGTCACATGCTAGAGATAAAATTGCTGAACTTACATATTTAAAGAGTGTTTATGCTCCAAATTTTCAATTTAATTTCATTGGTGATTATGTGTTAGATAATGAGTTTTTGGTGAATAAACTGTGTATTACATGTGATGATTTTCCATATCTGTTGGGTTTGAGAGAAAATAAATTCCAGCATATGTTCAATCATTTTGATATGACCTCCAATAGTGGTATCGACTTTATGCCAGATAGCATGTTGCATGATCACTTATTTAAGCCTGTTGTAGCATGTAATTTGGAAACCCTGAATTTTGGTTTACCTATATTGGGATGGTTTAATGACGAACATTTCACCTTGAATGGAAATATTAATATTTGCAAATTTGATTGTGATACTTGCTCTTGGAATGCTACTACTTATATTATGAGCTACTATGCAGACTATTTGTGTTCAACATTAAATGTGCAATCTGAGAGAGGTGTCAAAATGGATGACGTATATATATACCACGCATACACCTTGTTTCTTTTATTATTCCTCTGATCCATATTACTTGTCATTAGATTGGATGTATCTAACACTAAAACATGTCTAGATACATCTATTTCTGCGACAAGTAATATGAATCGGAGGGAGTACCATATTTACAGAATAAACAATCGTCGAGGACAGCTTTATTTTCAAGAAAGGGAGGATGATGTGGCCAAGAATAGTCCGGATATGACCAAAACTATTATCCGTGGGTTTATTTATCAGGTGAACTCCAATACTATTAATTTTACATGTTATTTTACGACCAAGGACATAGATACAACACATACGTTTATTGTTTGCAGAATTATCAAATATATGTACAAACCATGTGTCAAAATACGAGAGCGAGCCAAACTATCTCAACACATGCATGTTATATGTGGAGGTCTAGCCATGCATTTGATTCAAGTAAAAAATACATCAAGGAGTAGCTGTCTCCATCGTGATGTCCATGAAGTAAAAGAGAAGATGGGCTCTATCTTGTTGCATGACCTATGGGAGACACACGAATTGGTTGTTTCTTGTAACACCCTCGAATCGGCCCTATGCAAGTTTTAGCCCTTTCTGCCAAACCCGCATAGAAACGATTCAAGGACGCCCACCAGGCACTTGCGTGCGGGTGGAAAACGAAGTAATATCATTACACAATAGTCCTCGATGGAACCCACAAAACATATATATCCAAAAGCGACTCAAAGAGTCAAGAATACAGATTTACAGTACAAAGATCCAATCACCTTGAAAATGATAGAGCGTCCGACTACGGACAAGATGCAAATTGAGCTAAGAGCCCTGAAGAATAACCAATGGCGTCCATAACCCTGCCTAGGCCAAGCCGGAAGGGTAACCCTGCTAACGACGTCGATCTCAAAACCTGCTTAAACAAAAGGGGTGCCGACAAAGGGCAAAGGAAAAAGAGAGCGGTCAGTACTGAGGCCAGTACACGGCGAGACTAGAATTCGGCGGTCCTCGCCTACATAGGTATGGTGTACTGAAGCGGCAGCGCAGCAACTTCGCCAAGGCTCGAGCGTCGCAGAGGCCTCTTGTACTTCACACCTATTCAGGATCCCAGCTTTTCAATAAAGCTTTCATCTTAATCCGCAATATCTTGATTGCAATATTATTTCTTACATGTTCTCGATTTCAGGTAGGAATTAAGACCCTCGCTGGTCAGGCTGATCGTGTTTCCGCAGGATCGGTAACCTCCAGGACATTATCCTAGCGATTGCATTGGCGCTCGTGCTCGCACGTGTAGTCGGATCGTCAAGTCTGAACTCCACCAAATCGACTATCACCATCTCCTCGAAAGATTGGACACCTTTGCCCTATCACTCCCATGGGGGATAGAGCTTGTGCATGCCCTTCTTGTCCTGGATGACTCATAGGACCAGGTCGCCTTCCTGGAAGGTGCGAGTCCGGACTCGGCGGCTGTGATAGCGACGGAGTCAATGATGGTAGATGGAAGTGCGATAGCAAGCTAGGTCGCGTGCTTCGTCGAGCTATTCGATACCGTCTTGGTGGGCGATCTTGTTGTATTCCTCCGCGTAGTTGATGAACCGAGGCGAGTCGTGTTCTAGGTCGGTTGGCATGAAATCCTCGGCACCATACACCATGAAGAAGGGTGTAAACCCGATTGATCGATTGATGGAGCTGTGAATGCCCCATAACATAGAGGGGAGCTCTTTGACCCAGCATCCAGGGGTTCGCTCGAGGGGAACCTGTAGTTGTAGCTTGAGTCAGTGGAGGATGCTTTGGTTGGCGCTCTCTTCTTGGATGTTCGACTCCAGGTGGGCGACTAAAGCGAGGTCGAGTCGTATGACGTGCTCTTCCCAGAAGTCAGCCATGGAGCCTTTGGCAAAGTTGGTGTCGTTGTCTGTGAGGATATTGTGCGGATACCTATACTGGTAGATGAGCTCATGGAGGAACTTGGTGGCGGTCTTGCCGTCACACATCTTGATTGGCTTGGCCTCAACCCATTCTGTGAACTTGTTGACCGCGCCGGACAGGGCCTTCTTGAATCGTCCCACAATGTCGATGCCCAATACAGTGAATGGCCAATTGATGGGGATTGTCTTGAGGGCCAAACTAGGGACGTGTGTCTGGTTGGCGTATTTCTGGCACCCGACACAACGTTGGACGATGTCGACAGCGTCAGCGTGCGCAGTGATCCAATAGAATCCATGTCGCATGGCTTTGGCTACTAGCGACCGGCCACCGCCGTGGTGGCCGCAGTCGCCGGCATGGATGTCTTGGAGGATCTTGCGTTCTTCCCCTGGTTGTACGTAGTGCTAGAACACGCCGGTCACGCTGCGCTTGTGGAGTTTGCCGTTGATGATGATGAAGGATTTGTAGCATCGCACTATCATGCGCGCCTCCGTCTCGCCAAAGGTAGGGTTACGTTCTCGAGGTAGGCGACATATGGCGCGGTCCAGTCGCTAGGCTCCAAAATCATGGTGACCAGGGCGGTCTCGGGTTATAATGGTATCCCGACGTCGATCTCCTTCGGCGGGAGACTAAGGGCTTGTGAATGATGTCGAGGAAGACGCCCGCGGGTGGTGTTTGCCAAGCTGATCCGATGCGGGAGAGTGGGTCAGCCTCCTCGTTTTTGCGCTTATCAATCCAATCGACGGAGTAGCCGACGAAGTGGCCCCCTAGCTGGTCCACCTCTTGGCGATATGCTGCCATGTTGGGGGACATGGCGTCGCAGGTACAAACGACTTGTGCGGCGACGAGGTCGGATTCGTGGTAGCACCGTAAGCGGTTGACATTCATCTCCTTGGCGGCCAGCATGTCTCGAAGGAGGGCCTCGTATTCAGCCATATTGTTGGTACAGGGCATGAAGTCGAGGTGTAGCACGTATGGAGCTTGTCACCTTTGGGGGAGGTGAGTACGATCCCAGCCCCTGCGTCGTCTCTGTTCTGGGATCCGTCGAAGTGGAGCGACCAGTAATGGAGATTGGGCAGCTTCTCTGGCTGCTGTGCTTCTTCCCAGTTAGCGAGGAAATCTACCAAGGCTTGCGATTTGATCGCTTTGCGTGGCTCGTACTTGATGTTGTGGACGACGATTTCGAAGGCCCACTTGGTGACTCGCCCAGTCGTATCGTATTGCGAATGATGTCCTGGAGTGGCACGGAGGAGACAACCATGATGGGGTGCTCCTAGAAGTAGTGTGGGAGCCATCGCTGGGCTTTGAAGACCGCGTATACCAGTTTCTGGTATTGCGGGTAGCGCTATCGTGAGTCTGTCAAGACTTCGCTGATGTAGTAGACTGGACACTGCATAAGGCGTTCCTTGCCCTCCTCTGGTCGCTCGACGACCATCACGGGGTTGACGACCCATGTGGAGGCCACTACGTAGATGAGCATCGGCTCTTTTTGTCAACGGGCATGACCAGTAGTGGTGTTGTGAGTATCACTTCTTTGCGCGCTTTGAGCACATCGTCCGCTTCTTTGTCCCACTGGAATGTGGGGTTCTTGCACATCAGGCTGTAGAGAGGCATTGCGTTCTCGCTGAGCTGGGGGATGAAGCGGCTGAGGGCCGCAACTCGGCCGACCAGTTTTTGGACATCGCGGAGACACTTTTTATTAACAGGGGCGACGAGTAGAGTCATGCGATGGTGTTGATCTTGGTGGGGTTCGCTTCGATTCCTCACTTGGAGACCACGTACCCTAGGAGCTGCAGGTGGACACGCCGAAGGTGCACTTCCCTGGGTTGATCTTGATCTTGTACCTCCACAAATTTGTGAAGGTTTCGGCCAGGTCGGCGAGCAGGTCGCTCTGGCGAGAGCATTTTACCATCACGTCGTCGATATAGACATGGATGTTGAGGTCAATTAGACTCACAATGTACTCCTGCATGCACCGCTGGTAGGTCACGCCGGCATTTTTAAGGCCGAACATCATGTAGGTGTTGCAGTAGGCTCCGAATGGTTGTAACCAGAGAATGCGTCGAGGAAGCATAGCGACTCCGATCCTGCCGTCAAGTCGATGATCTGGTCGATGCGTGGTAGGACGAATTCCTCCTTCGGGCAAGCGCTATTGAGGTTGGTGTAGTCGATGCACATTTTCCAGGTCTTGTTCTTCTTCATGACCATGACTGGGTTTGCCAACCAGTTGGAGTACTTGATGGGCCGTATGAAGCCTGCGGCGAGTAGACGCTGCACTTCATCGATGATTGATCGGTGACGCTCTTCATTAAAGGGCCACAGCGACTGTTTTACAGGTCGCGCTTTGGGGTCGGCCTTAAGCTTGTGCTCAGCAAGTTCCCTCGGGACACCTGGCATGTCAAATGGTTTCCATGCGAAGATGTCGTGATTCTCATGGAGAAACTCGATGAGTGCGCTTTCCTATGCGGGGCTCGTATTTGTCCCGATGGTAACCATCTGGCTGGAGTCGCCCGGGACCAGCTCGATGGTGCGTTCGTGCGTGGAAGCTTCGAACGCTGTCGACCCGGCGTTTTCTGCGTTGGGCTTCTTCAGTATCGTGGGGTCGTCCTTGTCAATGCCACTCGCATATTTGGAGAGTTCGTCAGCGTGGTTGGTTTCCACGATGATGATGGCATCTGCGAGTTTGGCGCCTTTTTCCTTGCATTCTACGACCATGTCAGGGTCGCCGTGGACGGTGATGATGCCACATGGCCCTGAGAGCTTCATCATGTTGTACGCGTAATGCAGGGCAGCCATGAATTTGGAGAATGCTTGTCGCCCCACGACGCAGTGATAGGGGCTATGGAGATTCACCAGCTCGAAGACGATCCGCTCGGTGCGGAAGTTGGACGGTGTGCCGAAGGTGACTGTTAGTGTCATCTTGTCGATCGGGTATGCCTTATGTCCGTGGACGAGGTCATGGAAGGTATTGAGGGTCGATTCGACCATCGACTACGGGAGCTGCAATCTTCTGAACATATCCAGGTAGAGGATGTTGATGGAGATCATGGCGTCCATTAGTGTCTTAGGGCGCCAGTAGTCAGCCACTTTAGGCTTGACCACTAGGGCGACTCGCCCAGCCTAATCGATCCTAGCCGTGTGGTCCTTGTGGCTCCGAGTGATGCGCAACTCGGACCAGTTGAGGAAGCGGGGGATGTCGACTTGAGTCACTGTGTTCATGGCGACTGTGCGGGCGAGTACCTTCTTCTCGCGCTTGGTGACGAGACCGGTGAATGTGTGCAATGAGCCGACGTCGTTGCCAAACCCACCGGCATTGCCGTTGTCCCTTGGCGGGTTGTTGTTGGGGACTTCCCTTGCTCGCCTTTCCTTCTCGATCTCCTTCAGGGACTGGCAGTCAGCAGTGGTGTGAGTGGCGGGTTTCCCCTCCCTGTTGTGGTAGACACATGGTTGGTTAAGCAGGGTGGCGGGGTCAAATTTCAGCCTAGTCGCGTTGCTCACGCGATAGTTTCCTTCGTCGCGGCGGAAGTTCTTCTTGTCGTGCTGCCCATAGTCGGTGTTGGCGACAAAGTCGACTCGCCCGTCATCGTGGCATTTGCCGGTGAGGCGAGTGTTGCTATAGCGCATCTCGCATTGCCTCCTGTTGTCATTGCCGCTTGCGCGGGTCTTCCTCCTGACTCATCGTTGGATTCTTGGTTCGGGTCCTCCTCCGCGGAGAGCTTGGCAATCTCGAGGAGGTTGGGCATGTTGTTGAGCATCCGATAGACCCTCTTCATCTTGGCGACTAGAGGATCGTACCGGCAAGCATTCTTGAAACAGTTGATCGCCGTGTCCGGGTGGATACCGGAAGCGTTGATCCAAAGGTCATGCCATCGCTGTACCCAGCGGCGGGTTGACTCGTGCGTTCCCTGGATGCAGCACTCCAGGTCTTCGATGGTGGTGGCGCGGGTGTAGGATCCCTCGAAGGCCTCGTTCATGTCCTCCCACGAGTCGATCTATTTTTAGGGAGGGTGTTGATCCATTGCCGGTCGCTCCCTCCATCATCATGGGGAGGTAGCGAGTGGCGAGCAGGTCGGTGTGGCCTACGATTCCTATTGCCATGAGGTATGTATCAAGCCACACTGCTGGATCGTACGTTGGGTCGTACTTTTCGATCTCCTTTGGCGCCTTGAAGTTGGAGGGTTACTTTTTGCCTCGGATCATTGGTCCAAAGCACTGGGGGCCAACTCGACTGAGGGAACCCCTTGTCTCGGCGTCACCACAGTTGGTGAGGGTGTGCCTCAGGTCATTGGGCTGGCATGCCCGCTAGGCTTGATTGTTGATGATGTTCATCCGTGTGCCGATCCGCTGACCTTTAGGGGCGACCATGTTGTTTGCCGGTCTCAACTCGTTGCTTGAGAGTGCGGGGTGCATGGCCCATTGTTGGAGCTCTGGGGGCTCAGGTGGTAGGCAATTGAGGGTGTCGGTGACCATTGGGCGGCCGCTCGAGGCCGCCCTGCTTCCGGACAAGTGGGAGTACATCCGACCACGCGTGTCGACTCCCACAACTTGTTGCTCAACGGCCCTGGCGAGTAGGGCCTGGGCGTACTTGATCTACAGTGTGCCCTCTCCCGTGATGTTGAGGTTGGTGACTGTGGCTTGCCCCGCGATGAAATTGTCCATCGGGTTGGAGTATAGTGGGAGCCCATTTGCGTCGCGGGATTATGGAGAGATGATGACCCTTGGCTGGTTGGGGGGGTGTGCGACCCATGGGTGGCGGGGGAGCCCTAGACGCTGGTGATCCGGGTGGTTGGCGATTGCTGCCTCCCGGTGGCGCTTTCTCGCAGATCTCGTGATCGGCCGCACGGGTGGGGTCGTTGCCGTCACTAAAGTTAAGGGTGTGGCCTTGAATTTTGGAGATCAGGCGGCTCCTGATGCGACGCTGATGGTAGAACGATAGTTCCTATGCTGTTTCCTGCTCGCGACAGAATTTCTCGCGCTCAGCTTGCTCCTTTCACGTCACCTCCTCCGTTCGCAAGCAGGAATGCTCAACCTTCATCACCGTTGTGGTTGGAGGAATTGGCATGGAGAAGGGGTCTGATGGCGTGCTCGTGCTACCCTCCATATAGTTCATGTTGAAGCTATTGGAATTATGCCCTAGAGGCAATAATAAAGATGTTATTATTATAATTCTTGTTCATGATAAAGTTTATATTCCATGCTAGAATTGTATTAAGCGGAAACATTAATACTTGTGTGGTTTGTGAACAACACCGTGTCCCTAGTACGCCTCTATGGACTAGCTCATTGATCAATGATGGTTAAGGTTTCCTAACCATAGACATGAGTTGTCAATTGATAATGAGATCATATCATTGGGAGAATGATATGGTGGACAGACCCAAACTAAGCGAAGCAATTAGATCGTGTCATTGTGTTCATCTTTGCGAAGCTTTTCCTATGTCAAATATTGTATTCCTTAGACCATGAGATAATACAACTCCCTGGCATCGGAAGAAAGCTTTGAGGTCATCAAATGTCATCCTATGAGAGGGTGATCATAAAGGTGTCTCTCAGGTGATCGGAAAGTATCTGTTGGGTTGTATGTATCGAGATGGGATTTGTCCCTCCCAAGTCGGAGAGATATACTTCGGGCCCACTCGGTAATCGATATCAACACCGCTTGCAAGCATGTGGTTAAGGAGTTAATCACAAAGTGATATCGGATTACGGAACGAGTAAAGTACTTGCTGTGAACGAGATTGAACTAGGTATGACGGTACCGACGATCGAATCTTGGGCAAGTAAAATATCGCGAGACGAAGGGAATATATATATGGGATTGATTGAATCCTGGCATCGTGGTTCATCCGATATGATCATCGATGAATGTGTGGGAGTCAATATGGGTGCCTGCACCCGCTGTTGATTATTGATAGAAGATCATGTCGCATATTCTCGAACCCGCAGGTCACACACTTAACGTGTCTCGGCTAGGATAGATTGGATACTTGGTTTATGAATTTTGTTGAGTCTCGGATGGGATCTGGGACATCACGAGAGGTTCCGAATGGTCCGGAGAATAAGATTCATATATAAGGCGGCAGTTTTGGAGTTCGAATTGTTCCGGTTAATCGGTATTGTACGAAGCTTCTAGAACCTTCCGGAAGGGGACCAACGTGGCCCCACCTTCCGGGAGGGGGCATGGGCCTATGAGGGAGTGTCCTGGCCGCATTGGGCCAGGGGCACAAGGCCCTATAGGGCCCAGCCGATCCTAGATAAGTTTAAATCGTTTAAACTAGAGATAAGATAGGGTTTCTAGAAGGGAGAGTTTAAATCGTTTAAACTAGAGATAGGCTTGGAGGATGGGCAAGGGCTGGCCGCACCCCCCCTCTATATATAGAGGGCTGGTGCGCCCCCTTCCCCAACACACCTTCCCCTCCAACCCTAGCCGCCCTGCTGCCCCTCCTCTCTCCCTCCCGACTGTTTGTAGGCGAAGCCCTGCTGCAGAAATTCTCCACCATATACACCACGCCGTCGTGTTGTAGATCCAATCCATCTCTCCACCATACTTGCTGGTCCAAGGAAGGAGGAGACGTCGAGGTGCTGCACGTGTGCATCTCACGGAGGCACCGCCACTTGTGGTGCTAGATCGGATCGGATTGCGAGGAGGAGAAGCGAGTACGACTACATCACCCACGTTCCGATTTAACGTTCGCTGTCAGCGTAATCTTCAAGGGTATGAAGATCTAATCCAATCTCTCATTGTTTGCATCTCCTAGATTAGATCTTGGCTTTCCCTCTGTTCGCTCCATAGAAAATTTTGATTTACTATGCCGCGAAACCCTTCAGTGGTATCAGAGCTAGATCTATGCGTAGATGTGTTTCACGAGTAGAACGCAACATGGTTGTTGCGGGCGTTGATGTTTTCTGTTGCAAGCCTCTTGTTTGTGTTCTTCTTATGGCGCGGGATAGTGAGATTGAAGCGGTCCAGGCCAACCTTACGCGACGTCGTTCGCGAGACCGGCTCCGCACTTGACGTGTGGCTTGTACCATACCTGCGGCTGGTGGATGTCAGTTTCTCTCACTATAGTTGTCATGGGATTAACACCGGAGTTTGGCAACCATAATATCACCGTTGTGGCTTTCCGTAGGTAAGAATCGTTCTTAGCATCTACTCCCATAAGCCACGTAAAACATGCAACAACAAAGTAGAGGCGTCTAACTTGTTTTTGCAGGGAGTGTTTTCTGTGATATGGTATGGCCCAAGATGTGATGTGTATATTGTATGCGATGATCATGTTTTGTAATGTTTCACGACTTGCATGTCGATGAGTACACAACCGGCAGGAGCCATATGGTTGTCTTTATAATTGTGTATGACCTGCGAGTCAACTTCTTATACGCCATGTAATAGCTTTACTTTATCGCTAAGTAGTTAGCAATAGTTGTAGTTGCTATTCGTGGTGGAGGCAATCATGGTGGAGTGATGGAGATCATGCCGGAACGCACAAGATGGAGATCATTCTTGGCGAAGATTGGCTATACCATGTCACATAAAGTTATATGCATGTGATGTTTATCCTTTTATGTATCTTATTATGCTTAGATCGCGATGGTAGCATTATAAGATGATTCCTCACTTAAAGATCAAGATAAAACTGTGTTCTCCCCATGTATGCACCGCTAGAAAGTTCGTCGTGTCCAAGCATCACGTGATGATCGGGTGCTATAGACTCTACGCTCACATACAAGGTGCAAGCCAGTTTTGCACACGCTGAAATACTTGGGTTTGACTTGACGAGCCTAGCATGTGGACATGGCCGCGGAACACAAGAACCGAAAGGTTAAGCATGAGTCATATGAATGATATGATCGACACTTCGTTGTCCACCATTGAAACCACATCTCTTCTCGTGAAGATCGGATTAGGTGTGGTGAATTTGGATCGTGTTCACTAAACAACTTGAGGGATGTTGAATTTAGTGGGAGTTCATCTAGTAATTTGATTAAAAGTTGAACTATTTAGCATGAACATATTCTAAATTTTACTTGAAATTACTGTAGATCACATGGCCAATTCCAACTTCAACTTCAACGTTTTTTGCTGAGAAAGAAAAGCTTAGAAACAATGGGTCTAACTTCACCAACTGGTTCCGCAATCTTAGAATCATTCTGTCTGGCGGACAAAAGGACTATGTCCTTGGGAAAGCGTTAGGTGACCCCCCTGCTGCAACTGCGCCGGCTGATGAGAAAGCTGTCTATCAGTCGCGCAAAGATGATTATGGTGTGATTAAGAGCACCATGTTGTTTGCTATGGAACCGGAACTTCAAAATCGTTTTGAAAACTATCCCAGGCCCTTTGAGATTCTCGAGGAGCTGAAAACCATGTTTCAGACTCAGGCCCGCTCGAGAGATATGAGATCTCTGAGAAGTTCTTTAACTGCAAGATGGAGGAAGGGAGTTCCGTTAGTGAGCACGCCATTAAGATGTCGGGCTACACTCAACGCCTTGAGCAACTGGACTGCAAGATTCTAGAGGAGCTCAAGATTGACAGGGTTCTGCAATCACTCCCTCCCAGCTACAAAAGTTTTGTAGTGACTCACAATCAGATTGGTTCCACTGATACGATCACCGAGCTCTTCGCAAAGCTGAAGGCTGCGGAGGTGGACATCAAAAAGGATAATCATGTGTTGATGGTCAACAAGCCCTCCTTTAAGAAAGGTAAAGGTGCAAAGAAGCCCTTCAAGAAAAGCGGCGGCAAGCGCGTTGCCCCTGCTGAGAAGAAGCTCAAGTCTGGTCCTAAGCCGGAAACTGAGTGCTTCTATTGCAAGGACAAGGGTCACTGGAAGCGCAACTGTCCGAAGTACTTAGCGGACAAGAAGGCTGGCACCATCAAAGGTATATTTGATATACATGTTATTGATGTTTTGCTTACTAGCCCTCGTTGTAGTGCCTGGGTATTTGATATTGGTTCAGTTGCTAATATTTGTAACTCGAAACAGGAGCTACGGAATAGACGGCAGCTTGCGAGGGATGAGGTGACGATGCGCGTTGGCAACGGATCAAGAGTTGATGTGATGGCGTCGACGCCTCCTTAGTTTTACCTTCGGGATTAGTTTTAAACCTTAATAAATGTTATTATGTGCCTGCGTTGAGCATGAACATTATTTCTGGATCGTGTTTATTGCAAGACGGTTATTCATTTAAATCGGAGAATAATGGTTGTTCTATTTATATGAGTAACATCTTTTATGGTCATGCACCTCTTGTGAATGGTTTATTTCTTCTAAATCTCGAAAGGGATGAAACACACATCCATAACATTGAGGCTAAGAGATGCAAAGTATATAGTGATAATACTACTTATTTGTGGCACTGTCGTCTAGGTCATATTGGTGTAAAGCGCATGAAGAAACTCCATTCTGATGGACTTTTGGAGTCTCTTGATTTTGAATCATTTGACACATGCGAACCATGCCTCATGGGCAAGATGATCAAAACCCCGTTCTCCGGTATGATGGAGCGAGCAACAGACTTGTTGGAAATCATACATACCGATGTATGCGGACCGATGAGTGTTTTGACGCGCGGTGGATATCGCTACTTTCTCACTTTTACCGATGACTTAAGTAGATATGGGTATATCTATTTAATGAAACATAAATCTGAAACGTTTGAAAAGTTCAAAGAATTTTAGAATGAAGTGGAGAACCATCGTAACAAAAAGATTAAGTTTCTGCGATCCGATCGTGGGGGCGAATATTTGAGTTATGATTTTCTCACGCATCTCAAAACAAGTGGAATCGTTTCACAACTCCATACCGGAACACCACAGCCGCAATGGTGTGTCTGAGCAGAATCGAACCCTATTAGATATGGTCCGATCAATGATGTCTCTTACTGATTTGCCGTTATCATTTTGGGGTTATGCATTAGAAACCGCTGCATTCACTTTAAATAGGGCTCCATCTAAATCCGTTGAGATGACACCGTATGAACTGTGGTTTGGTGCTAAACCTAAGTTGTCGTTTCTTAAAGTTTGGGGATGCGAAGCTTACGTCAAGAAGTTGATGCCGGACAAGCTCGAACCCAAAGCGAATGCGTCTTCATAGGATACCCTAAGGAAACTATTGGGTATACCTTCTATCACGTAACCGAAGGCAAAGTGTTTGTCGTGAAGAACGGTTCCTTTCTTGAGAAGGAGTTTCTCTCGAAAGAAGTGAGTGGGAGGAAAGTAGAGCTAGACGAGGTTATTGAACCTTCTCTTGAATTGGAGAGTAGCGCAGCACCTGAAATTGTTCCAGTGCCGCCTGCACCAACAATAGAGGAAGCTAATGACAAGGATCATGAAGCTTCGGACGATGCTGCTACTGAACGTCGCAGGTCGACAAGGTCGCGTGCCCCTCCTGAGTGTGATGCGGCAACCTGTCTTGACTGTCTTGTTAGTAGAAGACAGCGAACCACGAACTATGAGGAAGCGATGATGAGCCGGACTCGAAATGGCTAGAAGCCATGAAATCCGAATTGGGATCCATGAGCAAAACCAAGTATGGACTTTGGTGGACCCTCCTAGCGACCGAAAGGCCGTTGAGTGCAAATGGATCTTCAAGAAGAAAACGGACGCGGATGGTAATGTTACCGTCTATAAAGCACGGCTTGTTGCGAAAGGTTTTCGACAAGTTCAAGGTGTTGACGATGAGACTTTCTCTCCGTGGCGATGTTTAAGTCCATTCGATTTTATTAGCAATTGCTGCGTTTCATGATTATGAAATATGGCAAATGGATGTCAAGATGCTTTCCTCAATGGCAACATTGATGAAGAGTTGTATATGATGCAACCCGAAGGTTTTGTCGATCCTAAGGATGCCGATAAAGTATGCAAACTTCAGCGTTCCATTTATGGATCAAGCAAGCGTCTTGGAGTTGGAACCTTCGTTTTGATCAAGTGATCAAGAGCTTTGGATTTGTTCCAAATTGCTACGAAGCTTGCATCTACAAGAAAGTGAGTGGGAGCTCGGTGATGTTTCTGGTACTATATGTGGATGACATATTGATTATTGGAAATGACATCAACATGCTTAACGATGTGAAGAGTTATTTGAACAAGTGTTTTTCAATGAAAGACCTAGGTGAAGCTGCTTATATATTGGGCATCAAAATCTATAGAGATAGACAAAGACGCTGATAGCTTTAAGCGAGTACATACCTAGACAAAGTTCGAAAAGGTTCAGAATGGATAAGGCATTGAAAGGTTCGTGCCTATGTTGTCGTAAGATATTGAGCAAGGCTCGGTGTCCAGCTGATGAAATGATAGGGAAGCTATGAGCAAAGTGCCTTATGCCTCGGCCATAGGTTCCATCATGTATGCCATGTTGTGTACTAGACGGATGTGTCCAATGCTCTTAGTTTGACGAAAGATATCAAAGTGATCCAGGAGTGGAACACTAGACAGCCGTGAAGAACATCCTAAGGTACCTAAATAGGACTAAAGAAATGTTCTTAGTCTATGGGGGTGATGAACAACTCGTCGTAAAAGGTTACGTCGATGCTAGTTTCGACACCGACAAGGATGATGCTAAATCTCAGACAGGATACGTGTATATTTTGAATGGAGGAGCTGTGAGCTGGAGAAGCTGCAAGCAAAGCGTGGTCACGGGATCTACAGTAGAAGCGGAATACATGGCTGCTGCAGAAGCGTCAAGTGAAGGAGTTTGGATCAGAAACTTCATCACTGAGCTTGGCGTGGTTCCAAGTGCATTGGACCCACTGGAGATATTGTGTGACAACATTGGCGCCATAGCACTCGCTAAGGAACCAAGATATCATCCAAAGACCAAGCATATCAACCGCAAGTTTCATATACTCCGAGATTATATATCAGATGGAGATCTGAAGATCAGCAAAGTACATACAGATCTGAATGTCGCAGATCCATTGACTAAACCTCTTCCACGTGTAAAACATGATCAGCACCTCAGTGCCATGGGTGTAAGATTGTTGCCAAATGTAAACTAGATTATTGACTCTAGTGCAAGTGGGAGACTGTTGGAATTATGCCCTAGAGGCAATAATAAAGATGTTATTATTATAATTCTTGTTCATGATAAAGTTTATATTCCATGCTAGAATTGTATTAAGCGGAAACATTAATACTTGTGTGGTTTGTGAACAACACCGTGTCCCTAGTACGCCTCTATGGACTAGCTCATTGATCAATGATGGTTAAGGTTTCCTAACCATAGACATGAGTTGTCAATTGATAATGAGATCATATCATTGGGAGAATGATATGGTGGACAGACCCAAACTAAGCGAAGCAATTAGATTGTGTCATTGTGTTCATCTTTGCGAAGCTTTTCTGTAACTACCTCGCCGAATTACGCTCCTAGTTACCAGCCTGGATGAAATAGTACGGTGGTGCCCAAATGCCACTCACAGGTAGACCTTTCGGCCGTCCCAACCATTTCCAAACATTGGGACAAGAGCAGGCGTGAATCGGCAGAAGGATCAACTACATACACAAATGAGTATGTATGCAAGCCACCATACAATAGTACATCAGAGCCATTCCATCTAAAAAGAAAGGAAATATAGCAACGCCATACGGCAAGATCCAAATATCCTAGATAGATATAATAGTTTAGGATATCTCCTCATAAATCAAACATCAGAGTATCAGGCGGAAGCGGAAGACAAAATCCGAGTACGGATAAGAAGCAAATCGGCATAAGATGCCCCATAAATAAGCACATCCCGCCCGCAGATCTCACGGATCCCCGTTCCCGGAATCTCTACACCGAATGATCGTTGCCCACATCGTCCGTCTCCTCCACCTAGTATCCATCTTGTGAGGGTACCTGTTCATCTGAATCAAATAATTTATCGTGTGAGACCCTAGGGGTTCTCAGCAAGTCTTTATGCCTCTAAAGGGGACACAACCTGGGGTGACGCAATTGCAGCAAAAGATAAACCCTAGCAATTCTATAGATACTCGCTAACCATCCGCCTAACCATAGATAGACGAATGTCCGTGAATTAATAACAACAGTTATAACAGTAATATCAACAGATCCATCCTCCTCCTCGCCATCGACGAGGAAGCGGGTAACAACCCCCACCCGTTGGCAGTTTTATTATCCATTCCATGAGTGTTGCACTATTTACTAGTCCGGTAGTTAGTCAAATTAAAAGCGGTACTTTAGTTATTCTTGTCTATGATCGAGAAACTGTGCTCCAAGTCGTCCATAACCGCGGACACGGCTTTCATAAAGTTTTAATCAGGGTGCACAAATAGCAACACACACTGATCAACCTCGTAAAAACCAAATCAAAACCCAACGAGGCAGTCACGACAAAGCGATCACAGATTCAGAAATATTTCGGGGCCACCCATTAAGCTACCCGCGACGGTTGGCCGACTCAGACGGACTCAAGGTTTGCGTAATGGTCAGAACGATCGGGAACCCGAAAATGTGGACTGGCTTGTCGATACCGAAAACACTCCGCTTTCCTAACAAGACAAAGGTGCGCCTCGCACAATTTAAATAAAGCAGTAAAGCATGGCATAAGTACAGGATAGTAAATAAAACCTCAAACTAGTTTGTGGCCCCAAGAAATAAGAATGAATCAAGCTCTGGCTTAGGGGGGTTCATAAGCCTCCCGGATGTGGATAGCGCGAATATTCAAGGAACAGGAATCAAGTACTCGGGGTCCTACGGGACACAAGTGAGCCTGAAAAACCCAAATAGCGAATATGACTCACCGATGCCACTTTCATTAGTTATCCCATTACTACTCAGGTTAAGTTGTTTAGGTACCTCGTTAACCATCAGACACTCACATACCCTACACATGCTGTTCTACGACTCGCATGGCTCAAGCAACTCCTGTAGTAAGGGCTCATGGGATGGAGGGACAAGCTTCGGTGGGGTTTAAAAGTAAAGGCTATGCAATACTTGGGATTCAATTTAATGCAATCGCGACTCAATGATGCAAGAATAAGATAGAGGCAATAGGTACTATATGTATGCAAGCATGTGGTAGTGCTTTCCTGGCAGCTCAGTTGAAGCGAGAGAAGGATCTGGTAGTGCTCCTGGTTCTCTTGGTATATCCCACCTTTCGGCGTCTATTCGAGAAGAACCAAATGCATAAGGGCCAACATAAATAAAGTGCACAAGCATATGAATAAAATGCGTCAAGCAAACAATCATGCCATGATGAATGATGCACAATTTGCATGGCATTGAAGTAGCATGGCATGGGTGAGGTGTGGAATACAAGATTAAATCATTTTATTGAGTTTTGGCCCCATTTTATCCTCATATTAGTTGCTGTATACTTTATATTTATATGATGCATGCTGCAAAACAGAACATGGAATGCATAAACAGAAAGGTCTCGTCGAGCTAATCATTTTAGACATATCATTTGTTAAATTTGGAGTTATAAAACAAAAGTTATTAATTAATTAAGTCAAAAGGGCATTTTATTTGTAATTTAAATCAACTTGAAATTTTAAGTGTTCAAACTATATTTTGAAGGACATATTTGAATTCCTCACATTTTTCTGATTTGAAAACATATATTATTTGTATTATTTGGGTTTATAGATTAAAAGTTATATTAAAACAGATTTGAATTTTTGAATTTAAATTAATTTGGAAAAGATTTGAATTAAGACAGATTTCAGAAATCCTTTTCTCACTCGAGTAATCTAGCCTCGAACCTGCAGACGAGTGGGGCCGTGTGCTGACTGGGCCGCACACGCGCAAAAAGCTTTTCTCACCGCAAGCTACTCTAGCCGCAGAGGTTGACAGGTGGGCCTCAGGTGGCGGGCCACACAAGGCCCAGTGCCACCGACACGTGGGCAATCTGCGCGGGAGGGACTAGTCCGTGATGGCCAAGATCTACCAGGGGTTTTCGTGCAAAACACAATGAGGCTGACAGGTGGGGCGCTAGGGAGCTCGGGTTGAGGCGGGAAAACGCGTCAGGGGCTTTACGGAAAGGCGTCGACGCGGCATTGTCTGCCATGGTTGATCTGGCTAGAGGGAACCGCCGGAGTTTGGGCGTGATGGCGACCAAACGACAGCGTATTTCAGCTGAAACAAAAAACGACCAGGGGACTTAGGGCTACATCTTTCGTTCAGGTGGCATCGCCGGAGGAGGGCTACATCGCACGAGACACGGCAAGGACCAGTGGCGGGAAAAGCTTTCTTTGCTAGCGACAGCCTTGCTGGCAGAGCGCTTCGAAGGCGGCGGAGCTACTGTGACTAGAAGGATAGGGACCATGTCTAGGGGAAGAGGAGCTCACCTAGGTGCTCGTCGGTGTGGTCGTTAGGCGGAGGTGGAGGGAATCGAGCGAGGCGCGGTCCATGAGCAGATCCGTGGGTAGCGTCAAGTCAGGCTGAGGAGGCTCCCAGGCGTGGCGGTGCTGATGCGTGAAGAAGTGGTCAAGCCCCTCGTGCAGCAGGGCCACTGGATCGGGACAGCACATGAGGCAGGCCAGAGCTAGGGTTTGGAGAGGCCATGGCGAGGCTTGGAAGGTAGAGAGGAATAGAGGCAGGAGGAGAGGGTCAGGGTCTTCTCCAGATTTCGATCGGGCTGCCTGGGGTGGTTGGGGAGAGGGGAGAGGAAGGAGCACATGGGTTTGGTCTCCACTTTTTGCAAAGCAAGAGAAGGCTCGGGTGGGGTAGGTTTCTCCCTTTCTTCTCTTTGTCTTGAAGCCAAAGAAAGAGTGGAGAGGGTGAATCAGAGGTGAGATGTGGTGGGGTCTGGTAGGGAGAGGGAAAGCCAAGAGATAGAGCGGAAACGAGAGGGGGAGGGGTAGCTCTAGGGTAGATGGGCTCGGGTTAGGGTTAGGTATGAGGGTAGCTAGGGCAGGGGTGAGGTGTCCAGGGAGAGAGGGTGGCCGGTGGGGCCAAGCTAGGTGAGAGAGAGAGGCCGAGAGAGAGGGAGGTAGGTTTAGGGTTTTGCTTAGAGAGGGGGTATGGGTTTAGATTAGGATGGGGTAGAGGGGTATGGTGATGATGGGGTAGGTGATTAGATAGAGGAAAGGGTGATGTGTTCCTTTTTGGCAAGCTCAAGCAAGAACAACCAAGATCAAACATGAGCTAGGCCAAGGGGAGGAAGGGATGAGTGGTATGGTTTAGGGTTTAGAGAGAGAGATAAGATGGGGTAGATCCACTCAAAATTCAAATAAAAACCAAAGGCTAGAAAAAGGTGGTACTTGCATGGGCCATGCATAAATATTTAATACCATGCTTATCTTTGTGAAAACAAGATTATTTACATGGTATTTTCCTTATGCATTCAAAATGTGGAGTGAAGCCAAGCAAAAACAATTTTAAAGAGAGTTCCAAGTGGAGTAGATGGAGATGATCACATTTGATTATAATTGGGACTTGCTAGTGTGTATATTCCACTAGATGATTAATAGTCCCAAAAATATCCCAACATGAGCATAATTCCATAATAATCCATATGGAAGCTAGGAAAAAGGGTTCCACTCACAAGGCATGCAAAGGTGGCCATGTGGCTCTCATATATCATTAATGTGAAAACAACATGATGCTAAGATGAGAGCATGTGGAGAAAGAATTGGATCCATCCCAACCCACATGAGCTAAAGGTAGAACCAAATAAATTGCAATGCTCATATATGATGGAATGGTGGAATGATGGGATGATGACAAGAAAGGTGGTGGAGTTAATAAAAGATATGCCCCCAACTCAACTTGGGCATTTAAACAATATATCAAGAACCAAATACAATATCAAGAGGCAAATACAATTTACAATGCATACGAGAGAAGAACCAATGAAAAAGGGTTTTATATGATGCTCAAATGCAAGGTGGCATGATGACATGAGCATGATATAATGATGATGCAACAATTATATATAGGATGTAGCATCTATGTAGACTAGGCTAGTAGCATTGCAATTGTTAGACAATTGGGATGCTACAACTCTCCCCCACTAAACAAGAATCTACCGAGATTCCTAGGAAAAGAAAACAACACAAGGAGAGGCGGTTTTCGGAACGAAGGTGATCCTTGTGTTCCCAAGATGATGAAGAACTGAATGGTGCGACCACTACACCTTGCAAAACTTGCTAGACTTGTTGCGAGTCTTGCGTTTTGCTTGAGACACAAAGGGTTAGAAGAATTGAAGGATTGCCGTGATACAAGAAGGATAAGATGGACATAGCTCCGGTTTTCTCAAGAAACATGATAAAAGAATAGAACCACTTGTGAAAGAAAAAGACAAGATGATGTATCATGGATAAGGAAAGACACACCATTAAGATTAAAGATTTACTGATACGAGAGAGGATGAGTCTTGATCTCGCCGGAAGAAAAAGAGCTAGATTGGAGAGGTTTTGAGCCACTATGACAATAGCATCGTAACTTCTCTCGGATTTGAGAAATGAAGTACGGAAACAATATTGCCTTCAAACAATAGAGTCCCTTGATATCAACAGAAAGATTTAGTTAGACATCGTCGGATTAGATTCTTCTTGCGCCGGTAAGAACCAAAGGACCACGCAATTGAGGTGCGCGGATATAACTTCCAGAGACGGATGTGAAGCCAGATCATGGTGGAATCCCGAGAAGCAAAGAATATGGAGGATCTGGAGTTCATTGTAGATATACTTATTGCTTTCTTTAGCCTTGAGGCTAACGCAATAGATTTGCGGCTGATGGCATCAACCATAATTGGCTTTACCACAGCAAAAGAATTGATGAAACAAAGAGAGATTAGTTTCCTTTCATCTTGTTTGGGGATGTCAAGCACCGGTAGAAAGACGAGGATAGAAAAGAGTTTGCGTTTGTTTCCACCAGATAATTGAGGATTTTGCTCCGTGTAGAAAGGGTGAGATCACCACAAGAGATTATTGATTATTTTCTTCGAGAGAGCACTCCGGAAAAACAAAGACGGAAGTAAAAGTATCGAGGGATAAAGGCCACTTCTAACTTCCGTGGAATGAGTGAAATCACATTAATTCACCAATTCAATGTACAAGAGCGAATGATAAGAGTAGTGGTATGGTAGCTACTCCATCCCGCACTCAAAGCATTACTCCGCACATGAATAAGAAAACCATGCAACCCAACTACCGAAACAGACTGAAGGTATTGACAAGAAGAGCTTATGGAACTCCGTAAGAAAACAAAGATTGATGCAAACAATTCGCCGGATTCATAGATAGATAAAGATGATGATGTCGTCGTCATGTCTGAAGTACCAAGCCACCGGAAAGATATGAAGGAAGATTACGGAGAACAACTGCAAGATTCAACGGCTACAGAAAAGATAGCACCAACTTGAACAGAAGGAAAACCAGATCTGGAAGGTCTTCATGGCTTCCGGTGGATTGAGCATAGACGATAGAGCGAGAGGGTTTCAAGAGATTACTTGACGAGACTGAGGTGAAAGAACTCCATGTTCTTCTTGAAAAGATTGAGGGAGGTTAAGCGGTCTTGAGGAAAACTTGAGCGGAACGACGATGATAACTTGCCAACAAGGAAAACTCCGGGTTTGATTGAAGATGGAAGATGGAATTAACAATGGACTTGCTGATTCCAGAATTGAAGCGATCTATTTAGCAGAATGACGTGACCGAGATAGGTGACTTCAAAAAGTCAGAGTTCTCACTTTGAGACTTTGCACACAGGCAGTGCTCACGAAGCTTGAGAGAAAGAGACATAGATGATCTTCCATGTCCTTCTATTGATATGGAATAGGCAAGCATATTATCAACATATACCACCATGGATTAACAAGATATTCCCAGAATACCAAGTTCGGAAGAGAAAGCGAACAAATGCTCGAACACTTCTGAGCTCAACGCCTTAGAAAGATCAATATTAAGAGCACGGGTTCGTGTTGAAGCAGATGCACTGGAAGAATAGATTATCTGGTCCTTCGGAAGAGAACAGGAAATGCCACCTGGTTCACATTGTCGATTGGATCGCCGGGTAGAAAGATAAAGAGATCTTGGATAAGAACCGATGATAGCTCATACCTTAAGCAAAGCTATCGAGCGAAAAGATGCAATTCCTCGCCTCAAAGAGAATTTTGATATGGAGTTCAAAAGATGTGCAGAGGATGGATGATGATAGACCGCCGTAGTGCTTTGAGAAACTCCGGATTGCCAAAGATGCTTGAATATGCATAGATATGATCACGGTGTACTCAAAATCATAGGAGATAACCGTCACCATCTGGAGGATAAAGTTGATAGCAATTTCCATATTCCAATCGACACTTATCATGAGTGGAATATAGCTATGCCGAGAGCCAAATTACAATCATCAGCATCGGATCGACACATGTTATGTAATTAGCCCAAGAGAATTGGAGATGAAAAGAAACTCCAGGATTAAGCGCCGGTGACAAAAGAATGAGTTAGCATGGACATGCTGATAAAAGGGAGATAGATAATGTTCCACACACGACTGTAAAGGAGTGTGGAAACATAGATGTATCAAAGAATTTTTTCTGCATTTTTCGGCATTAAAATACCAATAGATGCGCAAAATCACTTATCAGATAGAGATTAGCAACAGATGCTTACGCAGAATGTGGAGTTGCTAGAAGGAAGGACACCCTTAAGAAGATGGCACCGGTTAACAAGAAGTCGGATAGATCGCGCCGGTTTTCAAAAGCCTGTCAGTATGGAATGTACCAACAGTTGATAACCAAAGGCAGATTGTGATAACAAATTGGATGCAACAGATAGACAAGGAATTACACACACACACACACTTTCTATGGTACTACGGAAACCCAGAACACGTGAATCCTAGTTTGAATTTTAAGAAGAGGATTGAAAACGTTACACTCCCTTACCAGAAAAGGGTGGTGGGTGGGTAAGAAGAAAAGTGGAAGCAGTCCTACTCTCACGTTTTGTTTTTCCCTAGTATACATAACTACCAAAAATATTTGCTAGACAGACAACGACCATTTGGCTGAGACCCTGAAGGGCGGGATGGCTCTGATACCAATTGTAACTACCTCGGTGAATTACGCTCCTAGTTACTAGCCTGGATGAGCAGAAATGGTTGAAATAGTATGGTGGGCCCCAAATGCCACTCACGGTAGACCTTTTCGCCGTCCCAACCATTTCCAAACATCGGACAAGAACAGGCGAATCGGCAAAGTAAGGGATCAACTACATACACAAATGAGTATGTATGCAAGCCACCATACAATAGTACATCGGAGCCATTCCATCTAAAAAGAAAGGAAATATAGCAACGCCATACGGCAAGATCCAAATATCCTAGATAGATATAATAGTTTAGGATATCTCCTCATAAATCAAACATCAGAGTATCAGGCGGAAGCGGAAGACAAAATCCGAGTACGGATAAGAAGCAAATCGGCATAAGATGCCCCATAAATAAGCACATCCCGCCCACAGATCTCACGGATCCCCGTTCCCGGAATCTCTACACCGAATGATCGTTGCCCACATCGTCCGTCTCCTCCACCCAGTATCCATCTTGTAAGTGTACCTGTTCATCCGAATCAAATAATTTATCGTGTGAGACCCTAGGGGTACTCAGCAAGTCTTTATGCCGCTAAAGGGGACACAACCTGGGGTGACGCAATTGCAGCAAAAGATAAACCCTAGCAATTCTATAGATACTCGCTAACCATCCGCCTAACCATAGATAGACGTATGTCCGTGAATTAATAACAACAGTTATAATAGTAATATCAACAGATCCATCCTCCTCCTCGCTTACCGACGAGGAAGCGGGCGAACAACCCCCCACCCGTTGGCAGTTTTATTATCCATTCCATGAGTGTTGCACTATTTACTAGTCCGGTAGTTAGTCAAATTAAAAGCGGTACTTTAGTTATTCTTGTCTATGATCGAGAAACTGCTCCAAGTCGTCCATAACCATGGACACGGCTTTGAAAGTTTTACCGCAGGGTGCACAAATAGCAACACACACGATCAACCTCGAAAACCAAATCAAAACCCAACGAGGCGCCACGACAAAGCGATCACAGGATTCAAATATTTAGGGGCCGCCCCATTAAGCTACCCATGACGGTTGGCCGACTCGAGACGGACTCAAGGTTTGCCAATGGTCAGAACGATGGGAACCCGAAAATGTGGACTGGCTTGTCGATACATGAAAACACTCCGCTTTCCTAAATAAAGACAAAGTGCAAGACCTCACACAATTTAAATAAAGCAGAAAGCATGGCATAAGTACAGATAGTAAATAAAACCTCAAACTAGTTTGTGGCCCCAAGAAATAAGAATGAATCAAGCTGGCTTAGGGGGTTCATAAGCCTCCCGGATGTGGATAGCGCTTGAATATTCAAGGAACAGGAATCAAGTACTGGGACCCACGGGACACAAGTGAGCCTGAAAACCCAAATAGCTAATATGACTCACCGATGCCACTTTCATTAGTTATCCCATTACTACTCAGGTTAAGTTGTTTAGGTACCTCGTTAACCATCGACACTCACATACCCTACACATGTTGTTCTACGACTGCATGGCTCAAGCAACTCCTGTAGTAAGGGCTCATGGGATGGAGGGACAAGCTTCGGTGGGGTTTAAAAGTAAAGGCTATGCAATACTTGGGATTCAATTTAATGCAATCGCGACTCAATGATGCAAGAATAAGATAGAGGCAATAGGTACTATATGTATGCAAGCATGTGGTAGTGCTTTCCTGGCAGCTCAGTTGAAGCGAGAGAAGGATCTGGGTAGTGCTCCTGGTTCTCTTGGTATATCCTCGTCAGGCCTATTCGAGAAGAACCAAACAGACAAGGGCCAACATAAATAAAGTGCACAAGCATATGAATAAAATGCGTCAAGCAAACAATCATGCCATGATGAATGATGCACAATTTGCATGGCATTGAAGTAGCATGGCATGGGTGAGGTGTGGAATACAAGATTAAATCATTTTATTGAGTTTTGGCCCCATTTTATCCTCATATTAGTTGATGTATACTTTATATTTATATGATGCATTCTGCAAAACAGAACATGGAATGCATAAACAGAAAGGTCTCGTCGAGCTAATCATTTTAGACATATCATTTGTTAAATTTGGAGTTATAAAACAAAAGTTATTAATTAATTAAGTCAAAAGGGCATTTTATTTGTAATTTAAATCAACTTGAAATTTTAAGTGTTCAAACTATATTTTGAAGGCCATATTTGAATTCCTCACATTTTTCTGATTTGAAAACATATATTATTTGTATTATTTGGGTTTATAGATTAAAAGTTATATTAAAACAGATTTGAATTTTTGAATTTAAATTAATTTGGAAAAGATTTGAATTAAGACAGATTTCAGAAATCCTTTTCTCACTCAGGCGAACCTAGCCTCAGACACAGACGAGTGGGGCCGTGTGCTGACTGGGCCGCACACGCGCAAAAAGCTTTTCTCACCGCAAGCTACTCTAGCCGCAGAGGTTGACAGGTGGGCCTCCAGGCTACCAATGGCCAGCCAAGTGACACGTGGGCAATCCACATGGAGGGGGACTGGTCTGTGATGGCCAAGATATACCAGGGGGTTTTCGTGCATACCGCTTTGAGGCTGACTGGCGGGGCGCTAGGGATCTCGGGTTGAGGCGGGAAAAACGTCAGGGGCTTCGAAAAGCGTCCGACGGCCTTGCACGCTGCTACCTGATCTCAGAAGTAGGGAACCGCCGGTGTTGGGGCGACGCTGGCGACAAACCGCCGGCGTATTTCGCCGAGCCGAAAAACCCAAACACGACCAGGGGACTTAGGGCTACATCTTTCGTTCAGGTGGCATCGCCGGAGGAGGGCTACATCGCACGAGACACGGCAAGGAACGATATGGAAAAGTTGTCGCTAGAGCGCTGACGCACTTGGCGCAAGCAGAGCGCCGACGAAGGCGGCGGAGCTACGGCGAGCTAGAAGGATAGGGACCATGTCTAGGGGGAAGAGGAGCTCACCTAGGTGCTCGTCGGTGTGGTCGTTGGCGCGGAGGTGGAGGGAATCGGAGCTGAGGCAGCGGTCCCATGAGCCAGATCCGTGGCTGCGCGTCCGGAGCTGCAGAGGGCTCGCGAGGCGTGGCGGTGCAGGCGATCTGAAGAAGTGGTGAAGCCCTCGTGCTACTTGTACAGCTTGGCGCCTGGATCGACGGCCAGCACTACAGGCCGAGCTAGGGTTTGAGAGGCCATGGCGAGGCTTGGAAGGTAGAGAGGAATAGAGGCAGGAGGAGAGGTGGGGTCTTCTCAGTTTGATCGGGCTGGGTGGTTGGGGAGAGGGAGAGGAAGGAGCACATGGGTTTGGTCTCCACTTTTTGCAAAGCAAGAGAAGGCTCGGGTGGGGGAGGTTTCTCCCTTTCTTCTCTTTGTCTTGAAGCCAAAGAAAGAGTGGAGAGGGGTAGATCAGAGGTGAGATGTGGTGGGGTGCTGGTAGGGGAGAGGGGAAAGCCAAGAGAGATAGAGAGGAAACGAGAGGGGGAGGGGTAGCTCTAGGGTAGATGGGCTCGGGTTAGGGTTAGGTATGAGGGTAGCTAGGGCAGGGGTGAGGGGTCCAGGGAGAGAGGGGGGCCGGTGGGGCCAAGCTAGGTGAGAGAGAGGCCGAGAGAGGGAGGTAGGTTTAGGGTTTTGCTTAGAGAGGGGTATGGGTTTAGATTAGGATGGGGTAGAGGGGTATGGTGATGATGGGGTAGGTGATTAGATAGAGGAAAGGGTGATGTGTTCCTTTTTGGCAAGCTCAAGCAAGAACAACCAAGATCAAACATGAGCTAGGCCAAGGGGAGGAAGGGATGAGTGGTATGGTTTAGGGTTTAGAGAGAGATAAGATGGGGTAGATCCACTCAAAATTCAAATAAAAACCAAAGGCTAGAAAAATGTGGTACTTGCATGGGCCATGCATAAATTTAATACCATGCTTATCTTTGTGAAAACAAGATTATTTACATGGTATTTTCCTTATGCATTCCAAATGTGGAGTGAAGCCAAGCAAAAACAATTTTAAAAGAGAGTTCCAAGTGGAGTAGATGGAGATGATCACATTTGATTATAATTGGGACTTGCTAGTGTGTATATTCCACTAGATGATTAATAGTCCCAAAAATATCCCAACATGAGCATAATTCCATAATAATCCATATGGAAGCTAGGAAAAAGGGTTCCACTCACAAGGCATGCAAAGGTGGCCATGTGGCTCTCATATATCATTAATGTGAAAACAACATGATGCTAAGATGAGAGCATGTGGAGAAAGAATTGGATCCATCCCAACCCACATGAGCTAAAGGTAGAACCAAATAAATTGCAATGCTCATATATGATGGAATGGTGGAATGATGGGATGATGACAAGAAAGGTGGTGGAGTTAATAAAAGATATGCCCCCAACTCAACTTGGGCATTTAAACAATATATCAAGAACCAAATACAATATCAAGAGGCAAATACAATTTACAATGCATACGAGAGAAGAACCAATGAAAAAGGGTTTTATATGATGCTCAAATGCAAGGTGGCATGATGACATGAGCATGATATAATGATGATGCAACAATTATATATAGGATGTAGCATCTATGTAGACTAGGCTAGTAGCATTGCAATTGTTAGACAATTGGGATGCTACAACTCTCCCCCACTAAACAAGAATCTCGCCCCGAGATTCCTAGGAAAAAGAAAACAACACAAGGAGAGGCGGGTTTTCGGAACGAAGGTGATCCTTGCGTTCCCAAGATGATGAAGAACTGAATGGTGCGACCACTACACCTTGCAAAACTTGCTAGACTTGTTGCGAGTCTTGCGTTTTGCTTGAGACACAAAGGGTTAGAAGAATTGAAGGATTGCCGTGATACAAGAAGGATAAGATGGACATAGCTCCGGTTTTCTCAAGAAACATGATAAAAGAATAGAACCACTTGTGAAAGAAAAAGACAAGATGATGTATCATGGATAAGGAAAGACACACCATTAAGATTAAAGATTTACTGATACGAGAGAGGATGAGTCTTGATCTCGCCGGAAGAAAAAGAGCTAGATTGGAGAGGTTTTGAGCCACTATGACAATAGCATCGTAACTTCTCTCGGATTTGAGAAATGAAGTACGGAAACAATATTGCCTTCAAACAATAGAGTCCCTTGATATCAACAGAAAGATTTAGTTAGACATCGTCGGATTAGATTCTTCTTGCGCCGGTAAGAACCAAAGGACCACGCAATTGAGGTGCGCGGATATAACTTCCAGAGACGGATGTGAAGCCAGATCATGGTGGAATCCCGAGAAGCAAAGAATATGGAGGATCTGGAGTTCATTGTAGATATACTTATTGCTTTCTTTAGCCTTGAGGCTAACGCAATAGATTTGCGGCTGATGGCATCAACCATAATTGGCTTTACCACAGCAAAAGAATTGATGAAACAAAGAGAGATTAGTTTCCTTTCATCTTGTTTGGGGATGTCAAGCACCGGTAGAAAGACGAGGATAGAAAAGAGTTTGCGTTTGTTTCCACCAGATAATTGAGGATTTTGCTCCGTGTAGAAAGGGTGAGATCACCACAAGAGATTATTGATTATTTTCTTCGAGAGAGCACTCGGAAAAACAAGACGGAAGTAAAAGTATCGAGGGATAAAGGCCACTTCTAACTTCCGTGGAATGAGTGAAATCACATTAATTCACCAATTCAATGTACAAGAGCGAATGATAAGAGTAGTGGTATGGTAGCTACTCCATCCCGCACTCAAAGCATTACTCCGCACATGAATAAGAAAACCATGCAACCCAACTACCGAAACAGACTGAAGGTATTGACAAGAAGAGCTTATGGAACTCCGTAAGAAAACAAAGATTGATGCAAACAATTCGCCGGATTCATAGATCGATAAAGATGATGATGTAAATGTCATGTCTGAAGTACCAAGCCACCGGAAAGATATGAAGGAAGATTACGGAGAACAACTGCAAGATTCAACGGCTACAGAAAAGATAGCACCAACTTGAACAGAAGGAAAACCAGATCTGGAAGGTCTTCATGGCTTCCGGTGGATTGAGCATAGACGATAGAGCGAGAGGGTTTCAAGAGATTACTTGACGAGACTGAGGTGAAAGAACTCCATGTTCTTCTTGAAAAGATTGAGGGAGGTTAAGCGGTCTTGAGGAAAACTTGAGCGGAACGACGATGATAACTTGCCAACAAGGAAAACTCCGGGTTTGATTGAAGATGGAAGATGGAATTAACAATGGACTTGCTGATTCCAGAATTGAAGCGATCTATTTAGCAGAATGACGTGACCGAGATAGGTGACTTCAAAAAGTCAGAGTTCTCACTTTGAGACTTTGCACACAGGCAGTGCTCACGAAGCTTGAGAGAAAGAGACATAGATGATCTTCCATGTCCTTCTATTGATATGGAATAGGCAAGCATATTATCAACATATACCACCATGGATTAACAAGATATTCCCAGAATACCAAGTTCAGAAGGCGAGAGAAACGAACAAATGCTCGAACACTTCCTGAGCTCAACGCTCTTAGAAAGATCAATATTAAGAGCACGGGTTCGTGTTGAAGCAGATGCACTGGAAGAATAGATTATCTGGTCCTTCGGAAGAGAACAGGAAATGCCACCTGGTTCACATTGTCGATTGGATCGCCGGGTAGAAAGATAAAGAGATCTTGGATAAGAACCGATGATAGCTCATACCTTAAGCAAAGCTATCAGAAGCGAAAAGATGCAATTCCCTCGTCTCAAAGAGAATTTTGCAGATATGGAGTTCAAAAAGATGTGCAGCAGGATGGACAGATGATAGACCGCCGTAGTGCTTTGAGAAACTCCGGATTGCCAAAGATGCTTGAATATGCATAGATATGATCACGGTGTACTCAAAATCATAGGAGATAACCGTCACCATCTGGAGGATAAAGTTGATAGCAATTTCCATATTCCAATCGACACTTATCATGAGTGGAATATAGCTATGCCGAGAGCCAAATTACAATCATCAGCATCGGATCGACACATGTTATGTAATTAGCCCAAGAGAATTGGAGATGAAAAGAAACTCCAGGATTAAGCGCCGGTGACAAAAGAATGAGTTAGCATGGACATGCTGATAAAAGGGAGATAGATAATGTTCCACACACGACTGTAAAGGAGTGTGGAAACACAGATGTATCAAAGAATTTTTTTTCTGCATTTTTCGGCATTAAAATACCAATAGATGCGCAAAATCACTTATCAGATAGAGATTAGCAACAGATGCTTACGCAGAATGTGGAGTTGCTAGAAGGAAGGACACCCTTAAGAAGATGGCACCGGTTAACAAGAAGTCGGATAGATCGCGCCGGTTTTCAAAAGCCTGTCAGTATGGAATGTACCAACAGTTGATAACCAAAGGCAGATTGTGATAACAAATTGGATGCAACAGATAGACAAGGAATTACACACACACACACACACACTTTCTATGGTACTACGGAAACCCAGAACACGTGAATCCTAGTTTGAATTTTAAGAAGAGGATTGAAAACGTTACACTCCCTTACCAGAAAAGGGTGGTGGGTGGGTAAGAAGAAAAGTGGAAGCAGTCCTACTCTCACGTTTTGTTTTTCCCTAGTATACATAACTACCAAAAATATTTGCTAGACAGACAACGACCATTTGGCTGAGACCCTGAAGGGCGGGATGGCTCTGATACCAATTGTAACTACCTCGGTGAATTACGCTCCTAGTTACTAGCCTGGATGAGCAGAAATGGTTGAAATAGTATGGTGGGCCCCAAATGCCACTCACAGGTAGACCTTTCGGCCGTCCCAACCATTTCCAAACATCGGGACAAGAACGGGCGGCGTAATCGGCAGGCGAAGGGATCAACTACATACACAAATGAGTATGTATGCAAGCCACCATACAATAGTACATCGGAGCCATTCCATCTAAAAAGAAAGGAAATATAGCAACGCCATACGGCAAGATCCAAATATCCTAGATAGATATAATAGTTTAGGATATCTCCTCATAAATCAAACATCAGAGTATCAGGCGGAAGCGGAAGACAAAATCCGAGTACGGATAAGAAGCAAATCGGCATAAGATGCCCCATAAATAAGCACATCCATACAGATCTCACGGATCCCTGTTCCCGGAATCTCTACACCGAATGATCGTTGCCCACATCGTCCGTCTCCTCCACCCAGTATCCATCTTGTGAGGGTACCTGTTCATCTGAATCAAATAATTTATCGTGTGAGACCCTAGGGGTTCTCAGCAAGTCTTTATGCCTCTAAAGGGGACACAACCTGGGGTGACGCAATTGCAGCAAAAGATAAACCCTAGCAATTCTATAGATACTCGCTAACCATCCGCCTAACCATAGATAGACGGATGTCCGTGAATTAATAACAACAGTTATAATAGTAATATCAACAGATCCATCCTCCTCCTCGCTTACCGACGAGGAAGCGGGCGAACAACCCCCCACCCGTTGGCAGTTTTATTATCCATTCCATGAGTGTTGCACTATTTACTAGTCCGGTAGTTAGTCAAATTAAAAGCGGTACTTTAGTTATTCTTGTCTATGATCGAGAAACTGTGCTCCAAGTCGTCCATAACCGCGGACACGGCTTTCAGAAAGTTTTACCCTGCAGGGGTGCACAAATAGCAACACACACTCGATCAACCTCGGAAAAACCAAATCAAAACCCAACGAGGCAGTCACGACAAAGCGATCACAGGATTCCGAAATATTTCAGGGGGCCGCCCCATTAAGCTACCCGCGACGAAGTTGGCCGACTCCGAGACGGACTCAAGGTTTGCGCCAATGGCTGTAAACGACTGGGAACCCGAAAATGTGACTGGGCTTGTCGATACCGCGAAAACACTCCGCTTTCCTAAGCGATGCGATGCAGTACCTCACACAATTTAAATAAAGCAGTAAAGCATGGCATAAGTACAGGATAGTAAATAAAACCTCAAACTAGTTTGTGGCCCCAAGAAATAAGAATGAATCAAGCTCTGGCTTAGGGGGGTTCATAAGCCTCCCGGATGTGGATAGCGCGAATATTCAAGGAACAGGAATCAAGTACTCGGGGACCTACGGGACACAAGTGAGCCTGAAAAACCCAAATAGCGAATATGACTCACCGATGCCACTTTCATTAGTTATCCCATTACTACTCAGGTTAAGTTGTTTAGGTACCTCGTTAACCATCAGACACTCACATACCCTACACATGCTGTTCTACGACTCGCATGGCTCAAGCAACTCCTGTAGTAAGGGCTCATGGGATGGAGGGACAAGCTTCGGTGGGGTTTAAAAGTAAAGGCTATGCAATACTTGGGATTCAATTTAATGCAATCGCGACTCAATGATGCAAGAATAAGATAGAGGCAATAGGTACTATATGTATGCAAGCATGTGGTAGTGCTTTCCTGGCAGCTCAGTTGAAGCGAGAGAAGGATCTGGGTAGTGCTCCTGGTTCTCTTGGTATATCCCCTGCTCAGCGTCTATTCGAGAAGAACCAAACAGACAAGGGCCAACATAAATAAAGTGCACAAGCATATGAATAAAATGCGTCAAGCAAACAATCATGCCATGATGAATGATGCACAATTTGCATGGCATTGAAGTAGCATGGCATGGGTGAGGTGTGGAATACAAGATTAAATCATTTTATTGAGTTTTGGCCCCATTTTATCCTCATATTAGTTGATGTATACTTTATATTTATATGATGCATGCTGCAAAACAGAACATGGAATGCATAAACAGAAAGGTCTCGTCGAGCTAATCATTTTAGACATATCATTTGTTAAATTTGGAGTTATAAAACAAAAGTTATTAATTAATTAAGTCAAAAGGGCATTTTATTTGTAATTTAAATCAACTTGAAATTTTAAGTGTTCAAACTATATTTTGAAGGCCATATTTGAATTCCTCACATTTTTCTGATTTGAAAACATATATTATTTGTATTATTTGGGTTTATAGATTAAAAGTTATATTAAAACAGATTTGAATTTTTGAATTTAAATTAATTTGGAAAAGATTTGAATTAAGACAGATTTCAGAAATCCTTTTCTCACTCAGGCGAATCTAGCCTCAGACACAGACGAGTGGGGCCGTGTGCTGACTGGGCGCTGCGCATAAAAAGCTTTTCTCACCAAGCTACTCTAGCCGCAGAGGTTGTGGTGGGCCTCCAGCGGGGCCACAGCCAGCGCCAATGACCAGCTGACACGTGGGCAATCCTGCGCGCGGGAGGGGGACTGGTCTGTGATGGCCAAGATCTACCAGGGGGTTTTCGTGCAAAACACAATGAGGCTGACAGGTGGGGCGCTAGGGAGCTCGGGTTGAGGCGGGAAAAACGTCAGGGGGCTTTCTGGAAAAGCGTCGCCGACGCCGGCTGTCTGCCGCGCGCTGATCTGCAGAGCGCAGGGGAACCGCCGGAGTTTGGGCGACGATGGCGACCAAACGACGGCGTATTTCGCCGAGCCGCAAAAACAAAAAACGACCAGGGGACTTAGGGCTACATCTTTCGTTCAGGTGGCATCGCCGGAGGAGGGCTACATCGCACGAGACACGGCAAGGAACAGTGGCGGGAAAAGTTGCTGCTGCTAGAGCCTTGACAGCACAAGGCCGTATGGCCGACGGCGAACTGAGCTAGAAGGATAGGGACCATGTCTAGGGGGAAGAGGAGCTCACCTAGGTGCTCGTCGGTGTGGTCGTTGGCGCGGAGGTGGAGGGGATCGGAGCTGAGGCAGCGGTCCCGCGAGCTTCAGATCCCGTGGCTGCGGCGCGTCCGGGGAGCTGCAGAGGGCTCCGGCGAGGCGTGGCCGGTGCAGGGCGATGCAGAAGAAGTGGTCGAAGCCCCTCGTGCTACTTGTACAGCTTGGCGCGCCCTGGATCGACGGCTAGCACTAGCCGAGCTAGGGGTTTGGAGAGGCCATGGCGAGGCTTGGAAGGTAGAGAGGAATAGAGGCAGGAGGAGAGGGTGGGGTCTTCTCCAGTTTGATCTGGCTGCCTGGGGTGGTTGGGGAGAGGGGAGAGGAAGGAGCACATGGGTTTGGTCTCCACTTTTTGCAAAGCAAGAGAAGGCTCGGGTGGGGTAGGTTTCTCCCTTTCTTCTCTTTGTCTTGAAGCCAAAGAAAGAGTGGAGAGGGGTAGATCAGAGGTGAGATGTGGTGGGGTGCTGGTAGGGGAGAGGGGAAAGCCAAGAGAGATAGAGAGGAAACGAGAGGGGGAGGGGTAGCTCTAGGGTAGATGGGCTCGGGTTAGGGTTAGGTATGAGGGTAGCTAGGGCAGGGGTGAGGTGTCCAGGGAGAGAGGGTGGCCGGTGGGGCCAAGCTAGGTGAGAGAGAGAGGCCGAGAGAGAGGGAGGTAGGTTTAGGGTTTTGCTTAGAGAGGGGGTATGGGTTTAGATTAGGATGGGGTAGAGGGGTATGGTGATGATGGGGTAGGTGATTAGATAGAGGAAAGGGTGATGTGTTCCTTTTTGGCAAGCTCAAGCAAGAACAACCAAGATCAAACATGAGCTAGGCCAAGGGGAGGAAGGGATGAGTGGTATGGTTTAGGGTTTAGAGAGAGAGATAAGATGGGGTAGATCCACTCAAAATTCAAATAAAAACCAAAGGCTAGAAAAAGGTGGTACTTGCATGGGCCATGCATAAATATTTAATACCATGCTTATCTTTGTGAAAACAAGATTATTTACATGGTATTTTCCTTATGCATTCCAAAATGTGGAGTGAAGCCAAGCAAAAACAATTTTAAAAGAGAGTTCCAAGTGGAGTAGATGGAGATGATCACATTTGATTATAATTGGGACTTGCTAGTGTGTATATTCCACTAGATGATTAATAGTCCCAAAAATATCCCAACATGAGCATAATTCCATAATAATCCATATGGAAGCTAGGAAAAAGGGTTCCACTCACAAGGCATGCAAAGGTGGCCATGTGGCTCTCATATATCATTAATGTGAAAACAACATGATGCTAAGATGAGAGCATGTGGAGAAAGAATTGGATCCATCCCAACCCACATGAGCTAAAGGTAGAACCAAATAAATTGCAATGCTCATATATGATGGAATGGTGGAATGATGGGATGATGACAAGAAAGGTGGTGGAGTTAATAAAAGATATGCCCCCAACTCAACTTGGGCATTTAAACAATATATCAAGAACCAAATACAATATCAAGAGGCAAATACAATTTACAATGCATACGAGAGAAGAACCAATGAAAAAGGGTTTTATATGATGCTCAAATGCAAGGTGGCATGATGACATGAGCATGATATAATGATGATGCAACAATTATATATAGGATGTAGCATCTATGTAGACTAGGATAGTAGCATTGCAATTGTTAGACAATTGGGATGCTACAACTCTCCCCCACTAAACAAGAATCTCGCCCTGAGATTCCTAGGAAAAAGAAAACAACACAAGGAGAGGCGGGTTTTCGGAACGAAGGTGATCCTTGTGTTCCCAAGATGATGAAGAACTGAATGGTGCGACCACTACACCTTGCAAAACTTGCTAGACTTGTTGTAGTCTTATGCTTTGCTTGAGACACAAAGGGTTAGAAGAATTGAAGGATTGCCGTGATACAAGAAGGATAAGATGGACATAGCTCCGGTTTTCTCAAGAAACATGATAAAAGAATAGAACCACTTGTGAAAGAAAAAGACAAGATGATGTATCATGGATAAGGAAAGACACACCATTAAGATTAAAGATTTACTGATACGAGAGAGGATGAGTCTTGATCTCGCCGGAAGAAAAAGAGCTAGATTGGAGAGGTTTTGAGCCACTATGACAATAGCATCGTAACTTCTCTCGGATTTGAGAAATGAAGTACGGAAACAATATTGCCTTCAAACAATAGAGTCCCTTGATATCAACAGAAAGATTTAGTTAGACATCGTCGGATTAGATTCTTCTTGCGCCGGTAAGAACCAAAGGATCACGCAATTGAGGTGCGCGGATATAACTTCCAGAGACGGATGTGAAGCCAGATCATGGTGGAATCCCGAGAAGCAAAGAATATGGAGGATCTGGAGTTCATTGTAGATATACTTATTGCTTTCTTTAGCCTTGAGGCTAACGCAATAGATTTGCGGCTGATGGCATCAACCATAATTGGCTTTACCACAGCAAAAGAATTGATGAAACAAAGAGAGATTAGTTTCCTTTCATCTTGTTTGGGGATGTCAAGCACCGGTAGAAAGACGAGGATAGAAAAGAGTTTGCGTTTGTTTCCACCAGATAATTGAGGATTTTGCTCCGTGTAGAAAGGGTGAGATCACCACAAGAGATTATTGATTATTTTCTTCGAGAGAGCACTCCGGAAAAACAAAGACGGAAGTAAAAGTATCGAGGGATAAAGGCCACTTCTAACTTCCGTGGAATGAGTGAAATCACATTAATTCACCAATTCAATGTACAAGAGCGAATGATAAGAGTAGTGGTATGGTAGCTACTCCATCCCGCACTCAAAGCATTACTCCGCACATGAATAAGAAAACCATGCAACCCAACTACCGAAACAGACTGAAGGTATTGACAAGAAGAGCTTATGGAACTCCGTAAGAAAACAAAGATTGATGCAAACAATTCGCCGGATTCATAGATAGATAAAGATGATGATGTCGTCGTCATGTCTGAAGTACCAAGCCACCGGAAAGATATGAAGGAAGATTACGGAGAACAACTGCAAGATTCAACTACATGTAAAAGATAGCACCAACTTGAACAGAAGGAAAACTAGATCTGGAAGGTCTTCATGGCTTCCGGTGGATTGAGCATAGACGATAGAGCGAGAGGGTTTCAAGAGATTACTTGACGAGACTGAGGTGAAAGAACTCCATGTTCTTCTTGAAAAGATTGAGGGAGGTTAAGCGGTCTTGAGGAAAACTTGAGCGGAACGACGATGATAACTTGCCAACAAGGAAAACTCCGGGTTTGATTGAAGATGGAAGATGGAATTAACAATGGACTTGCTGATTCCAGAATTGAAGCGATCTATTTAGCAGAATGACGTGACCGAGATAGGTGACTTCAAAAAGTCAGAGTTCTCACTTTGAGACTTTGCACACAGGCAGTGCTCACGAAGCTTGAGAGAAAGAGACACAGATGATCTTCCATGTCCTTCTATTGATATGGAATAGGCAAGCATATTATCAACACGAAACTACTTCACGTACGAACTTTAGTGTCCGATGCGTGTACTACACCGAATCCTACGGCTGCACGGCTGCTTGCGCGACCACGGCAACGGCTGTACGTCTGCGTCGTATAGAAATCGGACATTTTTTGTCGTACGTGTAGCAGCGTTGTTATCAACATATACCACCATGGATTAACAAGATATTCCCAGAATACCAAGTTCAGAAGGCGAGAGAAACGAACAAATGCTCGAACACTTCCTGAGCTCAACGCTCTTAGAAAGATCAATATTAAGAGCACGGGTTCGTGTTGAAGCAGATGCACTGGAAGAATAGATTATCTGGTCCTTCGGAAGAGAACAGGAAATGCCACCTGGTTCACATTGTCGATTGGATCGCCGGGTAGAAAGATAAAGAGATCTTGGATAAGAACCGATGATAGCTCATACCTTAAGCAAAGCTATCAGAAGCGAAAAGATGCAATTCCCTCGTCTCAAAGAGAATTTTGCAGATATGGAGTTCAAAAAGATGTGCAGCAGGATGGACAGATGATAGACCGCCGTAGTGCTTTGAGAAACTCCGGATTGCCAAAGATGCTTGAATATGCATAGATATGATCACGGTGTACTCAAAATCATAGGAGATAACCGTCACCATCTGGAGGATAAAGTTGATAGCAATTTCCATATTCCAATCGACACTTATCATGAGTGGAATATAGCTATGCCGAGAGCCAAATTACAATCATCAGCATCGGATCGACACATGTTATGTAATTAGCCCAAGAGAATTGGAGATGAAAAGAAACTCCAGGATTAAGCGCCGGTGACAAAAGAATGAGTTAGCATGGACATGCTGATAAAAGGGAGATAGATAATGTTCCACACACGACTGTAAAGGAGTGTGGAAACACAGATGTATCAAAGAATTTTTTTTCCGCATTTTTCGGCATTAAAATACCAATAGATGCGCAAAATCACTTATCAGATAGAGATTAGCAACAGATGCTTACGCAGAATGTGGAGTTGCTAGAAGGAAGGACACCCTTAAGAAGATGGCACCGGTTAACAAGAAGTCGGATAGATCGCGCCGGTTTTCAAAAGCCTGTCAGTATGGAATGTACCAACAGTTGATAACCAAAGGCAGATTGTGATAACAAATTGGATGCAACAGATAGACAAGGAATTACACACACACACACACTTTCTATGGTACTACGGAAACCCAGAACACGTGAATCCTAGTTTGAATTTTTAAGAAGAGGATTGAAAACGTTACACTCCTTACCGTAAAAGGGTGGTGGGTGGGTAAGAAGAAAAGTGGAAGCAGTCCTACTCTCACGCTTTTGTTTTTCCTAGTATACATAACTACCAAAAATATTTGCTAGACAACGACCATTTGGCTGAGACCCTGAAGGGCGGGATGGCTCTGATACCAATTGTAACTACCTTGGTGAATTACGCTCCTAGTTACTAGCCTGGATGAGCAGAAATGGTTGAAATAGTATGGTGGGCCCCAAATGCCACTCACAGGTAGACCTTTCGGCCGTCCCAACCATTTCCAAACATCGGGACAAGAACGGGCGGCGTAATCGGCAGGCGAAGGGATCAACTACATACACAAATGAGTATGTATGCAAGCCACCATACAATAGTACATCGGAGCCATTCCATCTAAAAAGAAAGGAAATATAGCAACGCCATACGGCAAGATCCAAATATCCTAGATAGATATAATAGTTTAGGATATCTCCTCATAAATCAAACATCAGAGTATCAGGCGGAAGCGGAAGACAAAATCCGAGTACGGATAAGAAGCAAATCGGCATAAGATGCCCCATAAATAAGCACATCCCGCCCACAGATCTCACGGATCCCTGTTCCCGGAATCTCTACACCGAATGATCGTTGCCCACATCGTCCGTCTCCTCCACCCAGTATCCATCTTGTGAGGGTACCTGTTCATCTGAATCAAATAATTTATCGTGTGAGACCCTAGGGGTTCTCAGCAAGTCTTTATGCCTCTAAAGGGGACACAACCTGGGGTGACGCAATTGCAGCAAAAGATAAACCCTAGCAATTCTATAGATACTCGCTAACCATCCGCCTAACCATAGATAGACGGATGTCCGTGAATTAATAACAACAGTTATAACAGTAATATCAACAGATCCATCCTCCTCCTCGCTTACCGACGAGGAAGCGGGCGAATAACCTCCCACCCGTTGGCAGTTTTATTATCCATTCCATGAGTGTTGCACTATTTACTAGTCCGGTAGTTAGTCAAATTAAAAGCGGTACTTTAGTTATTCTTGTCTATGATCGAGAAACTGTGCTCCAAGTCGTCCATAACCGCGGACACGGCTTTCAGAAAGTTTTACCCTGCAGGGGTGCACAAATAGCAATACACACTCGATCAACCTCGGAAAAACCAAATCAAAACCCAACGAGGCAGTCACGACAAAGCGATCACAAGATTCAGAAATATTTCAGGGGCCACCCATTAAGCTACCATGACGAAGTTGGCCGACTCGAGACGGACTCAAGGTTTGCCAATGGCTGTAAACAATCGGGAACCCGAAAATGTGGACTGGGCTTGTCGACATCACAAAACACTGCTTTCCTAACAGTACAAAGGTGCGACTCGCACAATTTAAATAAAGCGATAAAGCATGGCATAAGTACAGGATAGTAAATAAAACCTCAAACTAGTTTGTGGCCCCAAGAAATAAGAATGAATCAAGCTCGCTGGGGGGGTTCATAAGCCTCCCGGATGTGGATAGCGAATATTCAAGGAACAGAATCAAGTACTGGGGACCTCACGGGACACAAGTGAGCCTGAAAACCAAATAGCGAAAATGACTCACCGATGCCACTTTCATTAGTTATCCCATTACTACTCAGGTTAAGTTGTTTAGGTACCTCGTTAACCATCAGACACTCACATACCCTACACATGCTGTTCTACGACTCGCATGGCTCAAGCAACTCCTGTAGTAAGGGCTCATGGGATGGAGGGACAAGCTTCGGTGGGGTTTAAAAGTAAAGGCTATGCAATACTTGGGATTCAATTTAATGCAATTGCGACTCAATGATGCAAGAATAAGATAGAGGCAATAGGTACTATATGTATGCAAGCATGTGGTAGTGCTTTCCTGGCAGCTCAGTTGAAGCGAGAGAAGGATCTGGGTAGTGCTCCTGGTTCTCTTGGTATATCCCCTACTCAGCGTCTATTCGAGAAGAACCAAACAGACAAGGGCCAACATAAATAAAGTGCACAAGCATATGAATAAAATGCGTCAAGCAAACAATCATGCCATGATGAATGATGCACAATTTGCATGGCATTGAAGTAGCATGGCATGGGTGAGGTGTGGAATACAAGATTAAATCATTTTATTGAGTTTTGGCCCCATTTTATCCTCATATTAGTTGCTGTATACTTTATATTTATATGATGCATGCTGCAAAACAGAACATGGAATGCATAAATAGAAAGGTCTCGTCGAGGTAATCATTTTAGACATATCATTTGTTAAATTTGGAGTTATAAAACAAAAGTTATTAATTAATTAAGTCAAAAGGGCATTTTATTTGTAATTTAAATCAACTTGAAATTTTAAGTGTTCAAACTATATTTTGAAGGCCATATTTGAATTCCTCACATTTTTCTGATTTGAAAACATATATTATTTGTATTATTTGGGTTTATAGATTAAAAGTTATATTAAAACAGATTTGAATTTTTGAATTTAAATTAATTTGGAAAAGATTTGAATTAAGACAGATTTCAGAAATCCTTTTCTCACTCAGGTGAATCTAGCCTGCGTACGTATACACGAGTGGGGTCGTTGACTGGGCCGCACACGCGCAAAAAGCTTTTCTCACCGCAAGCTACTCTAGCCGCAGAGGTTGACAGGTGGGCCTCAGTGCCAGAATACAAGGCCACAATGGCCAGCTGACACGTGGGCAATCCTGCGCGCGGGAGGGGGACTGGTCTGTGATGGCCAAGATCTACCAGGGGGTTTTCGTGCAAAACACAATGAGGCTGACAGGTGGGGCGCTAGGGAGCTCGGGTTGAGGCGGGAAAAACGTCAGGGGGCTTTTCGAAAGCGCCGACGTACCGTTCGCTACGCTGATCTGCGGAGCGCAGGGAAACCGCCGGAGTTTGGGCGACGATGGCGACCAAACGACGGCGTATTTCGCCGAGCCGCAAAAACGAAAAACGACCAGGGGACTTAGGGCTACATCTTTCGTTCAGGTGGCATCGCCGGAGGAGGGCTACATCGCACGAGACACGGCAAGGAACAGAGGCGGGAAAAGCTGCTGCTGCCAGAGGCTGACACAAGGCTGCAGAAAGCACTCGACGGAAGGCGGCGGAGCTACGGCGAGCTAGAAGGATAGGGACCATGTATAGGGGGAAGAGGAGCTCACCTAGGTGCTCGTCGGTGTGGTCGTTGGCGCGGAGGTGGAGGGAATCGGAGCTGAGGCAGCGGTCCCGCGAGCTTCAGATCCCGTGGCTGCGGCGCGTCCGGGGAGCTGCAGAGGGCTCCGGCGAGGCGTGGCCGGTGCAGGGCGATGCAGAAGAAGTGGTCGAAGCCCCTCGTGCTACTTGTACAGCTTGGCGCGCCCTGGATCGACGGCTAGCACTACAGCAGCGAGCTAGGGTTTGGAGAGGCCATGGCGAGGCTTGGAAGGTAGAGAGGAATAGAGGCAGGAGGAGAGGGTCAGGGTCTTCTCCAGATTTCGATCGGGCTGCCTGGGGTGGTTGGGGAGAGGGGAGAGGAAGGAGCACATGGGTTTGGTCTCCACTTTTTGCAAAGCAAGAGAAGGCTCGGGTGGGGTAGGTTTCTCCCTTTCTTCTCTTTGTCTTGAAGCCAAAGAAAGAGTGGAGAGGGGTAGATCAGAGGTGAGATGTGGTGGGGTGCTGGTAGGGGAGAGGGGAAAGCCAAGAGAGATAGAGAGGAACCGAGAGGGGGAGGGGTAGCTCTAGGGTAGATGGGCTCGGGTTAGGGTTAGGTATGAGGGTAGCTAGGGCAGGGGTGAGGTGTCCAGGGAGAGAGGGTGGCCGGTGGGGCCAAGCTAGGTGAGAGAGAGAGGCCGAGAGAGAGGGAGGTAGGTTTAGGGTTTTGCTTAGAGAGGGGGTATGGGTTTAGATTAGGATGGGGTAGAGGGGTATGGTGATGATGGGGTAGGTGATTAGATAGAGGAAAGGGTGATGTGTTCCTTTTTGGCAAGCTCAAGCAAGAACAACCAAGATCAAACATGAGCTAGGCCAAGGGGAGGAAGAGATGAGTGGTATGGTTTAGGGTTTAGAGAGAGAGATAAGATGGGGTAGATCCACTCAAAATTCAAATAAAAACCAAAGGCTAGAAAAAGGTGGTACTTGCATGGGCATGCATAAATATTTAATACCATGCTTATCTTTGTGAAAACAAGATTATTTACATGGTATTTTCCTTATGCATTCCAAAATGTGGAGTGAAGCCAAGCAAAAACAATTTTAAAAGAGAGTTCCAAGTGGAGTAGATGGAGATGATCACATTTGATTATAATTGGGACTTGCTAGTGTGTATATTCCACTAGATGATTAATAGTCCCAAAAATATCCCAACATGAGCATAATTCCATAATAATCCATATGGAAGCTAGGAAAAAGGGTTCCACTCACAAGGCATGCAAATGTGGCCATGTGGCTCTCATATATCATTAATGTGAAAACAACATGATGCTAAGATGAGAGCATGTGGAGAAAGAATTGGATCCATCCCAACCCACATGAGCTAAAGGTAGAACCAAATAAATTGCAATGCTCATATATGATGGAATGGTGGAATGATGGGATGATGACAAGAAAGGTGGTGGAGTTAATAAAAGATATGCCCCCAACTCAACTTGGGCGTTTAACAATATATCAAGAACCAAATACAATATCAAGAGGCAAATACAATTTACAATGCATACGAGAGAAGAACCAATGAAAAAGGGTTTTATATGATGCTCAAATGCAAGGTGGCATGATGACATGAGCATGATATAATGATGATGCAACAATTATATATAGGATGTAGCATCTATGTAGACTAGGCTAGTAGCATTGCAATTGTTAGACAATTGGGATGCTACATTTTCCTATGTCAAATATTGTATTCCTTAGACCATGAGATAATACAACTCCCTGGTATCGGAAGAAAGCTTTGAGGTCATCAAACGTCATCCTATGAGAGGGTGATCATAAAGGTGTCTCTCAGGTGATCGGAAAGTATCTGTTGGGTTGTATGTATCGAGATGGGATTTGTCCCTCCCAAGTCGGAGAGATATACTTCAGGCCCACTCGGTAATCGATATCAACACCGCTTGCAAGCATGTGGTTAAGGATTTAATCACAAAGTGATATCGGATTACGGAACGAGTAAAGTACTTGCTGTGAACGAGATTGAACTAGGTATGACGGTACCGACGATCGAATCTCGGGCAAGTAAAATATCGCGAGACGAAGGGAATATATATATGGGATTGATTGAATCCTAGCATCGTGGTTCATCCGATATGATCATCGATGAATGTGTGGGAGTCAATATGGGTGCCCAGACCCCGCTGTTGATTATTGATAGAAGATCATGTCTGCATATTCTCGAACCCGCAGGGTCACACACTTAACGTGTCTCGACGCTAGGATAGATTGGATACTTGGTTTATGAATTTTTGTTCGGAGTCTCGGATGGGATCCGGGACATCACGAGAGGTTCCGGAATGGTCCGGAGAATAAGATTCATATAAGGCAGTGCAGTTTTTGGAGTTCGGAATTGTTCCGGGTTAATCGGTATTGTACCGGAAGCTTCTAGAACCTTCCGGAAGGGGACCAACGTGGCCCCACCTTCCGGGAGGGGGCATGGGCCTATGAGGGAGTGTCCTGGCCGCATTGGGCCAGGGGCACAAGGCCCCATAGGGCCCAGCCGATCCTAGATAAGTTTAAATCGTTTAAACTAGAGATAAGATAGGGTTTCTAGAAGGGAGAGTTTAAATCGTTTAAACTAGAGATAGGCTTGGAGGATGGGCAAGGGCTGGCCGCACCCCCCTCTATATATAGAGGGCTGGTGCGCCCCCTCCCCCTACACACCTTCCCCTCCAACCCTAGCCGCCCTGCTGCCCTTCCTCTCTCCCTCCCGACTGTTTGTAGGCGAAGCCCTGCTGCAGAAATTCTCCACCATATACACCACGCCGTCGTGTTGTAGATCCAATCCATCTCTCCACCATACTTGCTGGTCCGAGGAAGGAGGAGACGTCGAGGTGCTGCACGTGTGCATCTCATGGAGGCACCGCCACTTGTGGTGCTAGATCGGATCGGATCGAGGAGGAGAAGCAGTACGACTACATCACCCACGTTCGAACGCTCGCTGTAGCGAATCTTCAAGGGTATGAAGATCTAATCCAATCTCTCTCGTTGTTTGCATCTCCTAGATTAGATTTTGGCTTTCCCTCTGTTCGCTTCCGTAGAAAATTTTGATTTGCTATGCTGCGAAACCCTTCAGAAGCGACTGGGTCTGGCGCGGAAGTCATCAGAGGACTCCGACCTATAGTTGGAGTCAAAGATATCAAGGATGGAGTTCTCGAAATCCTTAGCGTTGGAGAATTGCATGATGGAGCCTTCGTGTGATGCGGTGGTGATAGATCCGGCAACCGAAGCAGGGGTCGCTGAATCGGCGTTGTCATGGAGGTTCGCGTCGTCCGTGGCCGTGTCGGTCCCGGCGATGCTGGTGGCCGAGTCATACTCGGAGGCGAGGCGGGAGATGGTGCGGATCTGGCCTTCCAAGAGATGATCGTGGCGTGGCGGTGACCCGCCGATGATTGTCGTCTCCGCTGGGGCGACGGCGTCCGTGAAGCCGAGGAACAAGTTGATGGTGCCAATCGACATCACTATGCTATGCGTGACCGGGCGCAACGCCGGTACATAGCTGGTCGGTGGCGATCGACCGGTTGATTAGCGAATAGGGTCTCGCCGCAGAACTAAGGACGGACCGGCCATGACCCATGGTGGGATCCATTGTCGTGGGAATGGCCACGGCAGCCGCAACTAGGGGTAGCGAGGAGTAGGATTTGGGGCAAGAGCGGGCAGCCATCTGCGGAGCGAGATGAGGGAAGAGACACAAGGATTTCCCCGGGTTCGGCCCCCTGGAGGGTAAAGACCTACTCCTGATAGATTGTATTATTGCTTGATTACAATGGTGGCAAGATCGGCTGCTAGGCAGCGAGTCAATGGGGGTATGATGGAACGTAGCTATAGAGATTACCCTAGGGAGGTTTATATAGGTGTACCTCGCTAGGATTTATAGATATACAACTGAATTAGTTAAGGACTCGGAGGATTAACCTAATCTAACTAGGCCTAACTATGCTTCTGGGCCTCTAGCATCCAATTGCCAGGCTTCATCTTTAATCTCATTCCTGTCGTCGTCCTACAGGCCCACTTGCAAAGGACTTGGTCCAATCGGAAATGTCCTGCTAGGTATACCCCATTTGGCATATCCCATTCATCCGCCACTCACGTGTGCCACCACGGGTACTGCCTCCTCTACCTCGCGCCGGCTTCACCACCTCCCCATACCCCTCCATTGACGCCAAGTCAGGCCCCTTGCGACATGCGTCTGCAAGCCCGCGAGCCTACACCCTCGCTGGCCCGTGTTCCCATGTACCATCATCCTTCCACAAGTTGAGTTCCGAGTTGTTGGTGGAAGGATTGTTTTGGTGGTAATATGGTACTATGAATAGTGACGAGATATGGGTCGATGCAAAGTGAGTGCCATAACCCCAATGACCAGGTGATCATGTTGCGACAAGATCTATTTCCGAACATGTTAACCGATGCCGGCAACTGATGATCGAGATGGAACACCAAGGCCTTCATCATGGAATGACAAGGTCCTCGTAATAGAACCGAAAACCTAGGCCCGATGGCGCGGAGACCTTCTTCATGGATTTGATGTTAGAGACCATGAACCAAGATCCTAAGACCGATCCCGTCGACACCCGGAACCCAGGACCGACCCCCCAGAGTCCAAGACCGCCGATACCCCAATGTGTGACCCCAAATCCGAGACCCTATTTTATTAAATGCTATCTATACTTGTTGCATTCTAATTATCATGCTTGCACACATATCATTTGGTTTGGGGGATTTTAGCTGATTCACCTAATAATTAAATATGGAGACCATATGCGGGCTTTTTTAGTCTTATATTGGCTCTATTTAAATTTGTGTAGTGAATCGATGCCATGTTTTGCCTTGTTAAGCAACATTTAAAAATGAGGGGTATCTAAATAAATTGAACCACTTAATTAATTGTCGGGACCCCGGTTCCGCTTAATATTGCCTAGTTGCATCGCATCTTTTCCATGTCATGCATCATACATGCATCAGGCCCAATCTTCTGCCGTAGTATTAAATAGTGCATCCGGTGTTTCTTATAGTGCTTGGCTTCTTCATGGATTAGGCCGATGAGTTGACGCGAGAGTCAAACCGATCTTCTTCGGTAGTTTCCTAGGCGATCATTCTCCCCCTTTATACCTATTTTTCATATGTTGACTTTACTTACGCATGTTGATTTATTGCTATCTATGTTGCGATGCTTTAGTTTTTCGTACCAATTGTACCCTTGCATCCAATATTGCCTTGGACACCTCCTATTTCCTATTGTTTGGGTAGACAGTTGGCATTGCAAGTCGTAGTCACTTGATCAGGTTCTTCATCGCATCGTCGAGTGCCACCGATGTTGGGGGTTGCCATGTGCTTAATGGTGGAAGTGATCATGGTTCTAATTACAACTTGTTAATTAAATGTTGGTGGTAGATAAAATTACTACAGGGCACATAGGGGTAATAGTTGAGATCTGGTTATTATCACACCCCTATGTGTCCACCTAGGACTCAAGTTCTTGACACATGTTCCAAGACTAAGTGCGCTAACCACATGTGGGGTGTATGGGAACCCCTAACGGCTTAGTACCTGATTTCAAAGTACTATTCTAGGGGCCACAAACTAGTTCGGGCTTTATACATTACCTATTGTACTTGTGCCATCTATGAGATGTTTATTCCCTATTGCTCGATGAGCGTTTATTACTGTTGCATAGGTGCGACACTTTGTCACGGGAATATATTGTCTATGGCCTCTGCTCGCGTGACAAGTCCACACAACCTAACGGTACGTACGAGGATTAGCCATACCTCGTACGGGTAGCTCATTCGGGTGGACCCCATGTACTTGCTTTGGGTCTAGGAAAACGTCGTGTCCGAGGCCCCGCTGACATACTGATGGGTGTATGTTAATTGATCTGGCAACAAGAGTTGAAGTGCGTGTGGAAACGTTGGTGCACCCCAACAGGGTTAAATCTTTTCGAAAAGACGTGTTCGCAGTTATTAAAGACTTGGAGCGGAGTTTCTTGATCATAGACAACTATAACTAAAGTTTACTGATTTGACTTGTATCTGATATGAATAGTAAGTTGGATAACCACCATAGAAAGAATGAAAAAACATCCAACCATGTGAGTTTCCTCAGAATGACTTCGTCATTTGATCTCGAGGGGGAAATACCAGGATGGGTATGATTGGTGTTAGTATCAGGTTAGTCCTGCATAGGTCATTCTTACCTATATCAGATAGCCGACGGTTTTATCGAGTCTCTATAGGTGGTTTAGTACATGTTGTGCTGCCACTTAAGTCCACCATACCTATGTAGGCGAGATCCGCCGAATTCTAAGTCACGCCATGTACTGGCCTCAGTACTGACCGCTCTCTTTTTCCTTTGCCCTTTGTCGGCACCCCTTTTGTTTTAGCAGGTTTGAGATCATCGATGTTAGAAAGGTTACCCTTCCGTCTTGGCCTAGGCAGGATTATGGACGCCATTGGTTAATCTTTAGGGATCTTAGCCCAATTTGCATCTTGTCCACACTCGAACGCTATATTTTTTTCAAGGATATTTGGATATTATATACTGTATATCTATATTCTTGACTTACTGAATCATTGCTGTATATTTATGTCCTGTGGATTTCATCATGGACTATTGTGTAATGATATTACTTCGTTTTCCAACCGCACGTGAGTGCCTGGTGGGAACCTTTGAATCGTTTTTATACGGGTTTGGCGGGGATCGCTGAAACATGCATAGGGAGGATTCATGGGTGTAACAGCTGCGGTATAGTTCACCATGCCGATGGCATCATCGATCGCCCAATCTCTGTTTCCCCACCACCGAAAGCTACCCAACCGTACCGGATCTGCCTCACCCGTGTCCACCGTACGTGATCTAGTTCAACGAGTTTCATGTCCACCACTCCAGACCAGCTGCATGAGCATCGTCATTCACTACACTGAATCTGCCTCATCGATGCTCTCGTCCACCGCACTCAAGCCAGCATTGACCACCCAAGATCTGCTTCCTGGACCGCCCAAGATCTGCTTTCCCATAACCGCAGCACCCTTAGTGACCTGGACGTCACCCGCATGGTATCAACGATGCTTAAATGACTCTCCGACCAAGGTAACCAAATCTCCAACCCCTATTTGTTTTGTCAACAATATAGCAGGTTCAATCCTTTCGTGGTGAACTACATTTTTGTAATCGTGCTAGTACATAGAGTATAAGCCACTGGGCACACATGTTCTTTGTGCTACATACATGGTCACTAAACATGTTGGTTTGCATTCGCCACTCTACAAATTTCAAGTTATGCACATGTTTGTTATTTTGCCAGGCACATGTTCTTAGCTACTCCAGACAACAGTAATTTCCTTCTATTGTGTAGTTCTTGCAAAATGTAAAGTCAGTGGAAAATATTAGTGTGGATTCCCTACTCCACAGTTGCTGAATCTATCTAGTTCATCCTGAGCTAAGTTCCTACTATTATTTCTTCCATGACATCGTTATGCTATCCTGTAGTACCCGTTTAAACTCATCGTACTAGTTCAATTATAATTTTGATGTTGCCATCTAGATCTTTAAAGGATGCAACACTGACTATTTTCTTTTTCTTTGCATAGAGCTCGAAAAGGAAATACTGAACATGTTGGTTTGCAAAGGCTCTTCTACAAGTTCACAAGTGATGCCATCGTTTCCTAAACTAGTGTTGGTTCATCCTAAGAAACGACATAACTATCCTCTACTCTATAGTTCATTTGTGGTTTGCATTCCTTCTCTACAAGTGCTCTACAAATTCTCTACAAGTAACTGCATGCCCATTGTATAGCTCACCGCAAATTCTGAGTCACCCAACGTCTCTTGCATTCTAGGATATACTACTGCTTCCATATATATTTGTTCAAATGACTTGGATAGTTTATATTTGCTGAAATTCTAAAGAACACTCTTTTAAAACTGTTTGATTGCTCAATTCATTTGTAGGCACACTTGTGTAATGCTTGCTTGTCATGTTCTACAGGTTCACAAGCAACGCCATTATATTTCATATCTAGTGGTTCGTCCTAAGTAGCGACATAGCTATCCTCTATTGTATATATAGTTCATTCGTGTTTTGTATTCCTACTCTACAAGTTCTCTTATAATGCCATTATAATTTCTATTCAGTTGATTCCTAGCTACGATAGTACCTGCATGCCCATTGTGTAGCTCACCGCAAATTCCGAGTCACCCAACGTCTCTTGCATTCCAGGATAAACAACTGCTTCTATATATATTTGTTGAAATGATCTGTCTAGTATATATTTGTTGAAATTCTAAGAAACAATTTGATTGATTTCTCATTTCATTGTAGGCGCACTTGTCTAATGCTTGTGTGTCCTCTTCTATAGGTACACAAGAGATGCCATTGTTTCCTTATCTGGTGTTGGTTCATCCTAAGAAACGACATAACTATCCTCTACTATGTAGTTCATTTGAGGTTTGCATTCCTACTCTACAAGTGCTCTACAATTTCTCTACAAGTAACTAGATGCCCATTGTGTAGATCACCGTAAATTCTGAGTCACCCAATGTCTCTTGCATTCTAGGATATACTACTGCTTCCATATATATTTGTTAAAATGACTTGGCTAGTTTATATTTGCTAAAATTCTAAGAAACACTCTGTTTGATTGCTAAATTCATGAGTAGACACACTTGTGTAATGCTTGCTTATCTTGTTCTACAGGTTCACAAGCAATGCCATTATATTTCATATCTAGTGGTTCATCCTAAGTAGCGACATAGCTATCCTCTACTGTATATATAGTTCATTTGTGGTTTATATTCCTGCTCTACAAGTTCTCTTATGATGCCATTATAATTTCTATTCGGTTGATTCCTAGCTATGACAGTAACTGCATGCCCATTGTGTAGCTCACCGCAAATTCCGAGTCACCTAATCTCTCTTGCATTCCAGGATAAACAACTTCTTCCATATATATTTGTTAAAATGAACTGTCTAGTTTATATTTGTTGAAATTCTAATAAACAATTTGATTGATTGATCATTTCATTGTAGGCGCACTTGTCTAACGCTTGTATGTCCTCTTCTACAGGTTCACAAGCAATGCCATTATTTCCTTATCTGTTGCTGGTTCATCCTAAGAAATGACATAACTATCCTCTATTTGTGTAGTTCATTCGTGGTTTGCATTCCTACTCCGCCAGTTCTAGTATGATGCCATTATAATTTCTATCTGGTTCATTCTTAGGTACGATAGTAACTGCATGCCATTGTGTAGCTCACCCCAAATTCTGAGTCAACCAACGTCTCTTGCTTTCCAGAATATACATCTGCTTCCATATTTTTTTAAAATGACCTGGCGAGTTTATATTTGCTGAAATTCTAAAAACACTTTGATAGATTTCTCATTTCAATATAGGCACACTTGTCTAATGCTTGCTTGTCCTGTTCTAGAGGTGCACAAGGGATGCCATTATATTCGTATATGATTCTGGTTTGTCCTAAGCAACGACATAACTATCCTCTACTGTATAGTTCATTTCTGGTTTCCATTCCTACTTTACAAGTTTTCGTATGATGTCGTTCTATATTTTTTCTCGTTCCTTCTTAGCTACAACAGTAACTGCATGACATTGTCTGGTTTATTCTTCTATATATATTTGTTGAAATGACCTGGCTAGTTTATATTTGCTAAAATTCTAAGCCACACACATTGATATATTTCTTGTTTCACGGTAGGCACACTTGTTTAATGCTTCTTGTCCTATTTGTTTGACGTGATGGTCAATATATTTGAAACATTAACCAGTAGTAAACTCCAGTTTATAGCTCCTGTCGTATCAGTTAAATGAGTAGTTCGCCTTGTTTGATGTATTAACTTGTTATTACTTAGTTTCAGACTGCAATTATTGCTATCGCCACCAAAGAGGGGGCTACAAGATCATGTCTCAAGGTTGTTTTCCAATGTAGTTGTCCCATTCAAAAGGGATATGAAGGTGATAGATGGAGAAAGCAAATTGAGGACTTCTATCAACTCAATTGTCAACTGAAATGCCGAATTTTATTTCCCTTCAATTGATAATATTTAATAATTTTAAGTAGTTTGCAGCTGATGTAATATCTAGATAAATCGGATAGGCCATGTAGGACATTTAGTTCATGTTGTCCACACATGGCGGAGGGCAGTAGCATACCTGCTCTAGCCAGGTCGATTAGGGACATTATCTAGCTTTGTTATTGGTCCATCTTGTATTGGGCCGACTATGGACATTAAAAGATGCTCGTAAGTTGTACACCTTTTATGATATCGGAATGGGCTCTAGAAAGGACGAAACTATAAAATACCATAAAAGTAATGGGCCGACCCACAAGCGTGCTCTAGTAATAGTAACAGGCCGAAACAGTAATGGGCTAGAATAGTAAAAGATCCAGAACCTCAATAGCAGGCTAGGCCAGCAATAAAGGCTAGGATCATAGAAGGCCAGAACAATAACATGCTAGAATTGTACCAGGCCAAAACAGTAACAGGCCAAGAAACTTACCAGGCCAGAACAATAGTAGGCCAGAATATGAGCAGGCCGCTTATGGGACTGAACAGTAATGGGCCTTCTCAAAGGAGGGCCATTAGTGGGCGGCCCATGATGAGTTGTAAGAACAGTGATGGGCCGACCACAAGTCTTAACAGTATTGGGCCAAGATTGCGTAGGTCATTAATGGGCCATGCAGTATCAAGCCAAGGCAGGCTTCTGTAGGCCCAAACAACAATGGGCCCAAAAGTTTACGAGCCATAGCGGGCAACACTAGTAGGCCCCTTTCAAACAGTGCAGGTTGGCATAGTAACGGGTCGTCTTCCTTTTGAGCTTTCTTAATGGGCCGTCCCACTTAATAATTAACAGGCCTTGGTTGGGACTAACTTTCTACCACGGTTTCAGTTAATAGGGGTAACTAGACGTTAACAACGTCGCCATGTTGCCATTTGCATGACGTCAATTGTCAACACGGCTGGCAAACATATCTACGATGGAATAAGTTTTCATGGCTGAAGGATGCGATCCGCCACGGTCGAAAAAAACTGTGGTAGATTCTTTTGTGATGGGGCTTTTACCACGAAGGCAATCTATCGTAGAAGGCTTTTCAACCATGAAAAATGGGCCTTCAACCATGAAAATCGTCCGTTGTAAAAGGCGATTTTTCTTGTAGTGGCTAAAAGGAATAAAAATAAGGACACATCTACAAGACTTTGTTTTTTTTGTTCTACCTTGGTTTACCAGACCAATCGAGTTTAATTTATATTGTTGGTTGATTCAATGGATGAAGATAGACTAGGGTTGAATATCCACATGCAGCTGCACTTCATATGGGATAAAAGATAATAATAAGCAAGGTCATGTGTAATGTTAAAAATAGAGATAATCATTGTAGGCAGTACATCCTAATATACTAAAGCCTCTGTGAGCAGCAGGCATAGCGATGGCCTTTTAGTACAACCAGTTGTACCATGAAGCACCGGGATACAAACAGTTATTAAGTGTTAAACACATATCAAAGCCTTAAGGAGAGATGTTGTTGTTGATCCCAAACGGGTCGCTAAGCAAAGACCGTACATCCCTTTCTATTATTGGGTTTCCTATGAGATTGCCGCTATCCAAGTATCTCACCTCAAGCCTTGATCAATCTCGGGGGTCTTGAGTACCTACAAGTCCAAATATCAAGGCAAGAGACAAAGAAACAAAAGATACAAATCTCTTATTCAAATAATACACAATACTCCCATAGATTAGATGCACATAATCACTGCGAGGTTTCTCCCCAACCCGCGGCCCATGAGGACTACTAACTCATAACAATAAGATCAACAATAGAAAACATTATGCAGAATACTTAGATTGGAATCAAATATTCTTACAATGTTCGCTGAATCACAAGGAGATCTCAAGTACAAAGTAATGGCTATGGCTAATGGAGAGGATGGGGGATGGAAGTGATGAACTATGGTGTGGATCTCCTTTGGTGGTGTTGTGATGCAATCTGAGAATGGCGGCCCTCTACACGGCAGCTGGGACATCAAAATATATAGGCGCCATCACAAGAGTTGTAGGGTTTGACGAGATGAAGTCACCGCCTGTATGGGCGGGCCGTACGGGCAGGCCATGCTCATACTAGTGGTAGTTACGACGTTTAGCGCCTAGCAATAGCTCCAGGATTTCTTGGTCGTGTAGACTTCCTCAAAATCTTCATTTATGACTCCTAATTTCGCATTAAAAGCATGATTTCCTGCACAACACAATTCATAGAAAGTTTTTTCATATATTTGCAATAATTAGTCATTAGTGGCAAATCAAGAGACATTTTCGTCAATTGCTTGAGGAAAACAATGTTTAAACACCGAGAAAGATGGAAATTTTTGGAGCCATCAACGTCCCCAAAGCTCAAACCTGGATCGCCCTTGAGCAAGAAGAAACAAAAGAACTATAAGGAATTTATCATTTAAACTTGTAACAACAAGAACATGAATTCACTTACGGTCGATAGCCAAATTCTTCCAGCACTTCTTCCATTTGAAAGGCTCATCAAAGTTGGAGAGATGCTAAGAACACTATATAGCTTGGATAACTCAAGACAATCAAAGTATAGTTTAATATAAGTATAAATAACTAGATGTGTAAGAATCAATCCAATTCCGCTAGTTAACTCTCATCTTGCCAAGGAACACTAGGATGTTTATTATAGAAAAATTGAGTAAGAGACTTCATGTCCTAAGTACCATAACAGTGAAGTGTCTCCTTGACACCCACATCATTAAATCAAGACTATCAAAAACACTTCTATTTCAAATCATTGCTTCTCAAGAAAAATCATAGAGTAGTATCGAGATCATGCCAAGGACTTGTTATGTGGATCTTCATATTTTTATACTCTCTTTCTCTTTTTTTCCTTCCTTCTTTCAAGGATATTTATCAACAAGGATAATTTAGTGATACTTTTAAACAATTGTTTTAACAACCTTCGAGAGTACCAACATTTTTTTCCATATGGTGACACATATGCCACCCATGTCGTCAACTCAGAGCCGAAATCCGGGGTTATACCATAGATCGTTCAAAAGCTACTGGAGTGGTTTGCATACAAAGGTGTGAATGGTAAACATAGAACTTTTTAAACAGTATCACATTTTGACCCACGAGGTTAGCTTTGGCATGCAATCAAAATTACCACTAGACTTCATTTCAATCAAACAACTCCTTTCAAGAGTGCCATCAAGTCTGTCAAAACATCTATGTGGTTAGGTATCTTCAAAGGTAAACTCTTAAGAAAATCACTCATCAATCAAGTCATAAAAATTTCAGACTTTTTCTTGTTATACTTTTTTGGCAATATTATTTCCAAGGCAATACTTGGTTAGCTACAAGAAATAGAGCAAAAGCTTCCACAACTAATCATTCATACAAATAAAAATATTTACTCTAACTATTTTGAATTACTCCCATTAGCATAGCATCTTAGCAAATCAACTAACTAAGATAAACAATTCCAACTTCGAAAGTGGGAGACATAGGACATATCTCTCATGAGTGACTTCATAATCCTCTTCGTTATATTACGAAGGGGTTAACCTCTTGGGTGGCCCGATCTTCACGGATCTCATGGTCAAATCGATGGGAAAGCGAGGGGAAAGGGAGAAGGTAGTGGAAGCGAACACACACCTCGCGAAGAACACGATGAACACACGCAAAACTCACACAATACAAGGCCAATTGCTCCCGAACGGCGGCCACCGGTCCGATAGAATCCTCGCAAGGAAAGATCGGTCAACGTGCTCCCTCAAATCCACATCGGAGAGGGAAGAACACCTTGGGGAGGGTCTTGACAACTTGGAGACGAGACAATGAACTCCAAGGCCTTGTTCAACGATGGATGCGTGATGCAAAGTCCAATCGAGGTTGGTGACGATAGTCGTTCCCCTTGGATAAGGGGATGAGGCAAAACTAGAGATTCCACACAAGGGGGTTGTCTTTAGTCTATCATCTTTGCGTAAGGGATACATGAAGGGGTGGGGGCTCTATTTATAGGCCAGCCACATAAACAGGGGTAGTTTAGGGATAAAACTAGGGTTTGGACGAGCTAGAGGGGTACATGGGCTGAAGGCCCAGCTGGCGGCAGTGAGCCCATCACGCAGTGAGACTCGTGTAGGGCCGGAGACTCCGGTCAGGGCCGGAGATTCCGGTCAGTCTCTGGTGTCGTCTCCGGAGTGGCATAATGTTTGTCCCCGGGTCGGTTGCTGAGGTTGGTCCAGAGGTCGGTCCGGAGACTCCGGTGTAGCAGGGCCGGAGACTCTGGTGTAGGCCGGAGACTCCGGTGGTTCAGCTGTGGCTTCTTCCGCCTCCTCTTCCAAGCCTCCGTCTTGTCGGGCTTGAAGTTCTGGGCTTCCTCCCTTGCCTCCATACTTGTCGGTCTGAACCTATCATGCATATGTGACGAAGTATGAAGTAGCATACCATTCAATAGGGTAGGAAGTGGGCTCACATAGAGGAACAGATTCACCTTTGGAGTCCATGACGACTTGGTGTAAGTTGGAGACCATGATGTGGTAACGACCGTAGGTCGGGCTGCATCATCTCCCCCCCTTCAAAAAGAGTCGTCCTCGACTCTCCATGTTCATCACGAAGTAGAAGAGGTCAAAGGACATCCTTGATCCTGGGGTTCACCATATAGTCGTCCTCGGGAAGATTGACTTGACAACAGTTTAATGTTCCTTCACCTTCCATGAAGCCTACAAAGCTCACAACAAAAGCGAAGCAACACTCAAAGCGTAGCCAATTCATGAACATTATCGCATGAGTCCTCAAGTAGAATGAAGTCACCTTAGCTTGTAGAGATAGCTCGATGAAGGGTAGCCATAGGTAACTTTCTTCGGTTCTTCTTGTCAACCCATGGTTGGTAGAGGTTGACGTATATGCATTTGTACCTTCATACAACAAAGACCAAGCAACATATGTTTGTGTGTGATAGAGGAGCATGTCATTTGTGGCATGTCCATTCTTGTTCACAACACTATTAGCACAATACAAGTATAGCAAATGGAATGCATATGCAAGGTCAAAGTGCATGGAAATCGTTTGAACATCATCCAAATGTGGGAACTCAAAAACTCCATAAAACGTAGTAGTGGGGCACTCAAAGCATTGGATAAAAATTTCAATCAACATCTTTGGTGCAAGAATAGGAGAATTCGACAAAAACACATGAGGAAAAATATCCAAAGCAACATTATTATGTGTGCAAACCAACCATTGGAAAGAGAAATTGTTCAATATGTTGGATGCCATACACATATCATCATCATCAAGTATCATGGGAATATGAGTATCCCAAGTGGAAACAAAAACGACATGTTTGCAAACAAACCAAATGAAATAGCAAGTGGTCCTTATGTTTGTTGCAACAACAAGATGAGATTCTCGGAAGCTCTCATGACAATACATGCTCTTAATGGCATTATGGTTGCACACAAAACATCGGAAAGATAAAATGTTCAACATTTTTGTTGCAACACACAAAGCATCATTATTCAAAAGCGAAGAAACATAAATGTCACAAGGAGAGATAATACCATCACCATGCTTGCAATCAAACCATAGGAAAGAGCAATTTGCCAACATGAAAGATGCAAAGCATGCAAAAGGTATCAGAGCTGGGTTCGATCTTGAACTCACTTGTGGAATGCTCTCAAGAGATCTTTTTGTCAACTCGTGCTCAACCGAGGTTGACATGATAGTGCGGGTACCTACACACATCATACACAAAAGGAAGAACGTGTGTGCATGGTAGAGATACACATCATCCATCATGATGTATCTCTTCTTGTGCACATCACCATTAATGTCAATTAAGTATGAAATAGATGCATGGTGAGTATGCAAGTGGGGAACATGCTTATCATGGAAAATCAAATTCTCCAAAAATTGAGAAAGCTACGGGGGCCATCTCATTATAATACACATGATAAATATTTTTGCAAGAAAAACAAGTGAAAGTGCAATTTTTCAACTTATTGCAAGCAATGGGAGAAATTGAATGACTATCATGACAAAGCATGTCTGAAGCAATTGGAGGATATACAAACGATGCATAAAATTGCATGTTTACGTCAATGTTATCACAATCAAGAAATTCCACATGATCAATATTATGCAAAGGAAAAACATCACATGGAAATATGAATGAAGCATATGTAATGTCACAAGTATCATCCATAGCATGCATATCCTCACAATTCAGCATGTCCACTAGTGGGATCATGGCATCATGAACACCCTTATTGTTACCTTGGTCATACCTCTCATATGAAGTGGGTGTTGTGGTAGTAGTGGCCTCCTTGTGGACGACTTCGTCTTCTTGATGTAGCCATGGCGTAGCATCATCTTCGTGCACCATGTACATCTTCTCCAATTGAGACATCATTGCTTCATGGCTTGGCGCGTCTTCCTCCATGGAACCTAGCACAACACAAGAGAACACACTAGAGGTAGAGGGTAAGTTGTTAGAAATCGAAACGGTCTCACTTGACCTATCAACTACCACTCTCAACTCACTAGGAGTATCACTCATGCCCTCCAAGTGGAAGCACTCAATCTCACATAAGGTGGAGTCACTCATCTCACTCTTGTTATCACTCAAGTGGGCTAAGTGGCTCTCATACTCACATGGGATTGGTACCACATCATCACTCAAGCATATGGGGATAGTCTCGGTTTCCTCAACTCCAAGCGCCTCCTTTGCTGAAGGGAAAATCCCATTCTCACCCTTCTTGACCTTGTCGCCTTCAAGGTTGGATGCCATAAGATGGGCATCATCGCTCTCCTCCATGGTCGAAGGGAAAATCCCATGCTTGACCGTCTTGTGGCCATCTCGTAGTAGTGGTGGAGGTAGGCTCATGCTATCCAACTTGGCGAAGTAGAGGTTTACATTTTCCTCGTTCGCGTGGTCGCGGAAGTCAAGCGTAGGCGTTGAAGCTTGATGGCGTGGAGGAAGGCTTTCTCTTGGTGCCATTGTGGTGGTGGCACGAGTAGTTGAAGGTGCCCTATGATGGTGTCGATGGAGTTCATTGGCGTGCCTTGACGATGGTTGATGTAGGTGGCGCACTTGGTCGTCCACGTGACACTCGCGACGATGATCACTTGTCTTGGCACTCTTCTTGTGTTTGTGGTGCCTTCTTGAGCTTTATTGAGCATTATGGATGGAGCTCATCATGAATTCTTCGTCTTTATGGCGAAGATGCCTTTGACGATGTCTTGTATCCTCTTTATGGTGTCGATTCTCATGAGAGGATGTTTGTCCATGAAGATTCTTGTTTCTTGGCGCCTCTTGATGTATATGATGTTTGGATGCCACTCTTGTTTGGATATGAGGTGGATCTTGGCGCCTTGGAGGTGATGGAGCTTGGCGCCTTGGCGATGATGGAGCTTGACGCCATCTAGGTGGTGGCACTTGATGCCTTGTCGATGGTGGCGCTTGACGCCATGGAGGTGGTGGCGCTTGTCGCCTTGGAGGTGGATCATCGAAGTAGGTGGTGCCCTTTGGTATGGCACGCTTGGCCTTGAAGGTCATGGAATCTTGATGATGCGCCTCCTCTTGCTTGGTGTAGTAGGCTTCCATCTCCACACGGTGGAGGAATTCTTCATGGCTCATGGAGGAGACATCAAAGTCGATGAAGTTCTTCGTGTCCTCCATGCTTGGTGACGCATTGTCGATGTCGCACTCGAAGTCGTCCATGCTTGGGGAGTAATTGTTGGTGTAGTACTCCATATCAACCAAGCATGTGGAGCGATTGTCGGTGTAGTGCTCTATATTCTCCATGCATGAGGAGCCATTGTCGATGTAGAGCTCCAAGTCTTCCATGCATGTGGAGCCGTTGTCAGTGTAGTGCTCCGGGTCCTCAAAGCATGCGGAGCCCTTGTCGGTGTTGTGCTCCGCCATGTCCTCTATACTTATGGAGTCGTAGTCATGGTGGCTCATCATGGATTCTTCATAGATATCATTCTTGGTCCCGGAGTCCCTAGACATGCTTCACAAGACCAAGCGGTGTATATGGAAGTGGTAGTGGGAGTTAGGGATACAATGTCAAACCTTACTTTATCTTGGAAGATCGTACGTACAAGTGGCCACACTTGAGAGCAATAAACCAAGCAAAGTGAAGTTCACGCGGAACACCGAAACCAACTACTAACCAAAAAAAAACACACACACAAGGCCTATGGTGGATAGGTATGAAAAGTGGCATGTCAAGAACCAATTCGAAATCAAGATGTTGTATTGGCAAGTAAAGAACCACAATGATCACAAAGCAAATAAGTCAACCCACAAGATAAGAAATATGTACAAGAAAACACACACGGTGGGATAAATGGGACTTGTGTGACGGAGAAAGTGAGCTAAGAACCAAATGATTACCTAGCGAATACTATAAGCTCGTGTCACACAAGTACAAGGAGAGACGCTAGTTCGATTGCAATTAATTGGTGGGCTACAAGATATGCACAATAAGTACCACCTATGTGATGTTCATCGAGCTTGCGCTTCCTATTCTATGCGGCACATGTATATTTATTTCTTTTTCTCTTTTTCTTTTTTCTATTTTTTTCTTTTTCTTTTTCTTTTTTTCCTTTTTCACTTGCCTCTTCCTTGTGCCAACAACTATACAAGATAACTATATGAGATAGCGCTCACAACGTTTGCTCGGAATCTACAAGGTATCAAATGTGCATATCCCAAGCAATCATAAGAGGAACTAGTCACAATAGGTATTTGTTGCTCGCAAAGATAGTGGGGTTCACAAAGGAATGCAAGTGGGGAAAAGTCGCGGAATGTTATACCTTTCGTCGATGATCTTTACCCTTTATTGTTTGATTCCACCTTGCTCATGGAATTTGGATGTAGTAGATATCATGAACAACGTGGATGATAATATAGATCTCCTTCTCCTCTTCAAAACGAGCTAAATAACACCAAAATCCGAGTTCGAATGCAAAAGTTATGCTCAAAACCGTGCTGCAGTTTTTCTGTCTGCAGGGGGCGGAGACTCCGGTCTGGCGCTCAAAAAGTCCAGAAACTCCGGTCTACGCCGGAGACTCTGGTCCGGGTGATTCCAGAACGTCCAGAACTCGAACGGGACGCGTTTTGGGCGGAAAAACTCGAACCAAAACCTTAGATTGATGGGGGAAATCAAGAAATTAGACCATGGGAACGCAGGGGAAGGTAGATCAACAAGTTTACCAAGTAATCCATGGATCAAAACCTACCAAAACTCACTTAAATCACATATCGATCCAAAACACGAATTGGGGCTGTTTTTGGTGGAATTTTCGAATTTATGGGGAAAAGACCAAATTGATGAGAAATCCGTGGCAACCAAAAGCTGCTGATACCAGATGATGAAGGGGTTAACCTCTTGGGTGGCCCAATCTTCACGGATCTCGTGGTCAAATCGATGGGAAAGCGAGGGGAAAGGGAGAAGGTAGCGGAAGCGAACACACACCTCGCGAAGAACACGATGAACACACGCAAAACTCACACGATACAAGGCCGATTGCTCCCGAACGGCGGCCACCGGTCCGGTAGAATCCTCGCAAGGAAAGATCGGTCAACGTGCTCCCTCAAATCCGCATCGGAGAGGGAAGAACACCTTGGGGAGGGTCTTGACAACTTGGAGATGAGACAATGAACTCTAAGGCCTTGTTCAACGATGGATGCGTGATGCAAAGTCCAATCGAGGTTGGCGACGATAGTCGGTCCCCTTGGATAAGGGGATGCGGCAAAACTAGAGATTCCACACAAGGGGGTTGTCTTTAGTCTATCATCTATGCCTAAGGGATACATGAAGGGGTGGAGGCTCTATTTATAGGCCAGCCACATAAACAGGGGTAGTTTAGGGATAAAATTAGGGTTTGGACGAGCTAGAGGGGTACATGGGCCGAAGGCCCAGCTGGCGGCGCGCAGGCCCATCACGCAGGCCGGAGACTCCCGTGTAGGGGCCGGAGACTCCGGTCAGGGCCGGAGATTCCGGTCAGTCTCCGGTGTCGTCTCCGGAGTGGCATACTGTCTGTCCCCGGGTCGATTGCTGAGGTCGGTCCGGAGACTCCGGTGTGCAGGACCGGAGACTCTGGTGTAGGCCGGAGACTCCGGTGGTTCAGCCGTGGCTTCTTCCGCCTCCTCTTTCAAGCCTCCGTCTTGTTGGGCTTGATGTTCCGGGCTTCCTCCCTTGCCTCCGTACTTGTCGGTGTGAACCTATCATGCATATGTGACGGAGTATGAAGTAGCATACCATTCAATAGGGTAGGAAGTGGGCTCGCATAGAGGAACGGATTCCCCTTTGGAGTCCATGACGACTTGGCGTAAGTTGGAGACCATGATGTGGTAACGACCGTAGGTCGGGCTGCATCATTATAAGTATGTGTTCCTTCAAAACTCAATAAAAATCACGCTCATAATAAAATTGAAGAAAATAAGCAAAGTGCAAATCCACTTTCATGAAAACGGAAAAGGGAAAATCTTTTTATATTTTTGAGGATGGGGATTAGAGAATAGAAAATAACTTGCGACCAAGCAAGGAACTAGGAAAAGAAAAGCAAACAAAAAACAAAAGAAAGAGTGAAGTGCTTCAAAGATCACAAGGAGCTGGAGTACAACCTCATTATTACACAAATAAAATTGTTTGGGGACACATCCCTAGGCTTAGGGTTTTTCAATCCCTTTTGTTGCTCATTTTGGTGGTGTGGATAATTACCCATGTTCCATTGGCTGCTCTAATCATGGAACTAAGTAGCGAGGTTGGCATCAGCATCTTGAAGGTTGATGAAGAGGTTGTTCATGTTTTGGATATTTCCTTCGAGAGCGTAGATATCATCATACGTTGATAGGACAAAGGTGTCCGATCTTTTGATGAGATGATATTCGATTTGGTGGAGTTCGGGCTTGACGATCCGACTACACGTGCGAGCACGAGCGCCAATGCAATCGCTAGGCCAATCTCCTGGAGGTTACCGATCCTGCGGGAACACGATCAGCCTGACCAGCGAGGGTCTTAATTCCTACCTGAAATCGAGAACAAGTAAGAACCAATATTGCAATCAAGATATTGCGGATTAAGAGGAAAGCTTTATTGAAAAGGTGGGATCCTGTATAGGTGCGAAGTACAAGAGGCCTCTACGACGCTCGAGCCTTGGCGAAGTTGCTACAATGGCTAACTTAATGTCTAAACAAAATTCGAGTCTAGGGGGGCGGCTATGGGAAGTATTTAAGGAGGAAAATGTGGGGTTTCGGCCAGCCATGGAAGTGGTGGCCGAATCCAGCCCTAGAAGTCCTTTTCCCCTCAAATACGGACTCTAAAAAGTGGCTATTTTAAATTCTGCGAAAATTACATGGGCCTGGCCCAAAATAAAGGTGTCGCAGCACCATATTAAGCTATGGACGAATTCATGAAGTATTAATCTTGAATATTTCGTCCAAGCCTTCTTTCTTCATTATGGTGGCCTCAAAGTTGTGAAATCTCCATCCGTGGCCTTCTCTTGGATCATAACATGCTTGCTGCCATCTCCATGCATGACCATGCTCCAATGCTTGTCCCTCTCATCCATGCTTGGTCCATCATTCCTAAGAGTAAGAAATACATCTGATTTAGGCAGCATCATATTCTCATGTATGTGAGAAATAGTTCCAAGAAATGAAAGTACCTGATAGTTAAGTTGTTTGACACGAGATCTTGTGATGGGTCCTTGTATGTGTGTAGCTGTAGGTACAACGGTTGTATCAATATAAGGGATGTCCACATCATGCTCCCCTTCTTGAATTGAAGTCGTCCTCGACGCAATCTCATCTTCCTCACCAAAGTAAGGCTTCAAATCTGCAATGTTAAATGTAGGACTAACCGTACCAAAGTCTGCAGGCAACTCAAGTTTATATGCATTATCATTTATTTTCTCTAACACCTTAAAGGGACCAGCAGCACGTGGCATTAACTTAGACTTGCGTAAATCAGGAAAACGATCTTTACGCAAATGTAACCAAACAAGATCTCCAACATCAAACACAACATGCTTTCTCCCTTTATCCCCAGCAAGTTTATACTTAGCATTCATGTGTTCAATGTTATCTTTAGTAGTCTTATGCAAGTTTAATATCATTTCAGCGCGTTGTGTAGCATCCAAATTATTTTGCACCGAAGAAGGTAAAGGCAATAAATCAATAGGTGCACGAGGAACAAAACCATACACAATCTCAAATGGGCACATCTTTGTGGTAGAATGCAGCGAACGATTATAAGCAAATTCTATATGAGGTAAACACTCTTCCCACAATTTTAAGTTCTTCTTTAAAACAGGCCGCAACATAGTAGACAAAGTTCTATTTACTACTTCAGTTTGTCCATCAGTTTGGGGATGACATGTAGTACTAAACAGCAATTTAGTCCCAAACTTAGCCCATAAACATCTCCAAAAGTGGCTAAGAAATTTAGTATCACGATCAGAGACAATAGTATTTGGCACACCATGCAAACGAACAATGTCACGAAAGAACAAATCAGCAATATGCGCAGCATCATCCGTTTTATGACAAGGAATAAAGTGTGCCATCTTAGAAAACCGATCCATAACAACAAAAATACTATCCCTCCCCTTCTGTGTTCGTGGCAATCCCAAAACAAAGTCCATAGAAATATCCTCCCACGGAACACTAGGAATAGGAAGAGGCATATATAAACCATGTGGATTAAGGCGAGACTTAGCTTTTTGACAAGTAGTACAGCGTGCCACAAATCTCTCAACATCTCGACGCATACGTGGCCAAAAGAAGTGTGCAGCAAGAACATCCTCCGTTTTCTTGACACCAAAGTGTCCCATCAATCCTCATCCATGCGCCTCCTGTAATAACAAAAGACGAACAGAACTATTCGGAATGCATATTTTGTTAGCACGGAACACAAATCCATCATTGAAGACGAACTTGTTCCATGTTCTACCATCTCTATAATTCTGCAACACATCTTTAAATTCAGCATCATGCACATATTGTTCCTTAATAGTTTCTAATCCAAATATTTTGAAGTCAAGTTGAGATAACAAAGTATAATGGCGCGACAAAGCATCAGCAATAATATTATCTTTACCCTTTTTGTGTTTGATAACATAAGGAAAAGACTCAATAAATTCAACCCACTTTGCATGACGACGATTCAACTTAGCTTGACTACGAATATGCTTCAAAGATTCATGATCAGAATGAATAACAAATTCTTTAGGCCATAGATAATGTTGCCAAGTTTCTAATGTCCGAACCAACGCATATAATTCTTTATCATAAGTAGAATAGTTCAGACTAGCCCCACTCAATTTCTCACTAAAATATGCAACAGGTTTGCCCCTTGTAATAACACCCCTCCCAAACCAATTCCACTAGCATCACATTCAAGCTCAAAAGTCTTAGTAAAATCAGGAAGTTGGAGTAAGGGAGCATGTGTTAGCTTATCTTTCAATATGAGGAAGGCCTGTTGTTGTGCATCGCCCCAAACAAAGGGCACATCCATCTTGGTAAGCTCATTCAGCGGCGCGGCAATTGATCCAAAGTCTTTGACAAAGAGCCTATAAAAACCAGCGAGGCCAAGAAAACTCCTCACTTGTGTGACCGTCTTGGGCAGCGGCCAATTCTCAATAGCTTCAATCTTGGCTGGATCCACTTTAATACCCTGTGATGTAACAACATAGCCAAGAAACGTAACTCGATTGGTGCAAAAGGTGCACTTCTCAAGGTTACCAAACAAACGTGCATCACGTAAAGCATTGAAAACAGCACGTAAATGGTCCAAATGATCCTCTAAAGATTTGCTATAAATCAGAATATCATCAAAGTAGACTACCACAAAACGTCCAATGAAAGCACGTAAAACTTCGTTCATTAATCTCATGAAAGTGCTAGGTGTATTAGTTAAACCAAACGGCATTACTAACCACTCATATAAACCGAACTTAGTTTTAAATGCTGTTTTCCATTCATCTCCTAATTTCATACGAATCTGGTGGTAACCACTACGCAAATCAACTTTAGAAAACATGGTAGAGCCACTCAATTCATCAAGCATGTCATCTAAACATGGAATAGGATGACGATATCGAATAGTAATATTATTGATAGCTCTACAATCAGTACACATGCGCGAAGAACCATCTTTCTTAGGTACCAAAATAATAGGAACAACACAGGGGCTAAGGGACTCACGAATATGATCTCTGTCGAGTAGTTCCTGAATTTGGCGTTGTATCTCCTTTGTCTCCTCTGGATTGGTTCTATATGGCGCGCGGTTGGGCAACGTAGCACCAGGAATTAGATCAATTTGGTGCTCAATTCCTCTAATAGGAGGTAGTCCCGGTGGTAGCTCAGCGGGAAAGACGTCCTCATATTCCTGCAAAAGGTTAGCAATAGCGGGTGGCAAAGAAGGAGGCATATCCTCAAATGAAAACAAAACCTCTTTGCAGACAAGTGCATCATATTGAGTATTGTTTACATCTAGTTCAGCAATATCAATTTTATTTGCAAGCATACATGGACTTTTCAAACGAATTTCAGTAGCACGTGTAGAATCAGATTTAGTGTTCTTTGGTGGTACAAAATCTGCAGCAACAATCTGATTCTCACTTTTATTTTTCTCCTCAGTTTTAGCTCTACTAGCTCTAGCAAGATCATCTTTTAAAATCTGTTCGGGAGTCATAGGTTTTAGACCAATTTTCTTTCCATCATGCATAAGAGAATAGTGATTAGTTTTGCCATTATGAACAGATTCTCTATCAAATTGCCATGGTCTACCAAGTAACAAAGAACAAGCTTGCATAGGTACAACATCACAATCAACAAAATCAGAATATGTACCAATATTAAAATGCACGCGTACCGTTCTTGTTACCTTGATCTTGCGAGAACTATCAAACCATTGGATGTAATATGAATGTGTGCGTTGTCTTGTGGGAAGCGCAAGCTTCTCTACCATGTCAACACTAGCCAGATTATTACAACTCCCTCCATCAATGATGATTTGTATAGCTCTTTCCTTGACAACACCACGTGTTTGGAACAGGTTGTGGCGTTGATCTTGTTCAGATTTGCTCAATTGCACACTCAACACATGTTGTGTAATTAAATTCTTGTATTGATCAGCAGCTTCAGCTCCCATTACCTCGGTCTCTTCATCAGCATCAGAATTGTCTCCATCTCCAACAGAAATAAGGGCTAATGTATCTTCATCAAAGTCACTTGCTGAATCGTATTGACCATTCTCCCGCACCATCATCACACGTTGTGTTGTGCACTGTCTCTCAATATGACCAAAACCCCAGCACTTGCGGCATTGTATATCCTTTGTCTTACCCGTGGAAGCCATAGAAGATGCACTACGAGCAGGAGCATTGGATGATGGTGGAGGAGCAGCTGGAAATCTTGTGGTGGCCTTGGATGTGGTAGTAGCTGGTGGCGAATCACGAGGAGGCGCTGATTGTCGGGATGTCCAAGTGGATGTGCGACCTGCAGAATTATTAGTCCTCCTGCATGGTGGTTGGCAATCCTGCACTTCACGTTCAGCTTTGCAAGCAAGATGAAACAAACGAGTGATAGAATTATATTCCTTATAATATAATATGTGCTGAATGTCCTTGTTTAATCCACCAAAGAAACGTGCAAGCATTTGTTCATTAGATTCAACAAGACCACACCGAACCATCCCCGTTTGCAATTCCTGATAATACTCTTCTACAGAATTTTTCCCTTGCTCTAAACGTGTAAGATTCTTTAGTAAATCACGTTGATAAGTGGGAGGTACAAAACGAACACGCATAGCAGTTTTTAAAGCAGTCCAAGTACTAGGAATAGTAGTAGGATTTAAACGACAATACTCAGACCACCAAAGAGAAGCAAATTTAGTAAATTCACATGTAGCAGCACTAACACGCATATTCTCAGGATATTTTAAACATGCAAAACGTTGTTCTACTTCCATCTCCCATGTAAGATATGCATCAGGATTATATTTACCCTCAAAAGATGGAATATTTAATTTAAGCTTTGCAACATGATCATCATCACGCATCGTGGTCGAAGCGCGCGGTAGTAATGTCGGGGACGGCCAGCAGGTACCTGTGTTGGCTGTTCAACCTCCTCGTCAAATAGATCGTCGTCGTCGGGGTCGTAGTAGTACCCGTCGTCTGTCCCCAATGTCGCAGCAGCAGCCGTGGCGGAAGTCTGAGGTGCGTCAGCCGCAGCGGTAGCCGCCTGGGGTGCGGCGGCAGCCGAACCAGCAGTCCGACCCGTGATCGGGATGCGCCGGACGCCATGTGTTGGTGCGGATGCAGGTGCGGGCAATCTGTTCAAAATCTCCTTGAACCGAGTGTCAAGCTTGGCGTTGAAGGATTTATCAAGTCCATTGATCTTGTCCACGGTGTTGGTGAGCTTGGTGTCAATATCCCCTTGGCGTGTATCCACGTCTTCAGCGCGACTGACCAAGAGCTCGGAGAAGTGGGCATGTAGTTCTTCGTTCGTCATTGTGGCAGGGTTCCGCGAAGTATCTGTCATGGTTAGTCCTTAAAAAGCACAGGTATATACTACAGAAATATGGTGGAAGGCACGCGTAATCCGTCAAGCAATATACGAAGCTCTTATAAGTTCTTACCAACAGCAGGAAAAGGCGATGTGTAACCACGAGGATCAGTGGGTCAAGAGATTGAACCGAGCGATTACCGTGAGTCGAGACACCGAACGTGGAGGATATCTGTGGAGCTCTGGGAAGGCTTAGCAAAGGGGTTAGCAATTATCAAAACAGCAATGCAAAAGTTGAAAGAATGCTCAACGACGGTACGGTGCTGGTCCTAGGCTAGACCGTACTAGAGACGCGAGCCTAGATCACCAACGATGTCACGACGCGACACAACAAGCAATGTATGATGATATGGCACCCTGAAAAGCGAACCGAGAGGTAAAAAATCACTATGATGGCGAGTGTCTAGAACTGATCTACGGGGTCTAAAAATAGGTTAGCCCCAAAAAAAAATTCGAATTTTTTTTATTTTGCTCCGGAAAGCGCGCAAGCGCCAAAAAAATATCGCTATAACGGCCGATGGAGAAAAGTGATCCCCAGAGCCGAAAACTAGTATAGCCAGAATTTTTTTTTGCTCTCCTTCTGGACTTACGACCAAACTCGGAGCTCGACACGGACTTTAGCTTAACACGGAAACAACAAAGAAGGAAAGTCAAAAGAAATAACTAGGAAATAATAACTCAACTCGGACTCGTGTCGCAAAGAGAAAACTGATCGGATTACGGTCGGTAGGAAGGCGGTGGCGGAGTATTAGGGTTTATGGTGGCTGGGTGTATGGCGGCGGAATATGGTGGTGGTGATTGGTGAGTGTGGCGGTGACTACTATGATCAGAACTCGAAACTCTAAGGGACGAGACACTAAGACCAGCAACTCGACGCGACGATGTAGACACAAATTCAACAATGCAAAAACTGAAAAGATAATGCGAGGCGTAGATTGGTTATGGGATGGGTCTTAACTCTAACTGTGTTTTTGGCTTTTTCGTGGGTTATAGGTAAAAACAGATCTAATCTACGAAAACAGTAAAATCTCACCGAGCAACCTGAAATCTGATACCACTTGATAGGGCAAAGGTGTCCGATCTTTCGATGAGATGATGATAATCGATTTGGTGGAGTTCGGGCTTGACGATCCGACTACACGGCAGCACGAAGCGCCAATGCAATCGCTAGGACAATCTCTTGAGGTTACCGATCCTCGGAACACGATCACCGACCAGCGAGGGTCTTAATTCCTACCTGAAATCGAGAACAAGTAAGAACCAATATTGCAATCAAGATATTGCGGATTAAGAGGAAAGCTTTATTGAAAAGGTGGGATCCTGTATAGGTGCGAAGTACAAGAGGCCTCTGCGACGCTCAAGCCTTGGCGAAGTTGCTACGATGGCTAACTTAATGTCTAAACAAAATCCGAGTCTAGGGGGACGGCTATGGGGAGTATTTAAGGAGGAAAAGGTGGGGTTTCGGCCAGCCATGGAAGTGGTGGCCTAATCCAACCCTAGAAGTCCTTTTCCCCTCAAATACGGACTCTAAAAAGTGGCTATTTTAAATCCTGCAAAAATTACATGGGCCTGGCCCAAAATAAAGGTGTCGCGGCACCATATTAAGCTATGGACGAATTCGTGAAGTATTAATCTTGAATATTTCGTCCAAGCCTTCTTTCTTCATTATGGTGGCCTCAAAGTTCTGAAATCTCCATCCGTGGCCTTCTCTTGGATCATCACATGCTTGCTGCCATCTCCATGCATGGCCATGCTCCAATGCTTGTCCCTCTCATCCATGCTTGGTCCATCATTCCTAAGAGTAAGAAATACATTTGATTTAGGCAGCATCATATTCTTATGTATGTGAGAAATAGTTCCAAGAAACGAAAGTACCTGATAGTTAAGTTGTTTGGCACGAGATCTTGTGATGGGTCCTTGTATGTGTTTAGCTGTAGGTACAACGGTTGTATCAATAAAGGGGATGCCCACATCATACGTGGTGTATAAGTTTGGTGGTTGCACATCTTGTTCGAGTCCTTCTTGTTCCACTTATTCATCTTATTCTTCTTCATCCACGGGTACTTCTTGTTCGGGTAGACGTGATACGCAAACAACCCTCCTCAATAGAGATGAGACCATTAAGGAAAGGAGAACGGATCAAGTGATCGGCTCTAGGTATATCAAATAAATATCTACCATTTGTTCTAGAAATCATACCATAAGCTCTTAGAATAGAAAAAACAAGATAGTGGTTCCCTGACCACAGTTGGATGTTACCTAGGTTCACTGGGAGCGCACATGCAAGCATGGTTATGACTCCTACTCCTCATATGGGACCAGAAGATTCAAGACCTTGGTGATTAAGATAAAACAAAATAAGGGTGCCCAAATTTTGTGTCAAGTTACAGTTAGGAATAACAGCTTTAGTGAGGATCATCATGTCCTCCTCATTAAATCTAGTAAACTCACCACATGCCTGCAAGGTGTTAGCAATAACATAAAACAAATAATGAATAACAGGATGATAAATTTGGTTTCCCTTGGTTTTATTTCCATGAATTCTCATTTTATTAAAGTAGCCCAAGGGTGTAGGATTCAAAACAAAAGTGGTGGAGCATATGTTGGTGGAGTTGTTGGCAAACCCAAAGTAGTAAGCCCATTGGTTGAGTGTCAAGGAGTACTCATGGTTCATAAGGCGGAAGTTGATCCGATCAACTCAAGGAAGTTGCTCCTCGGGATAGTAGTGTGAGGTCACCAAATGTGTCAAGGTGCTGAGAAACTCAAGAGTCAAGCGGAGGTACATGGTGCAATCCTGAAAAGACAAAATCATACAAACCAACATTTTTGCACAATAAATTGAAATCAGCACGGATGCCAAGTTGGTCCAGGATGAAGAGACACACCCACTTGTTGGACTTGATTTCTCGGAGCTTGAGACGGTCGAAATAGTTCATCTGAAACTCCTCGATGAACTCGATACCAAGTGACCCGGGGGTTAGCGTATCAGCGGGTGGTGCGGCTTGTTTCGCAACCATCGCACGTGTATGGCTCCTCATGTTCATCTAATAACAAAAATAAAAAATAATGCTAATCAAAAAAATTATCCAATAGAAACATAGCATATACGATCCTCTACACTAGTTTCAAAAGAATCTCCTCTAAAAACTAACTAAACATGCTCAACATCA